>CM024958.1:24446917-24663035 GCA_014282245.1 Rhododendron simsii | reverse complement strand
AAACTATTATTATGAAGAAAAAAATTCGAGCTTCCTAGTGACTAGGGTGGTGCCAAATTTAGCACACATCCATTATGAATGAGAATCTAACTGATCTTTAAGAGAACATAATTATTGCACTTCAATCGTTCCAACTTTCCAAAACTACACGTTAACATATTTCAGCTAATTAATTACTTAAAATGCAGGCTACAATTCAAATTTGGAAGAAAGAAGGTAGAAATGGAATTTCACAGATTTTGGCACATTGATTATTCAAAATAGACAACAATTTCAAGATATCATAATAAGGTAGGATGGACGAACAATTTCAGACTGATTATCGGGAAAATATCAAAATAAATCTGGGCATATCTACAGGGTTATGTTACCTATAAGACCAGCACCTAAAACGCCATAAAAGCCAAAAGAAGTTAAAGAGGAAAAAATGAAGCAGAAGTCAGTTAATTAATCACTTAAAATGCAGGCTACAATTCACATTTGAGGTAGAAATGGAATTTTGCAGATTTTGGCACATCGATTCCTTTAAAAATAAACATCAAACAGAAGTCAGGGGAAAACCCAAGTTACCTTGTTAGAGGCTGAGGTGAGTCACAAGTGAGTGGAGAAGGGGAATCTTCATGATGCAGAGGAGGGGGAGCCAGCGAACCGCTAGGCTCCAGGGAGAAACCCAGAGCATCAAGCTTGTTATCATCAGATATTCCAGTTTGCAGCAGAGTTTTGTTATCATCTCTTAACTTCTTCCCCTGAAGAAGTACACCAACACGTAGCCCACCCCCAAGTATTTTAGTCACTGCCTCCATAACTGTTCTCTGCATAACACGGGAAGATTGAATTTAGTGTGTCCAAATTCAGAAAACAGCTAAAACCCACAATCAGAGCGTTTCCGAGACTTGGGCCCCAGAGAATGCGCATTGTGATACATGACTAGCATTCACAAATATGAAATTTTAGCAAAGACAGTCACACTCTATACCTCATTATGCATTATTTTAGTTAGGGGATCTCGAAGGGCATGCAACAAATTCTCAATGATCCTATCCAAAACGAACTTAATTTTTAACTTCCCTCCCTATTTAAATATTAGGCAAAACCTTGGGCTCCACGGCCTGTCTCTTCCGTCAATGATGTAAAGGGAAGATACTGCTAGATAGAAACAGTAGAGTTTAATGTTCGCATGTGACATACTTTTAGTGAACCAACAGTTGCAGATTCTGGAATCTCAATAAAAAGCTCTGGAACCTTGAAGGACTTGATCCTAAGCTTCACTGAATAAAAGGAGATGCAACTTCGTGTAAGAACCGCTTCGAAAGTCGCACAGACAGACAGACACCAATCAAGTAAAAAGAAAACATATGAATCTCTCCATCAAGACTCTCACATACCATGGGAATCTTCAGATTGGAAGGTCCCATATTGACCTGATAAGCAAACTGGTTTCCCTGAGGCTGCATGAAGAGCTAGGATTATTAGGTGAAGAACCCAAAGACAGCACTAAAACCAAACCACAACTGAAAATACAAAAACCCATAAGAAGAAACGGAAGAGACGGAAATAAACCTCCACACATTGTTGCACTCGAAGCAGAAGCATCGCAGCTAAACTTCTTCCCAGGGAAGCTGGTGATGCCCTTACAACTTATCCCTCTATCAGGCTTTGGTACCGAGCTGTGGTCATAATACAGTTTCCTCTTTTTGATGGGGTAATCCCTTTGAGACCTTTGGTATTTGTAGCACAGCTTCCTATGGTGGTAGACAGGCTTTACTTCAGAATCTGGAGACAAGATTAATCCTCAACTAAAGTAAGTGTTGTACAAATGAAATTTGCAGTTATCTCCAATTTATTGTGGGACCCCAGTGAAATTAAACAATAAGCAACTACTCACCAGCATTAAAATGTTTCTCCTCGCACTTTAATTTTGGAGTGACTTTCCAATATTTGGATGCAAACCCATTCCTTAGTCTTCGGTTACCAACACAACTTGGTGCCTTGAAGGACTTTGTTGTGGTGCTGCTAGGATGAGTGCACCGAGAAGAGTTTTCGTCATCATCTCTTATAACTAACTTTACATCCTCCCGAATTGCAGGGAAAGAACCACAAGAAAAGTGATCGGTGCCCAAAGGCAGTGTCATGCTACTTTCTACACTAACTAAAGTAGGGTGTTTCCTGTCCCTAAGTGTTAGATCATCCAAACTGCAGATATCAGCCTTGGCAATATTTGATATATTTCCAGTATTTTGTAGCTCTATGTTCATCTGTTTCTTAAATTTATCCACTACCGTACAATCAAAAGACTCCTGGTACCCAGAGGAAGCCAACTCTACTTTGTTCCCGAAGCTTCCAAAGTTGGGCTCAGTTCTTTTTCAGTTAATCTACCACTTGAACTAGGAGAACTTTCTTCCTCCAACAATAGCTTGCCAGCTACGGTAGCCAATAAGTCAAACGCACACATTTGATTGTCATCAACTCTCCTCTCAAATGAGCACCTCCTCTACAACAATACACAAGGATCCAAAGTTAGAGGTCAGAAACAGGAACAAAAGAGGAAATGAGTGATTCTATGGGATAATATCGATTTACCCTGTCTGATCTGGTAGCTTGAGGGATGGGAGGCACCTGATAGCCATCAAATCCATAATATAACCTCTTCTGCAACACCATATCTTAGAGATTATACCAGAAACTCAACAAAAAGCAAAAGACCAGCATTCCGTTTACAAAAATACTAACAGCAGAGACAATCTGCAGAGATCCACGCAGAGACAAATGCGTTTGGCCCATTTCGGGTCCCGAAAAAATCTAGAAAAATATCCATAAATTTTTGAATATTATTTTATGGAGCCCTGTAAAAAATCAACTCCAGTAGATATCGATAAGTATTACTTTTGGATTCGTAGAGGCGAATTGAGCAGTTTCGCCTCTACGAATCCAAAAGTAACACTTATCGATATCCACTGGAGTTGATTTTTTACAGGGCTCCATAAAATAATATTCAAAAATTTATGGATATTTTTCTAGATTTTTTCGAGACCCGAAATGGGGCCAAACGCATTTGTCTCTGCGTGGTTCTCTGCGAATTGTCTCTGCGCGTAGCAGAGCTCAACAAACAACGATTACCAATCAGAATCGTGATAGGGAAAAATTTAAGATCAAAATTAATAGCAGGTGATATTAGTTAGAAAAGTCATAGTAGTACAGAGCTTTATACCGAATAAAATTAGGGCAAATTTCGTAGTCGTCCCTATAGTTTTACGGTTGTCTCACTTTCATCTCTCTAGTTTCAAAGTGCTCTAATTTCGTCCCTGTAGTTTGTTTTCCGTTCCAAATTGGTAAAATCGTTAACACCGTTAACTAAACTAACGGAAAAAAAAAATAAGTGTTCCAATTTTCAATTCGTTTGAACCGGTGCAAAAATCTTATTTTTTTGATCATTTTATCCGAAATGGTCTTAATGAATTTTTGGCTCTAAGGCCTTTCAATGAGCACCCTAAGAGAGCCCTGAAACTAAACAAGGAGTTTTCGGGTGCTCGTTGAAAGGCCTTCGAACCAAAAATTCATTATGACCATTTAGGATAAAATGATCAAAAAAATAAGATCTTCGCACCGGTTCAAATGGATTGAAATTTGGAACACTTTTTTTTTCCATTAGTTTTGTTAACGGTGTCAACGATTTTACTAATTTGGAACGTAAAACAAACTACAAGGACGAAATTAGAGCACTTTAAAACTAGAGAGACGAAAGTGAGACAACCGTAAAACTACAGGGACGATTACGAAAAATTGCCCATTAACATGAATGCCAGTAATATTGATGCACTTTTTCATATGATCAAAGTTGCACCATTACCACTGCAAAAGTAATAAAGTCTCATCTTTTTCTTTTATCCTGACAACAACCAGATAGAACATAATTGAATTTGTGCAAACAGATCTGGTCAATTTCTACGCTTACAATTCAAATGGCTTTTGTTACAACTTACAATTAAGGACATCGTGCCATCAGATACACATGATCTAAACAAAAAGAATACAGAGAAGAATATGATTCTAATGCATCGAAGAATATGATTCTAATGCATTGACGTCACTTGACAGCTAAAACTGAAAATCTAGATCAGTATACGTGATGGTAAATAATACAGTAACACATAAGGATCAATTGCAGCTTGTCCGAATTAACACATGAAGTGAAAAAATTCAGGCCAACTGGGTAATGTTAGAACAAAAGGAAGCACTATTTAGTGGTTTTACCGAACGAATAACTATTTAGCAGTTTTGAGGCATTTGTCACATGTGTATGTAGTCTCCATCACAACACATATACGTGCAATTTTGAGTTTCATACCTGATCGAATTGTGAATGAGGTCGACACCTACACAAGGCTTGGTCAAAACCGTGCTGGCCAAGTAAATTGGTACTATTAATATATTTGATGGGTTGTTAGATTCTCATGAAATACAAGTGGAATATTTATGTGGCTTTATGTACTTGGTCCTCCTTAGTTTGAAATTCACAAGAGTTTCCTACATATTACACCACTAAATAACTTAATAATTAATGAGAGTTTTGGGGGCTTCTGTATTAGTAGTATTTTAGTGGCCACGTGGATGATTCTTACCCCGACAAAACACACAATTTCAGGAGTAGGAAAAAGTAAACACACAATTTCGTTGGAAAAAAGTTACTACTTAAGATACATGTTGTCTATCAGCATGTGCATGAGTTGTTCAAGCGCCAGAGCTAGTGTAATAACTCTTTTTGGCTCAGCAAAAAGGAATTTATAGATCACTGAAACTAAACAGTTACAAGACCTAAGGCATGACGGCATCACAGCAGAAAAATTGGCATCCCAACCATCGACAATTATATGCCCCCTTAGGCCTTGGAAGAAGAACAAAAGAAAAAAAACAGTTGGCAAGGAGCCAACTGGAGCAATACATGAAGTAAGAAATTTTGAGGTTTGGGCATTAGAAGACTTGCAGAACACAACATTGCACTCTTAGCAAAATGGTGGTGGAGGTTTAGCTCTGAAAAACAATCATTATGGGTGAAACTGATCTCTAAAAAATACAACCTGGAAATGTCACAGTGGTGGCCATCATTACCTGCTTTTTCTAGAGTTTCTAAGGTTTGGATGGATATCTATTCCATATGCGATGAGAACTCCCGCATTGGCAAAATCATTCACGAGGTCTTAAAATTTCTGTTCATGCTGGCAATATTGCTACAAGGTTCTGGGAAGACATTTGGCTAGAGGAAAGTTCTCTTGAATCCCTCTTCCCCATGACTCTATTTGCTCTTTCTTCAAAAGAAAGTTGGTTTTGGAATTTACTCCAAACTCGATTTCTGTTGACTGGAACCTTGATTTCGGAAGAAGGTTGTATTCGTGGGAGGAAAATCAGCTTGCTTCTCTCTGCAGCTTAAACTGAATATTCATTTTCCCTTTAGTCCCTCATAGAGAAGACTGCCCTCGTTGGAAATGGAATTCCAATGGTTTATATTCGTAGAGAAGACTGTCTCAACTCTATATGGAAAATTCTTGGTCTTGCCAGGACTGATGCTTTCGTTTGGCAAACTGTGCAAGAAAGGTTTACTACGTACTATATAGACCAATTCTTGTAAGGAGAAACATCATTCCTGTTAATGCTAGTTCCTGCCCATTCTGTAAAATTCCTCGAAATGTTTCTTCACCCTGACTATAGCTAGAAATAGAAAAACGCACAGATACACTACAAAACACACATAAAAGCCTTACCTCATTAACATCAAAGTCAAACTAAATTCCCGGAATATTACTCGTATTATCCAGTGGACAAGAAAATACAGCCCGTCTACTGTTAGAAAAGAAAAATACACACATACACAACAAGCGCAGATCGAAGTCATGTTTAAAAAAAAAAAAAAGGAAAAATTATATTAAACCCCCTTGAACTATCACTTGGTGGCACTTTGCCCCCCTTAACTTTAAATTTTAACACTTAACCTCCTTGAACTATTATTTGACTTCGATCTAAGACCTTCCATTTGCCATTCGTTAAGGTTTGGGATGGAAAATTTAAACTTGGCATCAAATTTGAGACCAAAGTTCTATATTGCCCTCCTACTAAAGAAACATCCAAACACTCAAATTCCTCTCTCTTACTCATCATCTCAATTCCAATTCTCTTTCTTAATTATTTTCTCCGACGAACTCCGCAATACCAACGCCACTAAAGTTGCGTCATCTACCTCTTGTTCTTTATCACCAGCCGTCCAATTAGATTCATCCAGTAGCATCATCAAACCCAAAACACTCACCTTGAAATCAAGCTCTTCCCGATCCTCCCGGCAGGGGGATTAGCTGCTACTCCTCCCTCGTCAAATTCATCGCAACTCCCTCAATAATCATTCAAATGGGCACAACTCCCTCTCTAGGGACAAATACTCATTCAAATCACACACCGCCACCAGCCCATTCGCCTCGCTCAACACTACGCTGATCAAGTAGGCCCCTTTAGCCCTGGCGCACAGCACCAACCTCAACAACTCCTCGCTGTTGAGTCACTCTTGCTGTTCATGACGAGGATATCGGCACCAGCCCATTCATACCAGTTGTTTGTGGGTTGGGGAGATGGAGGGCTTAGCCAGAACCCTGCACCTATAACCCCTATCACAAAATCTGACTCCTCCTACAACCCGGCATTGTCAGTGGTTTTTAATCCTGGAAACTCATGCAATCTCGTGGTGTGAAGCTTTCTAATTTGCTCCGGTATAACGACGACTATACCAAAGAGGCTTGGCGTGGTGGTGGAGGGCGTCGAGGGGGGGGGGGAGGAAGGTGGAGCAAACACCTAGGGAGACGAGGGTCTGGGAGATCTTGTGGGCGACGAAGTCGAACTTGCCGATGCCGGAGAATAAGAGGGTTTGAGGGCTTTGTGGGGGGGGGGGGGGGGGGGGGGGGGGGGGGGGGGGGGGGGGGGGGGGAGAGAGAGACCCCATTGTTGTGGATTAATTGATTGGGGTTGGAGGAGGATTTGGAAATGGTGAAGGAGTTCCAAGGTTTGGTTAGGGGAGGATTGGGAAAGGTAATGTCGGTAGTAAGCTCGTCATTTAGCCTGCCGGTCCTCAACCCGCCCGAAGCCCGGTCGGCCCGTTGAACTATTGTCTGGCCCGAGCCTGTTCAACGGACGGCCTGGCCCAGCCTGAATTGTTTGTAAGCCGGACTTAGGTCTAGGAATTTTCTCTAGGTCCGCTGGCAAGTCCACCCGTGAGACCCCTTGCAGGACCGGTCGGATAGCCCGAAATTCACCCAGGGGTATTTTCCTCCCGCACTCTCCCTCTACTGAACTCACTAATTTCTAAGCTAGAAAAAGATTTCCAATTTCTTGTGCATGCAATGAAAGACCGAATTGTACATTTATTATGACTGAATGTTCTCCTGCTATGTACATGCTCCAAGAGAGCATGATTTCATGCGTCACATTTGCCTTGAAATCACTTGATTATTAAGGTAATAATATTTTAACATGCAAGCACATGAGAAATACTAATGCCTTACCATAATAATAGGGTGCAACTTTAATTCGATTGAGACCATGTACCAATTATGCGGCCCATAACCCAACTGATTTGAACAAAAGGTCAAAACATATCAGAAAGATTCTGAAACAAACTAGGTTAGTCTAGAGAATGCAAAATGAAGTAATTCAGTCTCATTTTTTTAGGGCCGAATGTTGGCCCGCCTGCCAATTGGGCTAGCTTGTGGGCTGGGCTTGGGCTTTAACTTAAGATACATAGCCTGGTCAGCAAAAAGAAAAAGCCCACTTAGCCCAGCCCAAGGGCGGGTTTGGGTAGTGACTTAGCGGCCTGGCCCGATGATGACCCTTGGCCGGTATATGAATTGGTGGAGGATTTGGTAAGCGTAATCATGTAACTTCATCTAATCTGTTAAGAGAGTTAAGGGGATTTCAATTATGAATAGTTCAAGGAGGTTAAATGTTAAATTTTAAAGTTAAGGGGGGCAAATTGCCACCGGGTGATAACTCAGGGGGGTTTAATATGATTTCCCCAACAAAAAATAGAAAAGCAGACAACGAAAGATGGCACGTGCACACTGAGATACTATATACTAGTATGGAGATAGTCTGGACTATACTCAGCTACACGACTTTTGCAATCGAGTATATTCCACAGATTCTGAACATTCTCGACCGATGGAATGAGGGCATGCCAAATAGTATAAAAAATGTGATCAGTACCAAGAAGTTTATTAGAAATTTGATAGAGTACATCTAAGGAAAAAAGAAAAACTTTAACACCATGATATTGATACATGATATAGGATAGAAAAGCAGCTTTCAATCAAACATTGGAAGAAGAAAGAAAGCAGAAGAAACAGCCAATACACAAGGTCCAAAAACGGATCACATAGGCCAATCTCATACAAACACCATGGTTATCAACACCATATGATGTTGATAACTGCTTTTCTCATTCAACACCATTTGTGTATTATTGAAGTTCAGCCTCAACCAGTCTGGCCCAAATGTAAAGTTTTTTCATCATGGGACACTTTGGATCTTTAGTTCCCATTTTAGTTCCCGTCATATGTCTCCACTTTTCCTGCCCCAACCAAATAGTCAAATCAAATGAGGCGGAGCTAGGAATTTGATCCGAAGGGTAGTTGACTTAATAGACATATTGGTGTGACATTGAGTTCATTATTTCGAAAAGTGGAGACATGTGTTAACATATCTTTTATTTAAAATTACATATCTTTTCATATAAAACACTACAGATAGATTTTTTTTTTTTATCAGCTACACATAGATACTGTTGAACAATCATTTTGTTTTATATTTATGTATAATGTATCTAATGTACATGCATATTATGTTAGAAGAAGGGAAAAAAAAAAGCATGGTTTAAGATTTATTGACGATGGGGTTTCTTTAGATCATAATAAGAATAAATGTGGAGTAGTAGATAGTTGGCACAACAGAGGAGTCATGCATTGAGGCAACTTTAAAAAGGTAAAGCTCGCGATAACTCAACTTATCTTCTCACCTCACATTTTTAGATTAGGAAATACATCAATGACACCAAAAATACCCTATTTGCAAGGTACTAACTACATCAAGCCCAAACACCGAATGAGCCAGGCATACCAAAATACACACCTAATAGGCGAAAATTCTAACACCAAAAGGGCCAAATCCGAAACCAAAATACTTAAACACCAAATCCTAGCTAGCAACGCTAGCTGTCGCAAACCCTAGCATCAACGTGGTCACCGCCACCCACAACCCTGAATAGCCCCTCAATCTGCTCCTAAAACAGTCCCAAATTTGTCACTAAAACAATCTCAATTCTTACCTAAAAAAGGCCTCAAACTATCCCTTAAATCGGCCCTAATCAACCCCAAGAATTACAAACAGCATGCGGAATCGGTCCATTAATCAAGCCCCAACTTGTTGCCATGTCGCAGCCACCAAGCAACCCAAAGCTGCAGGCCGGGGAAAACTCCATGCAATCGTTGGCCAGTTGCAAACGGAGTGGCCAATTAACAATGAGTAAATAGATCCAAAATGTTATTAAGTTAGCACTTATTCACTCTACAGTAATTCGAGACTATATTTCCTTGACAATAAGTTTGTAGGACATATATTTGATAGTTGTTAAATTCGAGATCATTGACTACTCTATTTGGGCATACTTTCACTCAATATCAAATGCAATCATTATATTGCCGATCAAAAAAAGTAATCATCATATAATATTAAATGGGTGGCTTTTATGTACTTTGGCCTCATTAGAGGAAATTCGATCACAAGCATATTTGTACGGCCACCAATAAATAAATTAGTGAGATAGCTAGTTATGATCTTGTATGCTAGGTCGACGTTGTAGTAGTGGCGAACTTACGGATGACTTTTCGGACGACAAAACAAACTTTTTCTAAAGCCTTTCGGTATATTTATTACTAATTTGTAAGCCTTTTGACAGCAAAATGGAGCCAAAAGAGCTGATACTCTTATGCCCCGTTTCAGAAACATTTTTAAAAAATAAGTAGTTTATTTCACATTTTCAAACTAAAAAATAATGTAAATGAAAAATAATTTTTCAATTTTTTTGCATCATATAAAAAATTTTATCAAGATCTTTCAAACAAAATCCGTATTGCATATTTTTAGATTTTAATAAAATCATAATTTTTAAGCTTGAAATTTCCTTATTAAAAATATAAGAACTTTTTTCCGTTTGCGGAACGGGCTCTTAGAACGACAGTGCTAGCTCACATGATACGGTCGAGAAGTTGCTAGGACGTAAGGACAAAACGGTCTACACATATATTTTTTTTGGGAAAAATTCAAAATACCCCCCAACCTATACACCTAAATTCAATTAGATTCCCAACCTTTTAAAAACTTCAATTTTACTCCCAACGTTATATTCCGTTAATCAAAATGCCCCCTTCCGTCCAAATTACTAACGGATTCCGTTAAAGGCTCCGTTAAATAGTTTCCCGATGGAATTTCGATGATCCGAACCGTTCAATGTGTTCAAAACGTTATTTTAAGGGTACTCGCGAGAAATCAGCAAAAAAAATGATCTGGGAGGGCTTTATCTGAACAGTTTTTTATTGAATGGTTCAATAAAAAAACTGTTCAGATGAAGCCTTTTCGATCATTTTTTTTTTACTGATTTCTCGCGGGTACCCTTAAAATCACATTCTAATCACATTGAGCGGCTCGGATCACCGAAATTCCATCGAAAATGACCGAAGCAAAATCCGGACGTCCGTACTTGAATAAAATCCGGATCGATCCACACCTCCCCTTTTCCAATCAAATTTTGATGATCCGAGCCGCTCAATGTGTTTAAAACGTGATTTTAAGGGTACTTGCAAGAAATCAACAAAAAAAATGACCGGGAAGGGCTTCATCTGAACAGTTTTTTATTGAACTATTCAATAAAAAACTGTTCAGATGAAGCCCTTCCCAGTCATTTTTTTTGTTGATTTCTTGCAAATACCCTTAAAATCACATTATAAAACACATTGAGCGGCTCGGATTATCGAAATTCGATCAGAATACTATTTAACGGAGCCTTTAACGGAATCCGTTAGTAATTTGGACAGAAGGGGGCATTTTGATTAACGGAATATAATGTTGGGAGTAAAATTGAAGTTTTTAAAAGGTTGAGAGTCTAATTGAATTTGGGTGTAAAGGTTGGGGGGTATTTTGAATTTTTCCCATTTTTTTTTATCAAAATCAGTCCACCACTATTGATGTCTTAAAACAAATGCAGAAGAAACTGCTCAAGAAACAATCAGGCACGAAAAGTTGATCAACAAAGAATGAAAACATTAATTAATGTTGATCTATTTCACATTCCACGATTCGATAAGTCAAAATGTTTAGCATTGTTAATTAAGAAAAGCAAAATGATGTATGGTATTGATCGTGTATAAACCACAAACCTAACGAGGAGTGGCCCGCGAGGTTTCCCACTACGTGTTTCACTCCTGGGTGCTCATGGTTCTGCTTAACGGCGAGTGGGGACTTTGTGGCAGGCTACTCGGGATGGAAGTGGATCTAGGTGTCCTGATGCTCGGGCGTTTGTGGGTGACTTCGAAGCGGCGGCGTACGGTGGTGATTGGTACCTTCGATGGCAGTTTCCTCAGACCATTTATGAGGACCAAGTCTGCAGTTTCTCGGTGGCCATCCTTGATGGCAGTTTCCTCGAACCGTTTATGAGGACCAAATCTGCGGTTTCTCGGTGGCCATCCTTGGGGTCTGGGATCGTTTGGGCCTCTCTGCAGCTTGGGCTTCTAGTTTAGCATCTAGTGGCTGTGGTTCTGCGGTCCTGATGGATTTTCAGAGGGGTTTTGGTTTTGGTGGGGGGTGGTGGCCAGCGGTGGCATTATTTTGGTCTGATTAGGGTTAGGGTTTGGTGTGGTTGTTGGGTTGGGCTTGTTGGGTTTTCGGCCGGATATGTTTGGGTTTTCTGGGCATGGTCTATGTTGTCTATAGGCTTGCTTTTGGGTTTGAGCTTCAATTTTATTTCTGGGCATTTTAGGCTTGTTGCTGTGTTTGAGCTTTATTTGTTTTAATCTGGACATTTTGAGACCCATAGGGTGCTATTGGGCTTTGCCCACAAGTGTTCGGCCTCAGCCCATTATCTAACCTTTGATTGGATCCCTTTCCCTCTCCCTCCACTTGATGTACCCTATCAAGTTTCCTAATAATTTTTTTGCCTTTTCAAACAAGCTAGCATGTATTCGTATTGTTCCGAATGAAAAAAAAAAATCTGTCTGCACAATTTTTCATTTTTTTCTTTTTGGTCAAACGGAAATTCACACGATTTTTCATTAACAGTGTATATTAATTGTGTCATAAGAGAGGCCCGCACTATATATGTATGAGAGCCAAACAAGTATATTTTCCACTTCACCAAAAAAAATAAAATAACCAAACAAGTTTACCGACTAAAAAAAAGGAAAGAAACAAAGTGTACCGTCTCTTATGTTTTTCAATCATCAGCTTTTCAACGTCTTGATCATTAATTAGGGCAAAATTTTGTGCTTGCGTGCTGATAGTTGCAGGCTGTAGGGCTCGACTTTGTCTTGATCATTAGGTCAAAAAACAAGCTAGCGTGTACTCTAATCCTATATAAGCAATCGTAATAATAATAATAAAAATAGCAATAAAGGAGGATTTGGGAAAGCTTGAGAGGTGGCCGAGGCAAGCGAAATCACACTCTCCTTAGGAATGTTACACCCCCTTTGCGTAGTGTTCTTTCTGCAAGATACAATGACCTTGTCACGACCCAAATTCAAATGATACCTCTACAGATCTATCATAAGTGGAGAAATTCGAACTCTTGATCTTCTTGTAAGATGTAAAAAGGAAGCACTATTTAGTGCTTTTATCGAACGAATAACTATTTAGCGGTTTCGAGGCATTTGTCACATGTGTGCGTAGTCTCCATCACAACACACATATATACGTGCGATTTTGACTTGCATGTATGATCGAATTGTGAATGAGGTAGACACCTACACAAGGCTTGGTTCTAGGGCTCTATCATCGTCTCTTTGCAACTTCTATTCATGGGCTTGCAACGAACCCACAAGCTCTTCAATAGACATGGTTGAAACGTCTTTAAGTTCTTCTAACGTAACAACGATGAAGTTGAATCTGCGATCCAAAGATCGCAAGATCTTTTCTATAACTCTCGTGTCGGTGAGAGCTTCACCATTTCTCTTCATTTGGTTTGAAACCACCATAATCCGAGCATTATACTCAAAAATAGATTCTGAGGATTTCATTCGTAAAGACTCAAATTCACCTCATAGAGTTTGAAGGCGAATCCTCTTTACTTTGTCAGCACCTTTGTAGGACTTCTGCAGTGTCTTCCAAATTTCTTTGGAAGTTTTAATAGAAGCGATGATCTCGAATATGGCCTCGTCAAGTCCTTAATAGATGATGGACCTGACTTTGCAATCCTTCTTTTGCTCAGTACATAGCGTAGTCTTCTATTCCTCCTTTAAAGCCGTTTCAGCTTCTTTTGAGGCGGGTTCCTCGTAACCTTCTTCTACCACCTCCATAACATCTTAAGCACCAAGTAGTGCTCTCATTTGGATGGACCAGTTATCATAATTGTCCTTGGTGAGCTTTGGAATGACGGCTTGGGATGTTCCATTAGCCATTGAACCTGAAAACGATGGAAATACGTCTGGCGAGGATTGAAATGTAATATTTCAAAATTCAGGGACCCAAAGTTTACTTAGGTCCGGTTCCGGAAATCTTCTTAAAAAATAAGTACTTATTTTGCCATTTCTCATTCAAAAATAAGAAGGGTCATTCTACAAAACCCAAATAAAAAGTTCCTTCAACATTTTCAAACTCAAAAATAATGTAAATGAAAAAAAAAATCAAAATTTTTTTTGCACCGTATTAAAGATCTCAATGAGATCTATCAAATAAAATCCATAATGGTTGGAAAATTATTTGCGTAAACACATGATTTTTTAGCTTGAAGTTGCCTTATACAAAAAATAAGACTGTTGCTATGACAATGGGCGCCGGCAGAGGAAAATCATACCGGCGGCTGAGCCGGGCCGTCTCCAGCCACCGGACAGCCGATCCGAGCCGTCCAAAAATTCTAAAATAAAAAACCAAGGGGGCCTTAACGGGAATCAACGGCATCCGAGGTGTGTAGGGTGCTTGATCCGAGCACCCCTTTTCCGTGCATATATGATCAAGCACCGTATACCGAAAAAGGGGTGCTCAGATCAAGTACCCTACACACCTCGGATGCCGCTAATTCCCACGCGAGCCCCCTCATATTTTTCTTTTAGAATTTTTGGACGGCTCGGATCGGCCGTCCGGTGGCCGAAGACGGGCCAGCGAGGCCCCCGGTATGATTTCCCTCCCCGGCCGGTCGGTATCTGTATAAATTCTTCCAAAATATATAAGTACCAACCTTCTTATTTTTCAGGAACAAGCCTTCTTATTACACAAAAAATAAGTTCTTATTGTGTTTCTGGAACGGGGCCTTAGGCCCGTTGGAGCGGTGTTCCAGCTACACTACATTATTCTTCCTCCTTCTTAAACCTTTGGGGGCCAGCCTTTTTTGGAAAAAAGCTTCCTGGGAGTTAAATGGGATCAGACTTCCAACTACTCTTTCGAGAAGGACAACCACCTCTTTAGTTTGTAATAAATGCGATCAGACAAGTCGGGCCGTGGGTCTGATATTTTTGGAATACCGAAATCAACTTCAAAGATAGCCCTCTTTGACAAAATCGAAATCTGTGATGTGTTGGATTTCTTTCACACAAGAAGAAAAACAATTTGCTTCTTGTTCTTCTCGCCGCAACTGTGAAGTGATCGAGAATTGCACTGCCGGATTTGCTCGTCTCCGAGAGACAAATCTTCAGGTGGTGTCAAATTGGTGGTTCGATTTTTTCGCAGTGGCGTGGAGCGACGTGTGTGACTTCACCGCTGATCAAATGAGCACGTTCTTGGTGGCGTTGGCGTGATCTGAAGGACCTCGCCTTTGCACTCAAAAATTGATTTTGAGGGAGCTAAATTTCTGTTTGAAAATAGCAGCCGAAGGTATGTTTTTGAGAGAGAATTTTTTTGAAAGAGCCTATGACTCTGATACCACTTTGTTGGATGGAGTATTGAGATCACACTTATAACGTATGAAACTCACAAGAAAATTGCACAAACACACTTACGATTTATTGAACTCAGTCAATCTAAAATACAAGAAGGAAATTTTTACAAGAATGAGATAATCTCTCATTCTTTACAAATCTCAAAATATATCACGGAACCTCCAAAGTCTTTAGAAATCTTCAAGTCTGATATTGAACAGTTTATCCATGTGTTTTTCAAGGGCTGCTCAAGAAAAATGCACACATACAAAACTACAAGTGCAGATCGAAGCCTAATATATATGTTGATACACTAATACTTCGGTGACCATCTCCAGTGACCACATTCTGAACATCATGTGATCATGCATATGTCACCCCTGTTTTGATAGAGTACACATTACTTGTCACGTTCTCTACCGATGGAATGATGGCATGCCAAATAGTATAAAAAATATGATCAGCAGATATGGTCACCGTAATATTGCTCATCATGTAGATAATTTTTTTTATCAGCAACTAGAATTTTATTAGAAACTTGATAGAGTACATCTAAGGAAAAAAAAAAAGCCTAATACCATGATACTGATATATGGGATAGGATACAAAAGCAACTTCCAATAAAACATTTTATATATTTTTGCTCGGCAGCTTCCAATAAAACATTGGAAGAAGAAAGAAAGCAGAAAAAACTGCCAATACAGGAGGCCCAAAAACGGATCACATAGGCCGATCTCATACAACACCATGATGTTAATAATTACTTTTCTCATACAACACTATGGTTATCAACACCATGATGTTGATAACTTCTTTTCTCAGACAACACCATTTGTGTATTATTGAAGTTTAGCCTCAACCTCCCTGGCCAAAATGTAAAGTTCTTTCATCATGGGACACTTTGGATCTTTAGTTCTCTTTTTAGTTCTCGTCATATGTCTCCACTTTTCCTGCACCAACCAAATAGTCAATTCAAATGAGGCGGAGTTAGGAATTTGTTCGGAAAGGGAGTTAATTAGTAATACGCTAATTAATCCAATTCCAAGATGAAAAAATAAAGATGTGATGCAATATGCATATGCATATCAAAGAGGTTAATTAAGAAAGCCGATCCTCACCATTAAGTGTTCTTTCTTTCGACCTTTATCCTTGAAATACGGTAACCGAACGATCAAATCCCAACTGCAGAATTTAGGAAAGCAATGAAAAATTCACCCAGGCAATAAAAATGGAGAGATCATTCATCTGACACCATATAATCAACCATATGCAATCACGCAATCAATTAAGGTCACGCGCGAGATAATATATGTATCTTAAACTCATCTATTCACATGCAGGGACGGGAAGAAATCGAGTCAAATTTAGAAATTGTCCTATATATCTGAGAATATATATATTTTTGGAATATTAGCAATCTTATAAAATTAAAAATTACAGCAAAACAAAAAAGGGAGGTCAGCTTGCGTTTTTGGAATATTAGCAATCTTACATCTAAATAAATAAATGGAACTGATCCATGTTGTTAAATAACATGAAACAAGTGGTGTACACTATCTGAGAATAATTTTTTTTTGTCCCATTGATTGACTATTCTTTGTTTTGTTTTTCTAGTTGAGATAGTACTGTACGTAGTTGTTTTCCTTATAGCAAGTTTTGTTGGCTTCCAGCGTTTGGCTGGTTCTTGTACAACGGTTTGACTCTTGCTCGCACCAATTAGAGAAGAAGAAGAACTTGAATTTGAAGAATGGAACTATTTAAAAGCAACAAACAATATGGAACGGATCGAAGAGAACCATAAACAACGTAGAGTACTCCTCTTGTAGCTTTCCTTTTTGATGTGTTAATAAAGGAATAAAGGAATTTTTACTGTAGTAATTTCATGATTATAATTAGAAAAGTCGATCCAACAACAAAAATAGTGAAACATTACCGTTTCACTTTCGCGCCTTGTTCGTGAACAGCGCTAATCAATTGAGTCACATCTTCAATGCTCCAAGGCACATAGGGCCTACGGGAGGAATTGCCCGTTTCGCACCGTGTCTGTCTCGATGAAGAAGTTGTTGCACCCTGGACTACCTCCATCAATGGGCTGTTGGTGTTGGACATTGGTATGACAACGAATTAATCATTTCAAATGATGATACTAGCTCAATCCCAAGAGAATTATCCCACAAGTAAATAAAACGTTAAAGATGATGACATTTCTGCTCAAAAAAATTTAACTTCTTTCATGATTTAATAGTAGTTGTCAATGAATTATTTTATTTTATGGAAAAAAAATTAATTTTTCTAAAACAAAAGGTTGCGTTTGGCCTGTCCTAAGTAATACTACTCTTTTTCAGTTGACTTGGTGAATTTTACTTATGCTTTTGATTTTGGTCAAAAACTTCAATTTTGTAATTCAACTCTCTGAGCTAGAGAAACCAGAATAGTATCAAAAATATGCACCAAGTTTAAAAAATTAAAAAATAAGCCAATTGAGTTTTTGACTTATTTTTATTCTTTCTGATTTTTGTAAACCTTTTACTCATATAATTTTTCTTTTTCTATTGCTCTTGAATGATAAAAGTACAAGAAAACTTACGTAAAAATAATAAAAGCTCAAAAAAGACAACCAAAAAATCTAAAATAAATAATTCCGGCCAAATGAAACATTATACAACTTAAAAGGAAGCCTAAATTAGGGTGTCTGCACGTAACGTTAATGTGTATAACAAATGTAAAAATGCATAAAAATAATAAAAATAGAAGGACAATGCTGATCATTCTGTTCTTATTTGGTTATTGAAGGAAAAAATATGATGAAAAACAAGTGAAGAATTTAAAAAACCAACTTTCCATAGTAATAAGTCCGTTGATTTTTCTTTCTTCAACTCCCTTCAGTTTTTCCCAATTAAAACCGAACAAAGAAAAGTAGTTTAATTATTTTACTCTTCTTTTAGTTTCTATTTTATTATTTTGTATGTTGAATTACGCTTTTACCTTGAGAAAGGCTGAGATCTGTATCCACAGTGCCCAAAATTGTAGTCCTCATTATGCAGCATGCCTTGGGAGGATTCTGTAAAGCTTAGTAATTCAAAACCAACGGATACACACACACACACAGAGAGCTATGGTGTCCCCGGTCATTTTGGGGACACCGTAATTTTTGGCATAACAGAACCCTTACAAGCATAACAAAAATTATTACAAGTATAATAGAACCATAACGTGGCATAACCAAGGCATAACAAAAAACCAATCAAGGCATAACCAAAAATCAACCAAGGCATAACCAACCAAGTTATGCCTTGTTATGGTTTTGGTTATGCTTATAATGGTTTTGATTATGCTTGTAATGAATTTGGTTATGCTCATAATGGTTTTGTTATGCCAAAAGTTACGGTGTCTCCAAAATGACCGGGGATACCGAAGTCATTCCCCATAATATTCTATAAGCACTTTTTTGCAAATGCTCTTTCATATTCTCTTATCCTATATGTTCTTTCATTTTTTTCGCATGCAGATCGACTAGATGAAATTGCTGTGCAAAAGCAGAAACATTGTTTTAGTTGCTAAGAAATACTAGTACTTTTCATTGGGCACTGAGGAGGAGGAGTCAATTGAGAAACCCAGATTACCGGTATACAAAAGAGCTGCTGGGGGAAACTGTATCGGGAGATCCACGAGATTCGATCCGTCTTCCCACAGATTTTGATTCATAACTGGCTGTTGAAAATTAAAACTGTATAGAGAGAGAGAGAGAGAGAGAGAGAGAATTAGTTAATTATGCTTTTCTTTTTTGTATTTGATTCGTATGTAACCAAAAAAAGAAGAAGAAGATAGAATTAGGGTTAATCTTGGATGTGTGAGCAGTCAGAGTCAAGTATGGTTACATAAGTATATCTTACAGGCACGAAGCATATAAAAACACTAGTGACATGAGTAGCTCTTAGTAGGTAGCGTAAAAGGAGAAAGAAAGAGGAGGGGTGAGAGGAACGTATGAGAACTTATATGTGCCTTGCGAACTTTACTTAGTATGAGTACTTATGTACCTTACGAACTTTATACTAGTGACACGAACTTTTCAATGCGGGATGTGTATCACGTGGTACCCGCTCGGCACATCCGAACCGTCCGATAAGATTAGGGGTGAGAGGAGAGAGAAAGATAAGGGAAAGATAAGAGAGGAACTTTTATGCCCTTTTGGACAGCTCGGATTTGAAGAGAGAAAAATAAGGGGGGGTGAGAGGAGAGAGAATGTTTTAATCTGAACCGTCCAAAAGTGAATCGAACGACTTGGGAGTGCCGAGCGGACACCACGTGAGATATACCCACCCTGCACCCAGAAATTTTCAGTAGGCACGTATTTTTCTCTTCTCTTGTTTTTTGTTTACTAAAGGGAAAAATAACACCATTGACTTTTCTTTCTTCCATTCATTATTAATTCCCAAAACAATTCAAATAAAAATATTTAATGATCTTAAATTTTATCTTTTTATTGTTTATTTTTTTGCAATTTGAATTACACATTTACCTGGCGGGAGGCTCCTCGAATGTGTATCGCGGATACCCGAAAATAAATTCCTCAAAATGCATCACGTCTTGAGAGAATTCTGTAACTCAAATTAACAGAGCACTTACGATTTAAAAAAAAATTCAAAGGTGCTCAAACATGCGTGCGCACACAGACACTATATATACATGCGCGTGTGTATACACACACGTATGTACATACATATTTACATATATATATACACACAATGAGGATCCAATGAGGGATCCCGCACGGGCTTACCATGCGGGACTCCTCTTTCCCGATCGAATTGGGACGATCCGAGCCGCTCAATGTGTTCAGAACGTGATTTTAAAGGTACCCGGGAGGAATCAGTAAAAAAAATGATCGGGAAATGCTTGATCTGAGCAGTTTTTTACTGAACCGTTCATTAAAAAAATGTACAGATCAAGCCCTTCCCGATCATTTTTTTTGCCGATTTTTCGCGGGTTGCCTTTAAAATCAGGTTTTGATCACTTTGAGCAGCTCAGATTGTTGCAATTTGGTCAGGAAATAGGAGTCCCGCACGGTAAGCCCATGTGGGATCCCTTATGGGAACCAGAATTCTATATAGAATAAGAATATATATATATATATATATATATATATATATATATATATTCTTATTCTATATGCTGTGTCAATTTTCGTTTCTAGAATTCTAGATCGTCTAGATTAATTTGGTTTCCCTTTTTGTTTCCTCGTGATTTTTTTTTTTTTTGTGTGTGGATAAAATAAATGGAGCAATTGGTATCCTTTTTTTAGGGCTGATATCATAAGGTCGTATGATATGTAGAAGCAAGCTAGCTACTGAAATACACAGGACATTCACTGTTTGTCAATTTCTAGATTTGAGTGTCGTGGTCTCAAGGTTTTTTCAAACTAAAAAAACAATCCTGGCGGAGAAGTACTCCTACTCCTCTAGGATTACTATGTGCAGTACGTATTTAAGAGAATCAAGGAGAGTAAATCAATTCTCACCACAAACTGGTAGCTCTGGCGCTGTGAAAGGAAAAGCGGGTAGGGTATTGATTTGTTGATCGAGCAGCTGCGAGGGCTCGTGAGTTGAGAAACAAGCCTGGTTATGAACGGAATAAACACCACAGTCCATTGGTTCGGGGTGAGACCATACCGGGAGATCCTGTGCCCACATGTTTTGATCCATCACTGGCAATTGAATAGTAAGTAGTAAGTACCTGTTGAGAGAGAGAGAGAGAGAGAGAGAGAGAGAGAGAGAGAGAGAGAGAGAGAACAGATTTCATGGATCACACAAAAGACTTGACACATGAAGCGTATTGAAGATAGGGAAATACAACTCACAAGTACTAGTCTCAGGAGGATGTGAACTCTGAATAAGATCAAAGAAGAAGGTGGCAACGTTCTCTTATAAACTATCTCGTGGAATGTAGTAGGACTATGACCACCTGTTTTTATATATAGACTTAGCTCTTAATTTGCTGCACTATACTCTGTTCTTTGGAAGCCGACGATCATAATAGTGAGCATTTGGGGAAGGGAACTCTGGGATTTGACATTAGCGATTAGCAGTTGGATAATGGGATTGACATTTACAGGGACCTTCTGGGATCGATTCTTGAATCCCAGACCCCTCTCTCTCTCTCTCTCTACTACTACTACTACTACTATTACAAACAGGGACCTTCTGGGATCGATTCTTGAATCCCAGACCCCTCTCTCTCCCCTCCTCCTTCTCCTCCTCTCTCTCCTCCTCATAGATAAATGTCACACCAAGAAGGCGTGTGGGGTTACTTGTCTCCAAAACTCATTCTTTCAATTTGAGATTTTGAAGATGGAGAAAAAAAGACAAAAAGTCCTCCAGAGGAGCTTTTCACATTCCCATTTTTCCTTTTGTCTTTCTCAGCCTCCCAAAAAGATGTGTTTCTCAGCCTCCCAAAAGATAATATCACTGCCCTCTCCTTTTTTTGGATTATTCTTCAATAACCTTGGCAATGTCCACATCATTCTCTCTCCTACCCCGGCCATCTAGCTAGTTAGATAATATTGAACTTATTAATTTTCTCTTTTGCTTGTTCTTTTCCTCTACTGAAATGAAAGTATGTATGACAGTGTCCACATCATTCTCTCTCCTACCCCGGCCATCTAGCTAGTTAGCTAATATTGAACTTATTAATTTTCTCTTTTGCTTGTTCTTTTCCTCTACTGAAATGAAAGTATGTATGGCAATGTCCACATCATTCTCTCTCCTACCCCGGCCATCTAGTTAGCTTATATTGATCTGATTAATTTTTTCTTTTGCATGTTCTTTTCCTCTACTGAAATGAAAGTATGTATGCAATTTATAGAGGGAAAAACATTATTGGTGGAAAAGAAAGAGCAAAGAATTATTGAAACAATGAAAATATAATTAAAAAAATAGTGTGACACTTTCAGTTAATGAAGAATAAGCAATTTCAAAAGAAAATTTTAAAAAAATTGATTAAAATATTATTTATGTACATTATACACCATTATTAACAACCAGAGGCAACATAGGAAAAAACCAACTCATAATTCATTTTCATTCCATATCCTCCAAACACTACTCATGCTGCAAAATGCATTCTGTACATATCATCCATACAATCTATTAAAATCAAAATACATTCTGACCACAATCTAAAAAGTTAAAAAATTGAAAATGAAAAGTCAAAAAGTATGCTCATAAACATTCCCGAGGTTTACAAAGATCACGGTTTTAGTAAAAGTGTGATAAAAAATTATAAGCTCAACTTTTAATCTCAGTTTAAGTCAAAGCTGAGATAAAAAGTGGCGCTTAGTATATTTTATCTCAATTTTTAAAAAATTATGATTGTAGATAAAATACCTCGCTCTTATGGTGAGTTAAAAGACTGAAACCTTAAAAAGACCTCACTCCTGCGGTGTAATAAAAGACTGACATGCAAAAAAAAAGCGAGATATATAAAAGACCTTACTCTTTTGGCAAGATAAAATACCAAAGCCTAAAAAAGATCTTACTCTTGTGGCGTCATAAAACACTAATGCGCGAAAAAAGCAAGATAAAAGACCTCGCTTTTGTGGCGAGATAAAAGACAGAAGCCTAAAAAATACCTCACTCTTGTGGCGTGATAAAAGGCTGACTCTTGTGGCAAGATAAAAGATTAAAGCCTAAATTTTAGGTACTTTGAAGTTCTTAATTTTTTTAAACTACTAGTCTAAGAGATATAAAACTATAATGAACTTGTATGTTTTGCTTTACTCACCTTCTAATTTTCGTTGGGAAACTTACGTGTGTCCCCGTCTGGCCATCTGGTTGGGATGTTTGGATGATAGTACACAAGTTATATTTGTCGAAAATCGAGGATTTAAGTTAATTAAAATATTAAATTCTGTGTTTAAAGGGTAGAAATTCTTTTTGTGTATGCTAGATGATAAGTAAGTAAATGTACCCATTTACGTCCCCTAATTTACTCTTGTTATGTCCGTTTATTTTATTTTATTTTGATCGGCAAACGAAACTTTTATTACAAACTCGAAGGGATACATCGAGGAAACATTAGAACTTACAAGATCAAGCAAGAAAGGAAACATCAAACAAAGACCTCCAACAGAACGTTGGAGGCGACACACCTCACCTCACCCATACTACAAGCACAAATTACAGATTTAACAACCTAAATCCATCCAAAAAAAACTTTAAACTACAAGCACATGTTACAATTTTAACAACCTAATTCCATCCAAAAAAACCTTAAAATCCTCCACCGTATACACCTTAATGTCAAACTTTGCCTTTATCCACATGGCAACTCTAGCTTTTACCTTCTCAACCACAACCTCGGTTTTCACAGTTGCATTGTTAAACACGTAATCATTTCGCACCAACCACAACGACCACAGCGTCGCAAAGAAAGAAATTTCCCACAAACTTTTCTCCAAATTTCTGAACCGGTTATCCACCCACCACCTAAATAAAGTTTCCAACGATTCGGGGCATACCCATTTCACATGCCACCAATCCAGAATCTGCGACCAAACCTCCCACGAAAATTGGCAATGCAAGAATAGGTGTTGCAGAGTTTCCAAGAACAAAGAACAAAGTGGGCAAAAAGAAGATTGTCCCTCTGCAATCATATTTCGGCCCAATAGCACTAATCTCGTAGCCACCTTGGATTGAATAGCCATCCAAGCAAAAATTTCCACCTTAGGGGGGCTAAGATTCTTCCAAATGGATTCCAACCCCGAACTACCTGAATGCCCATTAGTTTCCCACTGATTGTACACCGACTTAACCGAGAACCGATGATCAGAAGACCAACTCCAAAACAAAGAATCACGACTAGACGAATTTGGACAAATTGGTTGAAGTTGCTGCTTTAAAACCTCCACTTGAACAACTTCCCAATCTCGTAAATCTCGACTAAAGGTCAGGTTCCATCGAGCAGCTCCCGAACCATTCCAGAGAGCATTGACATTCGCCTCTTTGTGAGTAGAAATTAGGTACAAACGAGAGTAGTCTTCTCTAAGAGTTGTGTCCCCCAACCATACGTGGTTCCAAAATGAGATCTCCATGCCGGAACGAATCTGGATTCTAAATCCCTCCTGTATTGTGTTCCCAATACACGAAGAAACTTCCCCGAGTGCGCATATATCCTTCCATAACTTCGTAGCTTTACCCGACATCGGCATACAAGGGAGCCAACAATTTTGCTCCAGGTTATACTTACTTTTGATCACTTTCACCCATAATGAGTCAAGCTCCTTATTGAACCTCCACCACCACTTTGTTAGGAGAGAAAGATTTTGAATCATCAAATTTTTCACACCTAAACCCCCATTCTCCTTCTTCTTACAAATCATCTCCGTTTATTTTATAATTTGGAGTTTGATATCTGTTTCCCTTGTTTTAGGACCCGCGGAGCTGTTGGATAATATTTGGAGCTAAAACGCGAAGAATGACAATATGGTTCAGCTTCATGGCTAATCAGTAAAGAATGGGAATTGTGGAGATCCGTATTTTGAGGCCCATTTTTTTCCTTTTGTAATCGTACGGCTTGTTGAGATAGACGGTGTAGATATTCGAAGTGGCGTATTTGTGGAAGGATATAAGAGTAAATAGGTGAGAGCTGCATGTGTGTGTTTGTGACGTGAGAGCATGGGATAATTTTTCCCATCTTTTCCTTCATTTCTCCTCTTTCGGCCGACACTGAGATAGAAAACCATTGTGCCTACCTTTTGTTATAAACTATTTATAATTGCCTATAAATAGTAATTTCGGTATTAGGAGGCATGAGCCTCTCTGGGGAAAATCCTTGTGCCTCTGTGCATGGGGTTTTCCAGCCATTAGATTTAAAATATAAAAAAAATTGCATAATCCAACGGCCGAAAAACCCCTGACACAAAGAGACAGAAATTTACGAGACAAAGAAGATTGAACCTCCGAAATTAGGAGGTGTTAATAGAATTTCCCAAAGCTAGGCGGTTCTTGACCCGACCTTATTAGGCCCCGTTTCAGAAACCTTCTTAAAAAATAAGTAGCTTATTTCATATTTTCAAATTCAAAAATAAAATAAATGAAAAATAATTTTTTAATTTTTTTTACATAGTATAAAAGATCTTATCGAAATCTTCTAAACAAGATTTATATTGAATATTTTTAGATTTCAATAAACTTATAATTTTTAAACTTAAAATTGTTTTCTTAAAAAATAAGGACCCTTTTTTTTTTTTTTGAAACGGAGCCTTAATCTTTGGTGGAGTGGAGACCCCACCAAAAATTAAGCATTTTCCTGGGCATCAGTACACCTACATGCCAGTGTAGTATATTCCTTTCTTCCTTTGTGGTCCTGTTTTTATGAAGACTTTTCCTGGGCACCATTACACCTACATACCATGAGAAAACATGTGCTGGAAATACACCCCCAACAAACGTCTTGTTACTTTTGGATTATCTAAAATTAAAGTCACCTTTTTTATATGAACTTGTCCAATCTGACTGACCAATGTTGAAGTCGGCAAATATACTGAAGGTGTGAATTCCAAGTTTGGGTTATTATCATCTCTATAACTGTGATTAAAAAAAATAAACTTTAATTAATATTATTGAAGGTCTATAACCGTAATTGAAAATTTAAAATGATCCATCATAAATTGAGATGGAAAATCATGATGCGTGATCTTTTTTTTTTATCTACTAGACAATCTTTTCTTATCATTGCCAAGTTTTGAACCACGCACTCTTATTTGATTTCTCAAGCCCTCACCACTAAGCTAGCCAAGAACTTCTGTTACATTAGAAAAACGAAAATATTTATAGTTACTTTCTAAAGTGAGAAAACTTTTTTTTTCCTTAAAATTTACTGAATTTTTTGAAATGCAATTAACATGATATTAAAATATATAAAAATACATATGTTTGCAAATGTTTAAAAATATGACAATAGAACTTTTACTAATCAAAATTAGTTGTAGGCCAAAGGATTTTTTGGGGGTGAAAAATTTAGTTTTAGCTAGTAAATTTAGTAGATTTTTTGTTGTGGTGTGCCCTTAGTATTTATATGAAAATTATCACAACTTGCAGATTCTAACATTTTGGACAGACTTTAGTTTTTTTTTTTTTATAAACTAACAATTTCATATGGATTTTGTATTTATATTGAATTTCAATTTTAATGGTGGCTTCCCAATTAGATTTTAATTATTTTCAAACAAGGCAAAGCCATAATAATATAATTACTTTTTTTTACCTAATATGTCAAACACTTGGAAGACATTCGAAATAATTAAGTTTCACTACTACAATAAACCATAAAGATTACAGCTCACCCACGTGAAAAGAGCTCAATACAAATCTATGATGGCGAGAGATGGTAGAACTCAGTCCGACAAGAGCTCTAAGATCCAAAATGCCAGACTTGAGTGTTGAGACCGTCATCGTACAAATCTATGATAGGTCGATGTGATAGGCGCATAAATGTTCACATACGCGCCTATTAATTTATCATTGCTAAGTCTATTTTTATATTATTATTTGGTGTTTAATGCTTTTTTTTTTTTTATGTTGTAGGTATTTAGAGGATTTGATAAAAGAATATGCAAAATAAAATATTAAATGGCGTTTGATACTTTAGCCGCTGAAATTTAATTGGTGCCAAACTAATCCGAAAATGAAGAGTACAAGATTTGATGAGGCAATTAAGCAAAGACAAGTCTAAGGGCACGAGCACATGTCGCGAACACATGACTTAATTGGCTTGGACGGGTTTGCAACTAATTTAATTGAGTTATGACTTAGGCTTGGACTAAAAAGTGAAAGAATAAAAAGAATAAAAAAATGACCTAGGGTCCACTATTTTACTTAGGTGGGCCCATGAGGTATTGGGGCACTATTTTATTTTTATTATTAGTATAAAAGAAGGAAAAATAGGGCTGCGGGAGCATCAATGTTGATGACAGCATGACGCGATCAGAGGACAAAAAGCTGAGACGGGAGCTGCGCGATCAGAAAACAAATAGCCGAGTACTCTTTTCATCCCTTTTTAAATGTCTTGCTTCATAACTCAAACTTATTAAAAAGACATCATCAAGTAGAAAATAACATGATGCATTAGGAAAGAGAGATGGAGAGAGAGAGAGAGAGAGAGAGAGCAAGAGAGAGTTCGAGATGCAGCGAAAGATAAGGACAAAGCTGATGGTGGATGGATCCCTGTCATCAACAACCACAGGGCTCATGTTAACAATAGAGGTGGGACGCATGAGACCTACACTCTGTTTGTGGACAATATCCCTGAAAGCCATGGTCTACACTGGCTACAATGAACTTTCAATGAGTTTGGAGTAGTTAAGGATGCTTTCATCCCATGGAAGAGAAGCAAGCGTACGGGTAACAGATTTGGATTTGTTAGATATGGCTGCCATGTCTCTGCTTCCATGGCAGTATCTCGATTGAATGGAGTTTGGGTGGAGGACAAAAAGCTTTTTGTCAAAGAGGCTTGCTTTGGGCGGATTAAGAAGATGAAGGAGAACAGGGCCAATGAAAGGAGGGAGTCAAAGTTTAGAAACAGGGATGAAAGCAAGATTCCTGGTAGATCTTTTGTCCAGGTGGTTAATGGTGAGTCATCCAAAAAACCCAGCCTGAATGTTACGATCTAGGTCAATCTGATTGGAAATGGATGGCTATTCCATAGTGCAGTGGCAGTTATGCACCGAGTGGTCCCGTTAATGAACTTAAAGGTTAGCTTTAGGTTGGAAACAGATAAGGTCGCCCAGTTCAGGGCTTTGGGGGGAAGATCTGTTTTGATTACATTCCAGAGCCAAGAGGTAAAGGATGAACTCATTACAGGCCCGTGGATGAAAAGGTGGTTCGAGGCGGTGAAACCATGGAGTGGAGAACCAGCTAGCCATGAACGGTTTGTATGGCTAGGTTTTCATGGGCTTTCGTTAAATGCATGGGATAATACCACCTTCAAACGAATTGGTGAAGTATGGGGCCACTTCATCTCAGTGCATGAAGATACTGTGAAAAGTATATCCTTTGCTCAAGGAAAATTGTTGATAGCTACTGAGGAAATGTCCAAGATAGAAAGATGGATTCAACTGGTGGTAAATGGTGTGAAGTATGATGTGTTGGTGAAGGAGATTTCATCATTTGTTAATCCAGATGAGATTGGAGTTTCAAGTCTGGGGATTCAAGATGACCAATGGCCAGTTGCGGAACTTCGGGGGCAAGTTGGCCATGGCTACGCTGCAAAAAGGGTTTTGGTAGCAGATGATAATGTGGAAGTACTCCAAAACGGTCCAACCAATGAGAAGAGTGGGGTAGATGAGAGTGCAAGGGAGTCAGACTCGGCTACTGCACACGGGAAAGAGAAAAAGGGTGAGAGGGTTGGTGGCCCGAAGCTTTCAACTGTAGCTCGGCATTTAATGCTTGACAAAAGAGGTGTACAGATATTATCAGAGGATTTTGAATCCTTGATTGAGGAGTCAGCCGTTCAAGACTCTACAATGGGCCTCTCGGCCCAATTGGAAACTCAAGCTCCTATCAAAGCCCATGAATTACCACAGGAACATTTTAACTCAATGGATGGGCCGGTGGATCAATTAAAGGCATCTCAGGAGGTGGGTTGGGCCCAAGAGAGAACCCCTTTTATTGGGTCTCGGTCTTTTAATCCCAATCTGGAGTTGAAATCTCCAGTTTTGGAGGCGCCAGAGGAAAACTTGCCCAACCAGTTGGTGGTGCCATCCTCTCAACTGCCTTGCATAAATCTTTTGGTGGACCTAAATAATACGGATTACAGGAAACGACGAAGAAGACAGCTGACTAATCTGTTAAGGATTCGTGAGGATTTGGACCGTGATTCCAGTTCGGAGGAAGCATCTCAATCGCTTTCAGAGGATATAAGCCAAGTCAGTCCGACGGTTTTCAACGAGGTCAGAGCTACCATGGCAATCGGAGGTGAGTTGGATATTAAGTTTTTACCCAATGATAATGAGACTCTAAAGAGAATGATAGAACTGGAGGTTAAAGAGTACTCTCTAGTGCAAGAGAGGGGCGAAAGGAATTAGTGTTTTTAGCTAATTCAATGGAGGAGTGCAACTGGGATTTGTTTTAATGCAGATTGCAACATGGAATATTAGAGGTTTAGGGAGTATTGTAAAAAAACGTTTTTTATCCAAACTTATTAAGAAAGAAAAACCGGACATGGTACTTGTTCAAGAGATGAAATTAGAGGCGGTGGAGAGGCTTGTTATCCAGAAAATTTAGGGGAATGCCAATATGGAGTTTGTGTGCTCCAATTCGGCGGGTGCGTCGGGGGGTTTGCTTATCATTTGGAATAAGGATTTTTTTACGGCTTCTAATGTTGTGGTCCGAAGATCCTTCATTTTAATGAGTGGTATGCTTTACAATGAATTTCCTTGTACGGTTGTCAATGTATACGCTCCAAATGAAGTAGCGTCTAAGCGAGTACTCTGGGAGGAATTATTGGAACTTAAGAATGGTTCCCTTGTCCCATGGTGCTTAGGGGGGGATTTCAATGAAATCAAGGTAATCAATGAGAGGTTGGGCTGCTCACGTATGGAAAGGGGCATGAGGGAATTTTCTGAGTTTTGCAACAATATGGAGTTGATAGATATTCCTATGCTGGATAGGAAATATACTTGGACTAACTATCAGGATCGTGTTGTTCATAGCCAGCTGGACAGGTTCTTGTTGTCTCAACAATGGATTGATAGGTATAATATCCTCCAATGGGGTCTACCGAGACCGATATCTGATCACTGCCCAGTTACGATTAAGGATGATAGCAGGGATTGGGGTCCTAAACCTTTTAAGTTTATGGATATTTGGCTTTCTAACCCTGAATGCATGAGTTTGGCCAAGGAAATGTGGAATGAGGTTCATGTGGTGGGGTGGGCTGGATTTATTCTAGTGCAAAAACTGAGGGCCGTCAAAGATAGGTTGAAAGTACGGAATAAGGAGGAGTTCGGGGACGTTAATTGTGCTTTATAGGATCATGAAGCTAAACTACATCAGCTTGATATTGTAGCAGAAGGTAGACCACTTAATCCAGAAGAAAAGGCATTAAGATGTAGAACAAAGGCAGAATATTGGAGGCCTTACAAGCTTTCGGAATCACTATGGAGACAGAAATCACGGGTTAAGTGGCTAAAATTGGGGGACAAGAATACAAGGTTTTTTCAGGTTATGGCCAATAATAGGTTCAAGAGGAATATGATAGGGTCAGTCAAAGTTAATGGCAGAATAGTGGAGGAGCCAAATGAAATCAAAGAAGCAGCTGTTGCCCACTTTCGAAATAACTCCACAGAGGAAAGATTGGTCCGACCGACGTTGGGGGTTTTTTTTCAAAGACAGCTGCCCAGAGAAGCATCATTGCAATTGGAAACTTTGTTTGAGGAAAGAGAAATTGTGGCTGCTATCAAAGGGTGCCACAGCTTAAAGGCTCCGGGTCCGGATGGTTTCAACTTCTCGTTTATCAAGAAGGAGTGGGAGTTCATGAAAACCGAATGATCCAATTTTTCTCAGAATTTCATCAGAATGGAAAGCTCACAAAAGGTATTAATTCTACTTTTGTTGCTTTAATTCCTAAGGTTGATTGTCCTACTTCATTTAAAGATTTTAGGCCTATTAGCATGATGGGGAGTATTTACAAAATCCTATCCAAAGTGTTAGCTAACAGGCTTAAAGATCATCTTCCTGCTATTATTGGTGAAGCCCAAATTGCTTTTGTTGGGGGAAAACAGATATTGAATGGTGTTCTAATTGCCAATGAAGCTATTCATAGCTGGAAAAACTCTGCTCAAGGTGGTTTAATTCTGAAATTGAATTTTGAGAAAGCATATGACTGTGTTAATTGGGCTTTTTTGTTGGATATGCTTAAGAAGGTAGGATAGGGGACAGGTGGTGTGTTTGGATTAAAGAATGTTGCTCCACAGTGTCTCTGTCTGTTTTGATTAATCGGGCAGCTTCGCAAGAGTTCCAAACACAGAAATGGTTGAGGCAAGGGGACCCCTTATCCCCCTTTTTTTTCAACATAGTGGCTGAAGCACTTAACATTATGCTGGAACGAGCTCGAGCGAAAAATATCATTAAAGGTGTTCAATTGGGGAGTAACAGAGTGACTATCTCTCATCTTCAGTTCACCGATGATACAATTCTTTTTTGTAATAATGATTTGGCGGAAATGGAGAATATCAAGCGAATCCTTAGGTGCTTTCAATTGATGTCCGGCCTGAAGATCAACTACTCAAAAAGTTCCCTTTGTGGCGTAAAAGTCCAACAGCAAGATATTGAAGCACTTGCTAAGGTGATGGGATGCAAAGTGGAGTCCCTGCCCATTAAATACCTCGGCCTTCCGCTTGGTGCTAATCCGAGGAGGGTGAAAACATGGGAACCAGTTTTAGAAAGAGCTCAAAAGAGGTTATGTGTATGGAGAACGAGAATATATCTACTGGGGGCAGGCTTACACTGATCAATCACAACTCTAGCACTCTGCCGATTTATTTTATGTCTCTTTTCAAAATGCCAGTGGAAGTCGCCAAGTCTTTTGAGAAATTACAGAGGCAATTTTTTTGGGGTGACGCACCGGACAAGAAGAAAATGCACATGGTCAATTGGGAAAGGATCACGATGAAGAAGGAAAATGGGGGTCTAGGGATCAAGCGATTGTTACAACAAAATTTGGCCTTGCTCGCTAAGTGGTGGTGGAGATTTAGTAGGGAAAAAAACTCTTTGTGGGTTAAGGTTATTAAAGGAAAGTACAATTTGGACCGGAGGAGTTGGCTCCCGTATTTGCCTGGTTCTGGGTCGATATCTAATGTTTAGAGGGACATTTGTTCGCTTGGCAATATTGATTCGGCACTTGGTTTCTCTATCCGAGAGGGGTTCAAGGTGTAGGTAAATTCCGGTCGAGATACGCTATTCTGGGAACAAGTGTGGCTGGGTCCTACAGCACTTAAAGATGAATTTCCCAGGCTATATAGGCGATCAACTCAACAAAATGAAGTTCTGAGCAGTTTTTGTGGATTGGGGGGCAACAGTGATTGGAATATGCTGTTTAGGGGCACACTAAGGTCTCGGGAAAATCAACAATATGAGGCTTTGATGCGTAGACTGGATGGTGTGACACTAGGTCCTTCAAAGCCTGATCTGTTACAGTGGATTTGGACAACTGATAAAATCTTCTCTGTAAAATCGGTTTACAGACAGTGGGAAGCCCAGACACAGTCACGAAATGCTCTACTTGGTTCCTTATGGAAGAATTTGAGTCCCCCTAAAGTGGAAATTTTTTCATGGATGGCCATCCAAGATAGAGTTGCCACGAGGTCGGTTCTTTTTTATAGAAATTTAATCTCTGAGTTTCAATTGGCAATGTGCCCCTTATGTGATCTGCATGTGGAAACACCTCAACATTTGCTCTTACATTGTCGATTTTCGTGAGGAGTGTGGTCACAAATTCTGGCGTGGTGGAATATTCAATGGGTTTGTCCTTCTTCTTTAGCAGAGTTAGCACCTTGGTGGTTTGGGAGCAGGTTCCGAAACTTGGAGAAAGCTAACTGGGAAGTATGTTTTTTTTGCAATGCTTTGGTCCATCTGGTTAACGAGGAATGGGCATATATTCAATGGGGCAACAACTCAAGCTTCGGAAGTGGTGGATTTAATTAAAATGAGAGTAGCTATGTGGATGAAGGTTAAGTTTGACATCAAGATCTACACGGTGGAGGATTTCAAAGGTTATTTGGATGGGATTCGAAAAGTGAAGGTGTAGTTTGGTGTTCTATCCAACTTTAGTTGGATATCTTCTATGGTTTTAGTCCTATGTAATGTTTACTTCCTCCTCGATGTACCCCTTTCATGTTTAATAAAAGTTCCTTTTGCCGAAGCAAAAAAAAAAAAAAAGACATCATCATTACATCTTTCACATCAACTTTTTTCTCCACTTTCCCTACTTATCTATCATCATTACCTTTTTACTCACTAACTTTTCAAAATGAAATATACTTTTAGGGACAAAATAGATAATGCACCAACTTTTACTCCATAACTTTACAAAATGGACATTTATTAAAGGACATCCCAAAATGAAATACTAGACACTAAATAAGGGACGGAGAGAGTATTATTTTGCAGTTTTATACTTACGTTCTTCCTTCTAGATTTTCTTTTCCCTTCAAGTTTTTGAAGCTTTGTTCAATTATTCGTATTTTGGTAATTTGTTTTAATTTATGTTCTCAATAAAAGTTATTCGTTGGTATTTGATTAGTTGATTTTTCTTATTTAAATTTTATTTGGCATAATGGAAGCATGCTTCAAATTAGGGTTTCTTTTATTTCCTGCTTAATAATGAGTGAATAGTCCTATAGGTAGAGTCGCAGAGTGATTAGCACATCGTGACCAGTTCGGGCACTGCTTCTATTTTCAAACATTAAAGAAAGAGCAATTTTAGGTTAGTAAAGAACATCCGTTAGACGAACCCGGGCATTGTCGGAGCCTATGTGAACGGAAGAATGGGGGACCAAAACTTATTCTTCGCTGCACATAGGTAAACGGCGACCATAAATGTTTACATCTCTCGTGGTATCTTTTTCTCTCTAAAATCTAACGTTTTTAAAAACACTGAATGGAACAAGTTAATCCGGACTAGTTGCGAGTATTATGAACCATACGATCATACCTCTTTTAATTATCTGAAAAGTACAATCAATTTCTAGAATTAGTTAATCTCAATCAATCGACAAAGGGTGGCTGATTGATAGGCGCGTAAATGTTCACATTAACGCCCCTAATTTATCTTTGTTAAGTCTCATTTATATTATTATTCAGAGTTTAATGCTTAATTTGTGTATTGTAGGTATTTGAAGAGTTTGATACAAAAAGTACGAAGTTGGACTTTTGAATGGTGCTAAAACTTGGGCTGTTTGAATTTAATCTGGAGTGCAAAATGGAGTACTGATTTGCAACTCAGTTGGGCTGTAACAGAATTGGCCTAGGAATTATGTTTACTAGGTGGGCCCATTGGTTCACAATAGTTTGAGTAAATAGTGAGCCGAGAGGTTAATCAGATTTTTAAGTGAATTAAGGGAGTATCTTGGGGGCCCACTGGTGATTGATAAAAGGGCAAAAGAAGGGTTTTGGAGGAGATCTCTTTTTCACGCTGTCAGAGGACGGAACAAACGAGGGCTGCCGAGATCTGATTTCCCACTGACGAAACAGAAGAAATTGCGCACAATAAAAGTTTCGGACGTAAGGAAACAGAGAACGGCGACTGCAAGACTTTGGTTCCGAATATTGGTTACTTTTCTTCCGCGTCTTGTTCTTTGAAGTTTTTTTTAATGTTTTGTTCAAGTATTTACACTCCGATAACTAGTTTTAATTTCTATTTTTAATTAAAAGTTGTTCGTTTATTTTTATTTGGTTTAGATCTCTTGTTTATTTTTCGTATCGGTAATAGAAGCATGTTTCAAGTTAGGATTTCTTTTTGTTTTTATGCATAATGATTAGTGAGTAGTCGTATAGGTAGGGTCGCAGAGTGATCAGTTCGGACACTGCTTCTTTTATCAAATAATGAAAAAAATGATTTGGATTGGAAAATACTTCCCGCGGACGAACCCGGGCATCGTCGGAGCCCATGTGAATGGGGGAATGGAGGTCCAAAACTCATTTTTCGCTGCGCATGGGTATACGGCGACCATAGGGTTTCGCATCTTGCGGGGTATCCTTTTCAATCCAAAATCGAACGTTTTTAAGAACATCGAATGGAGCATGTTAACCCGGACTGATTGCGAGTGCTATGAACCCTACGACTGTACCTCGTTTTTAATTATTTGAAAAGAATAGTTATTTGTTAATATTAGTTGAATCTCAATCAAAAGACAAAGGGTGGCTACCTAAGAGCCGTTTTAATTATAACAACCCGAGTTTTCACAGCACACACTTCACCGTCCTTAGTGGATTCGACTCCGGTCTTACTGGGTATTGTGCTACATCGGTTTCAGCCCTGCGCTTGGGGCAACCCATAATTTTAGGACTAGGAATCGATCAAGCACTGATAAGTGCTAAAATATATATATTTTGGCCCTCCAATATACATTTATTAGTTTTTTATATTTGTTAACTGATTTTTATTATGTGTTTTTATGTTTATAGGTTGCTTGAGCCCATTGTCCGAGACTTTGGATAAAAAGAAGATTTAAAGAAGTTTCGGATTAAATGCGAAATAATTCAAAATTGAATGGTTCATTTATTATTTCATGAAGTTCAAAGGGCCTTTGTGCAATTAAAGTCCTCAAGCCCTATATAAACAAGGGAGATTTAGTACAAGGTCCACTGTAAGGATTTCTTAAAGCCTCGGGTCCACACTGTAATTTTATAACATCAACAGTCCACACTGTAATTTATAACATATCATCAGACAAAAATACCCCCGTTTTTCCTGCGTAGAAAAGACGCGACTGTTACCAAAACCTATACGCTACTGTTATCCAAAACCTATACGCTACTGTTACCTTCCCAAATCGATCGATCGGAGAAGACGCGACTCCTCCGACTACGGACATCGGAGAAGCTCAACGGAGAAGACAAGACTACTCTGACTTCTCTATATCTGCGATTCTCTCTCTACTGTTCTTCAGAAATCGAGTTTCTTCAGAAATAGAGACAAGACGTATTAGGTAACAATTACTTTAACTTTTCGCGGATTTGAAGCTGAAAAATTCATCAGAAATCGAGTTTCGCACAAAAAATTTCAAAAAACATACTGTACAATACATACATACATACATACATACATACGAGTAGTACCGTTTTTGGCTGTGTTGTTTGGTAGTCTGGTAAAATTCTTTTTGTGTTTTTTCGATCGTACGTACGTACGTGATGGATGACTGATTAGCCTATACTTTTGAATCTTACTGGACTAGGAGTAGTATATATGCCTGCCTGGGGACCAAACTTGAATCCAATGATCCGGTGGGGTGGGGTGGGCTGGGGTGTTTTGGTTTGGTGGTACAATACATACATACATACGATCGAAAAAACATACATACATACATAAATACATACGAGTAGTACCGTTTTTGGCTGTGTTGTTTGGTAGTCTGGTAAAATTCTTTTTGTGTTTTTTCAATCGTACGTACGTACATGATGGATGACTGATTAGCCTATACTTTTGAATCTTACTGGACTAGGAATAGTATATATGCCTGCCTGGGGCCCAAACTTGAATCCAATGATCCGGTGGGGTGGGCTGGGGTGGGCTGGGGTGTTTTGGTTTGGTGGTACAATACATACATACATACGAGTAGTACCGTTTTTAAAAGTGCACTAATTTGCAGTCTAAAAGTATAAATTTGCAGTCTAAATTTAAAAGTGCTATAGTTTGCAATCTAAAACTGAAAATTTGCAGTCCAAATTTTCGTTGTCATTGGTGTTCATTTAACAATTTGCAGTCCAAAAGTTTGTGTGTAGACTGAAAATTCCCTGTGTCCGGTGGATAGGATGTAGATAAGGCTATGAGAAGGGGGTTTCTCTTGCTTTTGGCATGGCATCCCCTAGCAAAGTTTGTATGTTATGTATTCCATATTCCTTCTTATTATGTTTTCCTCTATGTTTGAAGAACTCATATTGTTTCTGCAAAGATTATCTTCTAACTGAATACGGTCAGCAGCTCATACGTTTGAGCTACTAGTGAGAGCAACTCAGTGGATTTATTTTTGTCCTACAAGGCATTGAAAGACCATAGTTTTTTCTTCATAAGTCTATTGTAATTCAAAGTCTACATTTCTAGAGAGAAGTTGATTACTTCATTGGTTGATTGTGAACCGTTACAATACAATTCCACGGATCAGTCTGCTTTAGTGGGACAGAAGAAATAGCTCTCTATAGCATTAGTATAGTGAAAGAGCATATGTGGTATGTGGGCTGAGAGTTGATGTGCAAATGGTCCCGACAAGTATGAGTTGTCGAGGATGATTTCATCTCACAGTGAGGGTGTTCTTTTACCCTTTTCTGTTGGATGGAAGTTGATGATCCAGTCTTGGAAATATGAAATATCAAGACCTAAAAAAAGAAGCAGCTGTCAGCTATGTGCACCTGCTGATCTTTCCCCGTCGTGGACCTGTAATAAAGCCCACCTGTGCATGTTCTTCCTTTTGTGATAAGGACCAGATGATGTCAAACGTTAGACCTGATGAGTATTAAGTGGTATGCAACACCTTTTATCGTGGTATATTTCGTGTGGTGGCGTTACTATGTGCACCTACTGTGTTGGCCTTTTTGATGCATGTTCATGTCTGCTTATTTTAGCATGTGTGTCAGTTTGAGAGGATTTTTCACAATCTCCATGTTATGGTAGCTGTGTTGCGTATGAATGCATTTACCAATGTTCGGATGGGAAGAACATAGTAGTAAGGAAACAACTTTGCATCTCACGTGTTGTGAGCCCTTTAGGTGAGGAGTGGACAAAGGTTCTACACCTAAAGGTTACTCATGTCCTTTCGGGATGTGGTGGGTTTACTTTTTTGAAACCGTTGCTGGGTGTTCTGCCGTTCTGTTGATTATCAGCAACTGCTATTGTCAATAATGTAGATTACGCTTTGGCGGATTTGAAGCTGAAAACTTCATCGTGGTATCTCTGAATTCCACATTGTGCAAGCTCTTCAAAGCCCTACTGTACTGACAGTCAAAATGAAGAAGAAGGGTACGTATAACAGTTTTAAATTCAGTTTTCATTCATCATTATGTACACTATGCACTAGCAAAGTTTGTGTGTAGACTGAAAAGTATGTATAAGTGTGTTAACTTTAGTTTTTATTATCAGTATGTCATGTTTTTTCCTGTTATAAACTTTGCTTGTAGACTGCAAATTTTGCGTATAGACTGCAAATTTCGTGTACAGACTGCAAATTTTGGAAAAAGGTCAATATTTATTTGGGCAGGCTGACACGAGCGTGCTATGAGAGAAGAGAGAGAAATTGAGAAAGATGCGGTGGATCAAGCTCTTGGCCCACTTCCTCGTGGATTAGGGCCAGGTTCCTGTCATTGGGCCCGTTCGAAACCCGTTCAAAATGAGGTTAATTTACGGGCCGGTCCACTTTGGGACTCCTAATTCCCTTCAACTCCAACCCAAATTGAAAAAGTACCACTAAGGATTTCACAATGTTTTTCCCCAAAACACCTCTCTGCTAGCATTCCCTTTCTCAGGTGTCGACAACGTACGACTGTCCAAATTTGGTTCTTTTCTATTTGGTTCTCTACATATGAAGTTCTAGCATCAATATTTCTTTTAGTCATTATTGGCGCCGTTGCCGGGGATTTCTTATTATGGCTTTCTTGGAAGTTCGACAAACCACTGTAAGTATCCCACTTTCGTCTTGTAGTAGTAGTAGTTTAGTAGTTTATGTATTAGTGGCTCGTATTTAGTTTGGTGGATACCTCTAACCTGACTGTGATGTCTAACCTGAGGTGTAACGAAGCCAAGCTAAATATGGAGTGTGTGCTTAGTTAGTTTAGTTTGCTTTGTTAGTTACTAAGCGTAATTTGATTGCATTGCTTAGCCAAGGTGGTGGCATAACCCCTCGCATATTCTGTTGCATATTTTGTTGGTTGAGATGAGGTGGCGACATAGCCCCTCCAGTCTGGTAGCTTGTTGGTAGTTAGTTAGTTAGCTAGTAGTTAGGTACCTCATCCATATGTGTTTTATAAGTGTTTTAACTTCAGTTTTTATTATCAGTATGTCATGTTTTTTTCCCTGTTATAAACTTTGCTTGTAGACTGCAAATTTTGTGTCTTAACTTCAGCTTTTATGTCATGTTTTTTCCTAATTTTTGTGTCCTTTTAAAACTATACAGCACTGGCAAAAAGACACGAACACGGATTTCGGGAAAGCTTAAATAATGAGAGTCTTACCCCAACTCCAGTGATTCTGCCAGAAACTGAACAAAGAGTTGAACAGATTAAGGTTAGACTGCCTCAAATCTCAAGAGCAAGAGGGTGTACACAAAGCCAATACGATCTTAGAGAGAGATTAGCTACAAACATGCAAGAATCCAAATCACAGCCAGTGGATGGAAAAAAGAAAAGAAAAATGGATAGAGAAGAGGCTGAAGAAGAAACAGAGATAGATGAAGGACAAACACAAGCTGAACAAACACAACCAACAGGCTCTAACCGATGCAATTTGCAGTCTATATGTAGACTACTCAAGGAAACCAAGTTGAATGACCGACATATAGCATCTCTTAAGAAAACACCCTTTTGGTTATTGTTTGAAGCTATTATGAATAGCAAGTTGTTAAGTGATAATTGTAGAAAGTATGATGAAGTTGTTCTAAGAATTATCCAGTCATATGAAGAAGAGAGTAGAAGTTTTATAGTGGGTGATAGGCAGTTGAAGCTGACAAAGGAGCATGTGAAGCTCATTTTTGGTATTTCTTGTGGAGAAGTTGAGATGATGGAAACAAATGTAAAGAAAGAAAGTGTTGCATTAGCGAAGAGGCTTAAAATAAAAGAGCCAAGGTTATCAGCACCAGCCATGAAGCGGAAGATTAAAGAACTGACAAAGAGTGAAAAGGAACAAGATGTGGAGGATGTTGTGAGATTATTGTGTTTATACCTTTGTGTAACCCTATTTTTCTCCAACAAAGGAACTACGGTCAACTGGTCATATGTACAACACATGGAAGATCTTGAAAAAGTAAAACAATATGACTGGGCAGAAGCTATCAGAAAGTATCTACTTGTGTCAGTTCACAACAATCACAAAAAACTCAATGGCCTTAAAGGATCTACTGTGTTACTGCTGGTAAGAAAAGCATAACTTTACACATATTCTTTGATTTAAAATAACGTTATTTGTGTTATTGATTTTGAAATTTTTTTCTGGCAGTATTGGCTTTGTGAGTATACAAAACTCATAGAAGTGAAAAACCCGAATGCAATTCCCAGAGTGGTGAAATGGAAAATTTCAGATCTTCGGAAGAGTCTCAAGGATTATGAACAATTGAGTCAGCTTCCCGGTGATAAAGTAATAATGTCTCTTCATTTTTCTTTTGATGTATGACGCTATATCTTTTCTTGTGTGTTAAATTATAGGAGGATTGTGTGTGTGTGTGTGTGTATTAAATTATAATAATAAAGTAGTAGTAGTAGTAGTTGATTACTACTTAGGTGTCGACAACGTACGATTGTCCAAATTTGGTTCTTTTCTATTTGGGTCTCTACATATGAAGTTCTAGCATCAATATTTCTTTTGGTCATTATTGGCGCCGTTGCCGGGGATTTCTTGTTATGGCTTTCTTGGAAGTTCGACAAACCACTGTAAGTATCCCGCTTTCGTCTCGTAGGAGTAGTAGTAGTTTAGTAGTTTATGTATTAGTGGCTCGTATTTAGTTTTGTGGATACCTCTAACCTGACTGTGATGTCTGACCTGAGGTGTAACGAAGCCAAGCTAAATATGGAGTGCGTGCTTAGTTAGTTTAGTTTACTTTGTTAGTTACTAAGCGTAATTTGATTGCATTGCTTAGCCGAGGTGGTGGCATAACCCCTCGCATATTCTGTTGCATATTCTGTTGGTTGAGATGAGGTGGCGGTATAGCCCCTCCAGTCTGGTAGCTTGTTGGTAGTTAGTTGGTTAGTTAGTTAGTTAGTAGTTAGGTACCTCATCCATAAGTCATTGCGTGATCCAGATGTGGTGGTGATAAGGAATGTGATGTTCATTAGTCTGCTCAATGTTCATGGGTTTTTTATTGGGTCGTTTCATTTTTCCACTGGTTTCAATGTTTGCCTCAAATAGGGAGTGGATCATTGCATTCCATGTGATGTACATATGATTTTGAAATTTTTTTCCCTTGGCATTAGTGTTTATTTAACAATTTGCAGTCTAAATTCAAAAGTGCACTAGTTTGCAGTTTAAAACTGAAAATTTGCAGTCCAAATTTTCGTTGTCATTAGTGTTCATTTAACAATTTGCAGTCCAAAAGTTTGTGTGTAGACAGAAAATTCCCGTGTCCGGTGGATAGGATGTAGATAAGGTTATGAGAAGGGGGTTTCTCTTGCTTTTCGCATGGCATCCATTACCAAAGTTTGTGTGTAGACTGAAAAGAATGCATAAGTGTTTTAACTTCAGTTTTTATTATCAGTATGTCGTTTTTTTTCCTGTTATAAACTTTGCTTGTAGACTGCAAATTTTATGTCTTAACTCCAGCTTTTATGTCATGTTTTTTCCTAATTTTTGTGTACTTCGAATGGCTGATCAATGAGTTCGACGAAATGATTCATTTGAGCAAAACATAGGAAGAGAGAGGATTATGCAGATCACCGCATTCCATCTGTTGTACATATGATTTTGAAATTTTTTTTTCTTGGCATTAGTGTTTATTTAACAATTTGCAGTCTAAATTCAAAAGTGCAGTAGTTTGCAGTCTAAAACTAAAAATTTTCGGTCCAAATTTTACTTGGCGTTAGTGCTCATTGAACAATTTGCAGTCTAAAAGTATAAATTTGCAGTCTAAATTTAAAAGTGCTATAGTTTGCAATTTAAAACTGAAAATTTGCAGTCCAAATTTTCGTTGTCATTGGTGTTCATTTAACAATTTGCGGTCCAAAAGTTTGTGTGTAGACTGAAAATTCCCCTGTGTCCAGCGGATAGGATGTAGATAAGGTTATGAGAAGGGGGTTTCTCTTGCTTTTGGCATGGCATCCCCTAGCAAAGTTTGTGTGTAGACTGAAAAGTATGCATAAGTGTTTTAACTTCAGTTTTTATTATCAGTATGTCATGTTTTTTTTCCTGTTATAAACTTTGCTTGTAGACTGCAAATTTTGTGTCTTAACTTCAGCTTTTATGTCATGTTTTTTCCTAATTTTTGTGTACTTCGAATGGCTGATCAATGAGTTCGACGAAATGATTCATTTGAGCAAATCATAGGAAGAGAGAGGATTGTGATGCTTTATATCTTACCTGGATTGAACTGTTCCCTAATCCAATGTCAGAGATTGGAATGTAGTTATGTATTCCCTTTTCTTACGAACTTGAGCTCCTTTTGCACGTAATTTGTCTAGTTAAAGAAACATTGGTTTACGTAATTTGTATTGTACAGACTGTTGACTGTTGACTGTTGTATTTTCTGTTTGAGTAGGTAAATTATACCAAGGTACAAGAAACGGATGAAGAAAGAAAGATCTTTGACGAAATTTATGGAGATCATGGGGATAAACAAGGTCAAGCTTCTGAAGATCACCAGGGTGAACAAGGAGGAACAAAGGTTGTTGATGATGGACAAACGATTGGTGTCATGCAGCAAGTTGAAGTCTGTGGAGAGGAAGAGGGACGAAATGATGAAATCCAAATTTCTGGAGATCGCAAGGGTGAACAAGCTGCAACGAAGCTTGTTGATGATGAACCAGAACCTGTTGAACCAATGATTGGGGTCGTGCATGGTGGGGAGGAAGTTGGAGTTTGTGGAGAGGAAGAGGGAGAAAAGGGTGGAGTCCAAGTTTCAGAAGATGACGGGGGTGAACAAGCCCAAGTTTCAGAAAAAGTACGGGGACTAGATGACTTCGACAGTCCAATCTGCAGACCATTTGAAACTGAAGATAATTTGTCTGCAATGGATTCAGGATCAACACTAGTGCCGGATACGTGGGGTCAAATGTCGTCACCAAACACAACGGCTAGTGCATCCTTAGATATGATCTGTGAAACAATAGCAGAGCAAAGCAAAAAAGACGCAAGTGGTCTTATTGATGAACTAAAGAACAAAATTGAGAAGTTGGAGAAAGAGAAGCAGAATATAGAAATTGAGATGATCAAAAACCAAGCACTGAATGAGAAAGCTCTACAATCTCAAAAGGAAGAAATTGGAATGTTGAAGCAAAGAAACGAAGCTGTTGAAAAATAAGTTGCTGAACTGCAAAGAATGAACGACAACTTACAAAATGGAAACAAGATGTTACTAAAAGAAAAGGAGGACTTGGAGGTGAAAGTGAAGGACTTGGAGGCAAAAGTTGAAGATTTTGAAATTCATCAGTTAACCCAAGAATATCCAAAGGAAACTGAGAGAGAAATGCACCAAGTGACGCGGCGAGCAACATTTGAAAAAATCGCAAGGCTGCAGAAAGAGAAGAATGACATGGAGGACGAATTGGCTTGTATTGCTGTTCACAAAATAACACAAGAAGCAGCAAAGGAAAAGAAGAAGCTGAATGAACAATGCTCTCCGCGGTCAATGTTTAAAAGAGTCATAGCAAGGGATGATAGAAAGAAGAACTACTCTGAGGACTACGTCTATGGACAAGTGAAGAGAAAGAGTCCACAAGTAAATCGTATCGATGTAGACGACAGTCCAGACTATAAGCAACAACAAAAGGGGAAGAAGAAGAAGCTGAAAGTTAATACCAAAGTAGATACTATCGATGTAGACAAGTCTCCGGAGTATGAGCAACAGGAAAAGGGGAAAAAGAAGAAGCTGAAGAATTTGAAGGTTAATTCTGAAGTGGCAAAATTCATTCGTCCGAAAACTTGAAAGAAAATCGAACAACTTTGGAAGACAGGAGAACACGGGTAAGATATACTCTCAACTATATCTATTAGTTATAAAGTTTACGATTGTTAACATAATTTGAAAACCAATTTGCAATATGCAGTACTGTAGTAATGGAATCACCACGGGACAACCTCCATGTTGAACTTCTTGACATAGAAAACCTCTTGTTTGACGATCCAATATCAAATCGGGTAATTCCCATACTATCTAGTTGTGTTTTGAATGATTCAATATCAATATCAAACCCGCTGTTTGTAGACTGTAATTGTAGGAGTGTATTCAAACAGAACTTAGAGAGCTAATCATGTTTTCACTGGTACAAAACAGTGTGTAGATGCATACACGTTGCTCCTCATGCGCCAACACATTGAAACACAACCGACATTTGATTTGAATACTCAACCACCAAAGTCATACATCTTCATTAGCTGCTTCATGGTAAGAAACTAGCATTAACTTGTATTATTCATACACAAGTTAACTTTGATTTGTTCAAAATAAAAATAAAAAACTTTGATTTTTTTTGTCTGTAAATAGGACATAATTGACAACAAAAAGCAAGAGCAACTGAGGAGAACGCTTCACAATCTAATGCAACAAGCTGCGTCGACAAGATTCTTGCTCTTTCCAATACTAACTTCTTTCCACTGGACGTTGCTCGTTCTTGACAAAGACGATGGAAAGTGGAAGTTCTATAACCCTCTGTTGCACAGATATGGAAGAAACGATGAATACTGCATTAAAACAAAGAAATTGGTAAGCTGGCCTGGATGTTGTTGTATTTTATATATGTAGTTTTGTCAAAGCTCTTACATTGTTTGTTTGCTTCTCCACAGAGAGTAATCATTGCAGCATATATCAATGCAGACAAAAAACAAGCGGACAAAATGCTTATGACTGAAACAGTGGAGATACAGACGGACTCACCGCAACAAACAACTGGAAGGTAAGTAGTGTAAAGTTTTTGTAATAGTCTTTGTCACCTATGGTGTACATTCTCTGGTACTTACTATCTTGTGCTTTATAGTAAATCTGATGCTTCTTAGTAAATCTTGTGCAACTGAGGTGAAAATCTGCAGTTTTGTTTTAGCTTTGTTTTGTGGGATTTAGTGGCTGATATGCATCTGATGGTCCAATGAATCTATCAGCACCTGGTTAGTCTTTGTTCAGTTGAACTGGGTGTGGATTAGATGTTAATATGACTTTGATCTTGATAATTGAGCTTAAGAACAGAAAAAAGCAGAAGTTTGTTCAGTAAGTAGAATTTGTGTTTTGTAGATTTATCTGCTTGGGTTGATTAAATCGATCCCAACTTATAGGCCATCGCTGATCTTGAGTAGAATTCATATGCATCTACCATCGTGTTGAAAGGTTAGAAAATATATGAAATGATTATTGTGGATTCATCTGGCCATCAATTGGTTGCTTTTGAGTGTAGTTGGATACATGCTTAATATGGTGATCTAGTTTGGTTATTCTGCCCTTAAACTGTAATTTTCAACCCGATGAAGTAGGCCACGACCACTAAACAAGATTATAGCATATGCAAAAAGCAGAATTTTTGGACCAATGCAATAAATATTTCGACCTTATATAATGTGTAAAAAAGTAAACGGATCAATCATGCTTAGTTTCTGTAGCGGGACTATGAGTTAGAAAAGCTATCACAAAAATAGCTTCGAATTGTAAGATCATAAACTAATTACAAGGCACAGGTTTGAGTCTGAGGGTATAGTAAGTGAATCTGGAATAATGAAACCTTAAAATGAATTCATAGATACTGAAACTCACCAAAGTTTGGGTTCTACTTGTCTGCCGTCTCTGTCTAGAACCTGCATGCCTTAATCTCTGGGTTGGACGAGATAGCTTTTCGATAAACTCCAGGGCATGGTTATAAATACTGCAAACACATTTAAAACTCCGCGAATTATTAATCGAGTATGACATAATTTAGCTGTTCACATACTAGCCTCTACGTCATTAGTTCCGAGTATTGAGGATAACTAGTTGTGCATTTATGCTAAAGGTTACGTTTATACCGAATTTAGCTGTTTGAGACACCAATTATTAATGGGTACTGATTGGGCGTACTTGGCAAAGCTTGAGGATTTGTAGATATTGAGTGTGGACACAAATTTCACAATATTGTTTCATGTGTATTAGGACTGTAGAGCGTTTGAAATACAGGAGTTATAAGATACAAGTGATCTTTCAGGTGTTCAGGTTAACCTTCAAACACCTCCCAACAAAAGTGAGGGAAGAGAAAGAGCTAGTACCCGTAAAGATAGGTCTTGGGCTGGAATGGAACCCTTCAGCACCCAAATCTTGGTATGAGCCTGTTAGGAGACCTTATTTTGAAGAAGACGCCCCTTTTGTAGGACAATGTCGAGGAAATAATGTCCCCAAAATACAAGGGACATTTAGGAATGGACCACGTGATGACTCTTCGTTCGAACTTGTATTCGAGAGGGGCAAGAAGAAGAGATAAAGTCAAAATATGGGAAATTGTTTCATACTTCCTTTGCTTATCACCATCGTCCATCAAATGCAAGAGCGGATGCTGCAACTCAGGAATACGCATTGACTTTAACATGAGAGAATTTGACATGAAATGCTTGAGTGTGTTAAGTTATTACTTGACTGCGACATGTATAGCCTAAGTTTACTTAGTCATCAATTATTTTTGGAACTGACCTTTCTGAAAGAACTTGAAAATGTCATCATTCCACAGCTGAGGTTCTTAGTAAATCTTGTGCTTCTTGGTAAATCTTGTGCAATTGAGGTGAAAATTTGGATTTATTTTTTCCTGGTTGATAGGTAAAGCATTATACCATTTTATCTTGCAGTGTTGATTGTGGCATTGTTGTAATGTCAATCATGAGGAAGTACGTTGAGAATGAAAGTCAAACCAGTGCAATGACAAGACACGAGTGTAGGCAGATCAGGGCAAACCTTATAGACTTATTCCTCAACCAAGAAGTCCATATGGCTGGTGTTACCTCGGTCTGAATATGCATTTCCAATTTCTGTGGAAGATTTAAAGTGCAATCGTGATGGGATCAGAAGAGTAAAGGTTTAATTGTGATACAAATGGGATAGTTACAGGCTGGGGTGTTCCTTTGTTGGTTTGCGTATCTTGTCTGTTGGTTTGTCTCTATGTCGTGTCCTTGCTCAGTGTCTATCTTTGTTGGAGGGCTAAGAGTTTTCTCTTGGCTTGCTACTGATTCATCTCTTATTTTTTGGAGGGCTAACAGATTTGAGTTTAGTATTGGCTAGAATTTTTGCTTTTTACTCCTAGATGTTGTTGTAAGAGAAAAAGGTCTTGGTTGGAATGTTCGACTCCATTTTTGGCTTGTCAATGATTTAAATCCTATATCTAGCAATTTTGAAAATTGTTGCAATTTTAAAGTGGAAATTTGGAAAACTGTATTTATTGCAGTGTAAAAGTGAATTTGTAGTCTAAATTAAATTTGCAGTCTAAAATAAATTTGCAGATTGAAAGTACAAATTGGCAAAAAATTTATTTATTTGCAATCTAAAAGTGCAAATTTGCAGTCTAAAAGTATAAAATCTACAGTCTAAATTATCCTTGGCGTTGGTGCTCATTTAATAGTTTGCATTTCTAAGATTGCAAATTTGCAGTCTAAATTATCCTTGGCGTTGGTGCTCATTTAATGATTTGCAGTCTAAATGTGCAAATTTGCAGTCCAAATTATCCTTGGCGTTGGTGTTCATTTAACAATTTGCAGTCTAAAAATACAAATTTACAGTCTAAATTCAAAAGTGTCCAAGTTTGAAGTCGAAAAGTTCAAATTTGCAGTCTAAATTAGAAAGTGCTCTAGTTTGCAGTCTAAAACTGCAAATTTGCAGTCCAAATTCTACTTGGTGTTGGTGTTCATTTAACAATTTGTTGTCTAAGAGTGCAAATTTGTAGCTTAAAAGTGCAAATTTGCATTCTAAATTCAAAAGTGCTTTAATTTTTAGTCTAAAACTGAAAATTTGCAGTCTAAATTCTCTTTGGCGTTAGTGTTCATTTAACAATTACATTCTAAATGTACAAATTTGCAGTCTATATTCAAAAGTGCCCTAGTTTGCAGTCTAAAATAAAAATTTTGTAGTCCAAATTCTCATTGGCGTTGGTATTCATTTAACAATTTGCAGTCTAAAAGTAAAAATTTGCATTCTAAATTCAAAAGTGTCCTAATTTGCAGTCCAAATTCTCATTAGCGTTGGTGTTTATTTAACAATTTACATTCAAAAGTGTCATAATTTGCAGTCCAAATTCTCCTTGGCATTACTGTTTATTTAACAATTTGCAATCTAAATTCAAAAGTGCACTAGTTTGCTGTTTAAAACTGAAAGTTTGCAGTCTAAAACTGAAAGTTTGCAGTTCAAATTCTCCTTGGCATTGGTGTTTATTTAACAATTTGCAGTCTAAAAGTGCAAATCTGTAATTTAAAATTGCAAATTTGCAGTCCAAATTCAAAAGTTTCCCAATTTTCAGTCTAACACTGAAAATTTGCGGTCCAAATTTTACTTGGCATTAGTGTTCATTGAACAATTTGCAGTTTAAATTTAAAAGTGCTATAGTTTGCAATCTAATAACTGAAAATTTGCAGTCCAAATTTTCCTTGTCGTTAGTGTTCATTTAACAATTTGCAGTCCAAAAATTCAAATTTATAATTTAAAAGTGCAAATTTGCAGTCTAAATTCAAAAATGCCCTAGTTTGCAGTCTAAAACTGAAAATTTGCAGTCTAAAAATTCTAAAGTGTCTGAACTCAAAGTGTATAAATTTGAATTATAAATTCTCCTCAGAGTTGATGTTCATTCAATAATTTGCAATATAAATTATCCTCAGTGATCTAACAAAGTGCCTAAATTTCTTCTCCATGTTGATGTTCATTCAATAATTTGCAGTCTAAAATCTCCCTGCCAATGTAATAACGTGCTTAAAGTGTAAAATTTTGCTCGATGTCAGTGTTCATTCAATAACCCCCATGCCACATTAACAAAGCTTAATTGCACATCATTTGCACCAGAACAAATAATTGAAGTAACATCCACCATACCAATTTATACGAAGATAGCATAACCAAAATATACAGAGATGACCAACATAAAGTTTCATAAAACTGAAGACACTCATAAACTGTATAAAATTGAAGACACTCATAAACTGCATAGTACTAAAAATCTTCTCAACCAGTATCACAATACTCGACTTATTGGAAACGCAACGTAAAACTAAACAAACTCTCAGTTCATAAACCTTTGTGAAGAAGAATGCAGAAAGACTTTAATGTGTCATTCTAAGAATCAACTAAGAAGAGGCTCCTTGCAAGTCCTTTTGTTGTGCCTCGCAATGGTCCCGCACCTAAGAACAATTGAGTAGTCTCTTTACTTGTATGGATATGAATTCCAACAAAACAATGTACTATTAAAAATGTAAAGAATCAATCATCGGTAGGCTCTTTGCATGTCCTGTGGTTGTGGTGAGAAAGCTTATGGCACCTTGCACATTTCATTGGCCTAGCAAAGGATTGTTCTTCACCCCTAGAACGAATGCGCTTTACGCAAGGTCTTCCAGCTTGCCTCCTATTTTTTGGAGCTTTGATAACCCGAGTACTTCCTTGTGTGAAGTCAGGAATATCCATAGCTAGAATTGGATGGATATTATCTTGATATGTGAGCCGATATGCCTCAACATGATAAAACGGATCAATATAGCCAGCCAAGGATCCCTCCGCTCCACAAGTCTTGACTAAAACCGTTGCGGCATGAGCACATAAGAAACCATTATATTGCCAGCCTCCACAAGAACATGTCCCTTCCTCAAGATTTACTAGAACAGCAGGTACAGATTTCACCTCATACAAGCCGGTTTTTGATTTATAAACCCTCCATGACCTCCCCTTGTCAATCCTCTTAGCTAACTTTGCATCCATGTCCGGACAAATCTCAGAAACCCAATGCGATGCTTCTTCTCTTCTATGCAACATTTGAATCATAATTTTGGACCTCAACTCTTCAACTAAATTCATTATCGGCATAAGCCGTGCAGCAAGTATCCAATTATTGAAGGACTCAATAGCACTGGAACTCATCTCTCCGTATCGATGCCCTTGAAAATAGGCATTAGTCCAATGTTCTTTTGGAACACTTGCAATAAACGTCTTGGCCTTATCACCCCCATGCTCATAGAACTTAGCCTCACATATCATATAAGCTGATACCGATGGAGCATAAGCGATAGCATTAAACAATTTAACCAACCTATTTCGATAACCCTGTCGAAACCGTCCAGGGAAGTGGTCCTTCAAGTTGAATTGAAGATGCTACAAACAGTAAGCATGATGACAATCAGGAAAAATAGTTGGTATGTTACTCACGAGACCATGGTTACGATCACTAATGAAAGTAATAGGCCGTGTAGACAAGATAGTCTTTAAAATTCGAAGAAACCACAACCAATTACAATCATTTTCTGCATTCACAATAGCAAACGCCAGGGGAAATAAACCTGAAACACAAAAAAGAATACCAAAACAAACAAAAATAAGATGGAACTCCACTTAGATGTAGTTCTAGTTAAAGAAATATTGATCTACTTAATAAAAATAAACACCGATACAAAATTTGACCAACCCCAAAATGCCACACAAAGTGCCTGTCTAGAACTCTAATCTAGGTGTGACTTCAATAATTTAAGAATTCCAGCATCATAGCATCGATCTCCAAACCAAATCAGTAGAAACAATCAGCACAACAACAAAATTAACCTCCAATTCAGGGAGGGCTTCAAGGATTTTAGAATTCAAACTCTACTTATCTTAAATCCATCCATTACTAGAATAAAAACAAGGTGCTCACTTCTCAGGCAAAGTGCTCACTTCTCAGGCCAACCATTACTAGAATAAAAACAAAAACCGCGACCTTTTAAAACTATGGAAAGCTGACTAATATGTATGAAAACAAATAGATATGGATATGTATGGAAACCTTGGCTCTGTCTTATACCAATCATAAAACGAGCAAATAAATAGATATGAATATCTAAGCAATACATTCAAAATAAAAAAGAACACAAAAAACTACCTTGATCTGCATCTTTTCCTGTGGCAGCAAGAAGACACCCCTTGAATCTACCTTTGAGATGTGTCCCATCAAGGCAAAGGAATGGTTGACAATGATTAAACCCTGTGATACATGCATTAAACGACACAAAGAGCCTCGAGAATTCCTTGCTGATGGGATCAACTTCAAGCTTTAATAAGCTCCCTGGATTTGCTATTTTGGCAGCTTCAACGTACCACCTCAACTTATCAAATGAACTTTCATAGTCTCCAAATATTTCCCCCCTAGCCTTCTCCACTCCTAACCATGCGTGGTGGTATGATAAATCCAAACCGTACTTGTCCGTAAACAAATCCAACAGATCCATAGGTGATGTGTTATTCTTTTTTTGAACCATACTAGTAACCTCACTAGCAACTAAACTAGATGTCACCTGTTTATGTTTATTCGTTCGATAGGTTGAACCACAACCATGCTCGTTTACCAGTTTCTTAATCCAAAACTTTTTGCTTGAGCGATCCAAAATAGCATGCACATACCATCCACAGCTAGAAATTGAACACTTTGCAGTCACACGATACGGGTCATTTTTAACAAAATCATACAAAAAACCATTTTCAATAGCATATCGCTGCAAAGTTTCCCTAAAATCCCTCACACCACCAGTAAATACTTGCCCAACCTCATATATCAAGTTGGCCCAACCTGCTGTCAAATACCTAGTTTGGGCATGGCGACAAAATTCCTCCAAAGGTTCTTCTCTTTCAACAACAGCGACAACACCACTAGAACTACCAACTTCTACTCCACTACTAATACTTCCAAGTGTTCCACCACTACTAATACTTCCAACCGTTTGTCCACTACAAGATTTAATCACCTCAACCTTAGCATCTATTCTATCAGTAGTAGGATACAAATACAACATATTATCAAAAGATTCTTCATTGTCAAGCTCACAATCACTCCCATCCAACACATACGACAATGAGAAACTACCAATGCATAAGTTGTTCCACCTATCACAAATCTTTCTTAAAACATGCTCCAATCTAATGCCACCAGATATCCTCACAACAAGAACCTGCGATACATACCTACACAGTAACATTTTGGTTGTATCCATCGCACAAAAAAACACACCTGCAATAATATTTGTTTGATATAATCAGTCGATTTGTACACTATCTAATGCCTCAAAAACACTATTAATACTCATAATATTCAAACAGATTTCATAAACGACTGATAATATCATAAAAACACACCTGCAATAATATTTGTGTGAATTCTCCAATTTGCAGTCTAATTTTTTTTCAAAAGTGCGTAAGCCCTAGGTGCTTAAATTTGCAGTTTATATTCTCCTTGGTGTTTGTGATCATCTAATCTAAACTCTGTCAACATTGAAAGCACATACCGAACTTTCAACTTAAAGGTACAATAACACTTACATTATCATTAAGGCAAAACAAACGCTATCATCAAAGTCACAATTGAACATTTAATTATAATCAAAACCTTTTCTGTAATCGATTAGAACAAATTAGAACAAAAAGAAATCATCAAAAAATGAACCTCTTTTCAGATCGATTTAGTTCGAGCTCGGATCAACGGAGAAAAGGATTTTGTGTCTTGATCTCAACTGCACGAAAGATCTTGAAAAAACTGGTGAGAAATCCTGATCGATAGACACTGCGCGATCTCTCTCTCTCTCTCCCTCTCTCCGTCTCTCGTAATCGTCGTCTAATAGACGTACAGGAGTCCCTTTGAAGTTTATTAAAGAAGGGGCAATTTTGTCCCACTAAAAAATGAAATTGGACCCGAAGTGTTAAAAAAAAGGATGGGCTGGACTAGACATGTTGTGGAAAAATGAGATGGACTGGGCCTGTTACAAATTTGTATAATGGGCCTTACAACAATTCTTTATAAAATTAATGGGTCACATTAATTTTGTAGTTTGAAGCAAGACCCAATTAATTGAAGCCCAAGTGAAGCGAGATATGCCGAATAATATTTCATGGAAGTTATTATTCGAAGCTCTAGAAAAAAATGAAGGCAACAGTCATGTGTTTGTTCCAAAAGTGGAGTGGCCCACGATTGCAGTAGCAGTTGAGTTTTTAGTTGGAAGTTACAAGTAATTGTGGACACTTGGCATCCAAAGAGCAACGGATGGAAGTTATTTATCAAAACCACATGGAAGTCAGATTCCTACATAAATGGAGCACGTCCAGATTCGTGGGAAGCAGTTGAGTATAGGAAATGGGTAATGGGACACGTGGCATCTTGGTGTTGCACTGGAAGTTCATTGAAGACCCATTATCAAGACTCATATCCCACGACCCAAGTTTATGCAAGGAGGTCCTGATTGTTTGATAAATCATGGGACATGTGGCGTAATTCCAAGCTTGTGGCAGTTGCAATTTCGTTTATAAATAGAAGAACTCAAGAAGGAAAACGGGTCCAACACCAATCAAAGCTCAACGCTTACAAAACTTTCCTACTTTCAGCAAAGTAGTCTATCGAATACCTAGTATTCACCCCCATTCGAACTCACTTTTTCAAGTAGTTTGGATTTTACTTTTCTTGTACAAACTTTATTATTCCGGAGTAATAAAATTCACGTTTTTTACGTTCCATTTCCTATACGACTAGGAAATTTTAAGTCCACAACCGTGTGGCAAACCACGAACCTCATTGTGATCTTTAACCTTTGGGCCACACGCAATCGCTCATATGTTAAAAGTCAAGATTCCCGGGAATCTTCTTCAAAAATTAGGCGCTACAAGTCTTGGCACGCCCGCGCATCACGCTTTCACACCTTGTGTCAAAAACGAGAGTTTTCAGTAACATAACTGTCGGCTGATAGTGGAAAATACGTGTATCAAAATTCCACTACCTTCCATGTTGGCCTGTAAATTGTAGTCCTATGTTGACCAATAATGCATGGGCAGTCCTATTTGAGAGAGAGGAAAAGAGGAGGTACCATCACTCGAAGTTCGAGCGCCCACGGGTACCACCACAACGAAATTCAAAGCTATGGTACGGTTGGTCCTCTTTGGAACTTTTCTATATTTTCGGAACACATCGATATTGAGAAAAAAGGTACAGGTCGAATGCTACAAATACTTTTTTCAAAGATAAAGGTGTTTTTGAATATATCAGCTGATTTCCAATTAACGTAATTTTAGGCATAGTTAATGTCATTGACAAGTTTCAAAAAATGAACAAGAATCCTATTCGCGTGTTTTCCGCAGTTTACTCATAACAAGGCTTATGCAGGATGTGCTTGACACGCGGTGGGCTTGAACGGGTAGGTGGTGACAAAATAGGACCGGCTTGGAAGAATCCGTAAAATAATAGCACGTGGGTGAGATTTGAATACTAAACTAAGATCTTGCTGAGACCTTTATTAACAAGAAACTACGGATGCACCAATATTCCCTTGTGTTCACAATAGTAGGACCCTTGCACGGAAAAGTTCTACATTGCCTCTGGTCCATGGTGTTGCCCCAAGGGCTCCCCCCTCCACACAAATGTGTGTGGGCTTCACGCCAAAATGTGTGTGGGGGCACTGAAGTGAATAATTACTGACAAGGCAAAGACAAATGAGGAATCTATACAAATCTTGATACTATTCTAGTTACACTCTCAAACAATATTTACGTTCACCCACTTGTTGGTATCAACAAGGCTAAAGATTTTGACCAGTCTACAGAAGGTTTGTAGTTCTGTAATAATAATCACCACACATCCACAAGGAGCTAAGGCTCATCTATAGTTTATACCAACCAACACGATCTGGAGAATCCCAGGGTACGAATTTGTCTCACTGTGATTAAATGCATGCGTCGAGGAGTTTCTTTTATGCTAGAGATTTATGATGGCCAAGAATAAAGGCTTGTGTATTTTCCTGATATGAAGACCCATTTCCAGGAACAGCAACTCCATAGCGACAGATTTCTCCTAATACTTTTTTTTTTTGCATAAATGAAGATATTCTTACCCAAAAAAAAAGTATCAGAAGAAATTTGTTGATGAAATTTGTTGGGTAATCTTCTCTGCTTTCTCCACGTCATACACAAGGCGGACTACTATCTCCTTCACCTGAAATCCTTCTTTTGTAAAGACGGAAATATCCATTTCATCACCACCTTCCTCCTGATTTTCAAACTCCCGGCCAATAGCTTAACCAAATCATATCCTCTTTAGCTTCTGGAATGCCAGTTATGTGTGGGCAATGGCTCCAAATCAATCTCTTGGTGGTATTAGTAATAACAGTGTTCAAGTAAACAAAACCACCATGTATTTGATTATACTCACAAGAAAGTGAATACACAATGCACAAACTCAAGCCTCCGATTCTGATATTATGAGATGGCGTAGTAATAGATAATGAAATTCGTTTATCAGTAAGATTGAACCACCCAAGAAGCTTGCTCCCTGGAAGATAAGTGGAGAATATATGTTCTTCTTGGCATCCCTGTGCTAAAAAAAGAGGCATTAGTTAGGCAATTATCAAGAGAGAGAGAGAGAGAGAGAGGAGTAGACAATGGTTGCGCAATCAATTAGTCAATGAAGAAGTAAATTATCGAGCAATGGCTCACACAACATGTGAGATTGTATGGGTGCGCTTGTTTCTTGAGGAAATAGGATGTGGGGTGAAACTACCTATGAATCTATATATATTGTGATAATCAAGCGGCAATTCACATTGCATCAAATTCAGTCTTTCATGAAAGAACTAAACATATTGACGTGAATTGTCATCATGTGCGGAAAAAGTTAACTAGTGGTGTGATAGCTACTTCCTTTGTATCCCCAGCATTCACGTGGCTGTCATGTTTACGAAATCATTTTTTAAACCACGAATAGAGTTGTTATGTAACAAGCTGAGACTTTTTTGATATATACTCTCCAGCTTGAGGGAGAGTGTTAGAATAGTGTTAGTCTTTGTCGTTGTCCCACATTGGTTAGCTAAGCCTTGTAAGGAGTTATCGTTTGATATATATAAAGATTATGTGTATTGTTAAACACCTTTATTTCTCCCACAAACAACAGTATTGGGAGATGAAGTGGGATTTGAGTTGGTAGTATGTTTTAGGTTTTTGAGTTTGTTATGTCTCTTCCACAAATGGTTGTCTACTTGTATCTGAATTTCAAGATCTAGGCAGAGCAGACGTACAAGAATTCCTGGCAAGTAGGGAGAGAAAGACGAGTGTGGATTGTTTTTTTTTTTTTTTTTTCTTTTTTTGGTGCAAGGAAAATCATACGCCAATATTAAACAGCAACAAAAGAGTTATGGCAAGTAGGCCCCCGATTACATGCAAAGAGTAGCCAAAGGAGCAGCAGTCTGCAGGAGTAGTGTAAATAAAACTAGGGCAAATTTCACTCAGACCCCCTGAGGTATCTGACAATGACGGAAAGTACCCCTCAGTTTTCAAAAATGACAGAAACCTTCCTTATTTTATAGTTTGGGTTTTATTCCGTTAGTTCCCGTTAGTTCCGTTAGTTAAATGGACGGAAAATGTATGGAAATGTACGGAAAATGAAATCTTCAATTTTATTTAGTTCTACACCTATCTTAGGACTCTCATTAAAAGTCCTAGAGTTAAAAATTAATTATAATCATTTAGGATAAAATTATTAAAAAAATAAAATCTTCGCACCGGTTCAAACGGGATTAAAATTTGGAGCATTTAAAAATTTTGCTTTTCACTTGATTTTAGAGCTTTCAATGAAGAGCAAATACTTAAGTGTTCCAATTTTCAATCTATTTGAATCGGCGCAAAGATCTTTTATTTTATTTTATCTTAAAGTGCAATAATTAATTTTTGGTTTTCAGATTTTCAATGAGAGCCCTAAGATAGCTGTAAAACTAAACGAAGAGGAGATACTTAAGTGCTCAAATTTTCAATCCGTTTGAATTTGTGCGAAAATCGTATTTTTCTGATTATTTTATCCTAAAAGGTCATAATTAATTTTTCGCTTTAGGATTTTCAATGAGAGCTTTAAGAAAACCATAGAACCAAATGAAGAGTAGGTACTTAAGTGCTCCAATTTTTAATCCGTTTGAATCGGTGCAAAGATTTTATTTTTTTAATCATTTTATCCTAAATGATCATAATTAATTTTTAACTCTAGGACTTTTAATGAGAGCCCTAAGATAGGTGTAGAACTAAATAAAATTGAAGATTTCATTTTCCGTACATTTTCTGTCCATTTAACTAACGGAACTAACGGAAACTAACGGAATGAAACCCAAACTATAAAATAAGGGAGGTTTCTGTCATTTTTGAAAATTGAGGGTACTTTCTGTCATTGTCAGATACCTCAGGGGGTCTGAGTGAAATTTAAAACACATTTAATCTAACATTCAGTCTAAAAGCCCAGGCGGTCAGCAATGAAGAACTCTGAACTCCCTAGTGGCTAGTGGAACTTGGGTTGTGACCACTAAATCTTCATTCTGTTGGGCTCCCAACCGAGATAGGATGCCCGCACTTTGGTTTGCCATTCTTCCAACGTGGGATAAAATGGCGCCAATCCTTTGTAAGGAGCATTCTTGCATCTTCAAGAAGACCTTGTTGTGGGTGAGTTTCAGGGGGGTCCCTCATTGATGGCCTTCATCGCAAAGTGGGAGTCAGTTTTTTTTTTCTTTCTACAAAGCAGTAAGAAGATAGTACTATTTTGTTTTAAACGTGCGAATCAGAAGTGACAGGGTGGCATACGCGTGACAAGGTGACATACGTGCACGTACTCACAGGCCATGGCCCTCTAGGTTGCATTAAGAAGAAGAGGAATAAAGATTTGTGTATGTTCCTGATATGAAGATGCATTTCCAGGAACAACAAATCCGTAGCGATAGATTTCTTTTGATACTTCTTCGCTGGTTGATGGAATTTGTTGCATAATTTTCTCTGCTTTCTCCACGTCATACACAAGGCGTGATGCCGGAAATTTTTTCAAATGGGAAGGAAGTAAAGTAAAAAGAGGATAAAAAGGATAAACGCTCATCACCCAAGTTTAGAAACCAACAGGATACAGATTCAAAGGACGGATTTTTGTAATGTGCTGTCGTAGTTACTATAAAAGAAAAAAGATAATGGGCTGTCATAATTGAAATTATGCGGAAGCGTTCAATTTCCTAATCTTGGAAATAATATGCATGATGTGATGTGTAATTCTTTTACCTCTCACGCAATTGGATCGATTTCGCAGTGGTCAACTTGGCGCAGATAATGGGAGGAGCATCGTGCGAGAAACTACCTCCCAAAAACCTACCCATTATAATTAAACGGAGTCGACTAATGGAGGTTTCGAACAACCCCGAAAAGTGCCAAAATATCTAACAGTAGTCAAGAAGCAAAGATATATGAGCAGAGGGGCCTGCTTAAATGTAGCTTTAACTGAGTTGATACACATGTCAATTCATAAAGCCAAGCAATTTTTCTTAGAATTTTATGTCACACAGCTTAATGGCTGACCATTATTGATGAACAGAACTCTCCAAAGGTTTCATCACACATGGATTCCCTCTATGGAATTCTTTGTCAACAGAAGACAAATAGGAACATTGACACAGCATTTATTTCTTTGAAGGTGCATGCAATGTTACACTATGCATTTCTTCCATGCAGGAAAGGATCATAAGCTTGGGTATTGATGGTAGCTACATGAAACGCGTGTGTTAGTCCCACTACTGAGTCATTGGCATGGTTTGTAGGAAAAATGACTGCCCCTGCATTGGTAGACTTCTATTTGTATTTGTACAGCTTCAAAACTATTGTTATGTGAGTTGTCGAACTTCTTTTTGGTGTACCATGGTGTATCATTCCACGTCTAAGAAATTGTAAATTAGGTAAATCTGCTATTCGTTTTGCTAGTGGATGCTGGTCTTCATTATAAAAGCATGTTAGAGATTTTCAAAATAAAGGAGTCGTTGCTTTGGTTTTGTAAAATTTCCTTTGTTTCCTTAAAATGCTTGTTTTTTCTCTTTGTGAGTTTTGTCCCACATTGGTTAGTTGAGAGATGTTGGAGTGGTATATATCAGAAAACATTCCTAATATGAATAAACAATGATCTAGTGTGGTGCAGCCCTACGGCGCTTCGCACAGCAAAGCCAGTACGCACACGTTCGCGCGCGACGTGGGCATTGTGGCGCTTTAGTGGCGCACTTTGCACGTCAGTGCTAGGCGCTATTTCTTATTGCGAGTTGGCGGTAAGGTGGCGCTGACGTGGATGCTGCGTGTCGCACATGTGGCAGGTGAGTCACACTGAGCGGTTCCGATCGGGTGCAACTCGAGCCTACGGGTGCATTGGTTAGTAGAGTTGCGATCTCAGTCGTCGATCGCGAACGGGTACGATCCAACGGATTGGGTCAAATCCGATTGGGTGTGAATGAAACAGTACACCTGTTCGGTGTGATTGGGTGTGACTAGTCGATCTAGACCATAGGATCTGATCCAACGGTCAGATTGGATCGGGTGCGTACCCATTCTCAATGGGTGCGTAGTGGCCTAAAATAGATCACTACTTGTCAGAATCCACACACATATAATCCGAATTTCTCCCACATTTCTCTCTATATTCTATTTTCTAGCATTCATTCTGTGTTCTGTTTTGCTGCAGAAAATAGAACACAGTGGTTCTCGGTTCTTATATTCGTTTAAGCAGGTATTCTGTCCGTTTAGTTAGTGCAAACGAAAACGGAAAGAACTTCGAGTTCGGGCTTCGATTTATCTTGAAGGCAGATTTGCTGTAACCCTTTGCATACCAATTGGTGGGGGCAAATACTGTTTTTAGGAAAGCGACATAGTCGTGACTCAAAGCGTATTACAGGTTTGGTGGAGATTCGTCAACAGTACAGATTGCAGCGGCCGATTTTTCCAACAAAGCACTGAGTTTGTTTCAAATTCTTAAGATTCTACGAAGAATGACCTATTTTCACTGCCGCCACCATTTTCTGACCGGATGGTCTCTTTGTTCTTGTAGTTTTATTGGTGGTGATGCATTTTCTGCGGTTTTCTTTGTGCATGCTGTTCTGTAGTGGATGTTGTTTGTGTCGTACCTAGAACGTACATGGCTTAATTTTTCAATGTCGTTCCCAATTTTTGTACTTCTATTTGAGCCCTTGAATTTTCATAAGCAACAATGCATGCCCTTGAACTCTCATTTGGAGCTAATTTGTAAAATCCTGACTTTTGAAATTTTAGTCTTGTGGTCCAAATAGGAACTGAAACTTTAATTTAATTCAAAGAGTAAGGCAGGCTAAGTGAAGTGTATCATGGTATAAAAAAAAAATGTCAATTTCAATTTATTTCATAAAAACTATGGGACAATCAAGTTACATCTAATACACGATACGAATTACGTGACGTTGAAATCTAACATTTAATATCGGACACCGCTGTGATATTAATCCTCGTATTTTTATTAGTCTATGTTGAATTTTTGAGAAATTTCAGAGACCAAAATTCGAACGCGTACAGACAGAATATATGACAACCGGACGCAAGGTGCCACATGTCGCGCTGTAGTACCACGGAATTACAAGTGTCATTCTTTTCACCTGTATTATCCCAAACCCACCGAAATATACATACATAGACATAAAAGGAATTAAGATATTTATACTAAGTAAGTAAAGCAAGGGGTTAGCAAACACAACTGGTTGAGCTTCCACACCTGTAACTCTCCATCCGAATTCACCACTTGCCGTTCCAACCAAATTCCCCGGGGGAAATCTTACTGTCTCTTTTGGTAATCTCTCATTCACTCACTAATTTACTTACAAATGTGTATTAGAATATGTGTATTGGAGGAAGTCGAGTTGGGGAAATCACATACAATCACACTCATGCACAGAACACCTCTCTTTCTCGCGCAAGAACTCTACCGCACCTGACATGCCGAAGAACTTAATTAAAGAGTAAAACTACTACTTCCGGCAAAGAGTTTCGACTCAGGACTAGCCGCCGCAACTCTATTTTAGTTTAAAGTAATCATAAGAGGATGGTTTATTAGGAATCTGAGTGTCTGAATTGATTACCCAATCTTTGTTGGCCATCGATGCCGGAAATATAAAAATCGACTGAATTCCTGAAACAAATTTGGGGCCTTCCAGAAATCCTATTGAAGTTCCCATTCAATTGAAGAAGACACAATTTAACTCTAGCCTTCTAGTTATGGCAGTAAGACCCCAAGTTTGGAACATGGAAAAATAGTCCCTAAATTGTGAACTGTATCCTAAGATGGGTTGCAAGATTGATACCCAAAACTAAGTCATAAAAATGATATTACTCTAGCTTTAATTAAGTTAGTAGTAAAGGTAATTTTGTGAGTAATTGTCACGATAATTATGTGTTTAGGTGCAAGTACTGTGAAGTGAAGTGACATGTGTAAAATGGCCGATACTTCTTTTTGGTGAGTTGCGCATACCTTAGTTACATGTATTTTCTGAAATTTTGGAATGAGATGCCATTGCTTGATTTTGCTAGAAAATATGGAATTTGAACTTCTTACTTGGTCTAATTGATGTTAATGCATGCGATGGCTGGTTTATAAATTTTTAGAGTTGTAAAATCCTGACCCTTTCTTTAAAAAAAAAAAGTTTAGTCACGTGGTCCGGATAGGAACCCGACACACTATGTGAGTTACGCAACGTTGGGATTTTACCTTAAAAATTCGACACTGCCACGATGACCCTTAAATTATTATTAGTCTATGTTGAATTTTTGGAATTTTTTTGGAGACTGAAATCCAAACGCGTTTGATCAGAGTTCGCGTTAATGGGACGTGAAATTTGATGAGTCATGAGGATTATGGCAGGTGTCCTCTTGCATGTTTACTTCCACGTTCCACCGAAGTATATATATACACATATTGGGTAAATATTAAATTAAGGAACAAATCAAAAACGAGAGTGAGACTACTGCCTATTCCGTTTTACCGAGATCGACCCACCGCTTTCGATTCCGTTCGATTCCGTTTGTTTTCCGAAAGATTTCTACAGCTCCTATTGGTAATCATTCTCATCTATTACTCTATTTTACAGTTAGTAATAAGAGATATGTATACTGTTCATAATAGAGGAATAGATTTGGGGCAAAATTTCTTATAAGTATACTTGAACCCTTGAAATTTTCACACAAGCGAAACCCCTTTCGGTAAAGAGTTTGGTTCCAAAACTCGCCATCGTCAATTGATTTAAGAGATTGGAATAGCAATTTGATTAAACTAATAAAAGACTGCTAATTAATTCCTGCGTATTTCCCGTAGCTTCACAATAGGTAATAGGTTAAGTATATAATACTGTTAATTTAGAACTATAAAGAAAAACCAGTCCATATGCTAATTCGATGGCGTGAATTGGAAATTAGTTTACCCCTAAGTTCAACTGTAACAAATAGCAATTTGTGGTAAGTTTTGTATAGGTACCGGTGCCTCGGGCTAGTTCGGTGCCACGTCAAGTTAGACGCATCCTTTTTGGTGAGTTGCGTATACCTTGATTACATGTATTTTTCTGAATTTTGGGATAAATGCCATTGCTTGTTTTTGTTGAAAAGTGTGGAACTCGATCCTCTTACTTGATTTAATTGGTGACTTTGAATAAAATACATGTGATGGCCTGTTTATTAAATCTTTCGTGTTATAGTTAATTTAGACCATGGCAATATGTTTTGGAAACTTAAATTTTACTTCTTGTTAGTACATGCTTGTGATAATATGAATCCTTCGAAAAGTGTCTCGAGCGCTAGGGGACTTGTAAAGAAACTAGCGGCATGAAGTAATAAAGTAGGAAATGCAGCCAGGTATCACCGGGTAACGATATCTTACCACTCTTCAATGGGGTCGCTCCCCAACCGACTGGCAAAAATACCGTTGAATGTTATTATCGCGTGAATGTGCAAAAATGAAAGGGAAAAAGTAAAGGGTCCATCTTTTAGACCAAAGAATTGAATTTATAGATCAAGATGCTTGTTCCTGGAAAATTTGATGAGATTACTTGAAATGTTGCTTGATTCTTGAACTGTTTAATTAAGTAAGGTATTCCCATGGTCAAACTTGTCATTTTGGTATACGTTTCTCACCCGAGTTTTGGCTTATGAAAACCTTATCTAATTTCCAGGTTATTGTAGATAGCAAGTTGTGGGCCGGATGCGTCCTTTGGTTAGATGTTGTAAATAGCACGTCTGTAAAAAGGAGCAGGAACGTTATGTAGTTTTGAGACAAGTGATATTGTAAATTATGCTTAGCTATGTTGTATAAACAGTCTGGAGTTATATGAATAGATGCTTCCGCTGTTTGTCTTTATACGTTATTTAGTATGCTCTGAATGGTAAAGTTGTTGGAGGCCTTGGTGATTCTGTCACCGGCCGATCACGTGACCCGTATTGGAGTTGGGACGTGACAGAGCTGGTATCAGAGCAGGGTTTGGGATTTAGGGTAAAACTCCAGAGTATAGGGGACATATGATACATTGGTATACAACCAATATATTAAATATGGAGCCAATGGAAACAAATAAGTTAATTGATGTGGTTTCTTTGTTCTTTTGATTTGTAGGGATGGCAAATTATAACTTTCACCAAGGAAGGGACGAATGGGGTCGTTATAAGGTGGTTTCATGGGGACCCGGAGTGTACCATTGTAGCTATATGGACATAGCAGAGCATATGGGAAACATAGGGTGGGATGCAGAGATCAAAGTGTGTCAAGAAATAGAAAAGGTAAATAGAGAGCATCGGTATTCTCCTTGGATGACTCAAGCGGTTGTCCGTCATAGGTTGCGATCGCAGAAACTAGTCTTTAAAACGACAATGGAACTGGCTACTTCTTGGGATACTTATATGGAGTTAAGGAATGGAGTGGCGGTGAGAGAGTCCACAGCTCAGAATTTCAGTTCATTTGCTCCGGCACAGGAGACCACCTCAGCGCCTGCGCCTGATAGGAGGGCACAACGTGTGTGTTTTCAGGAGCCTATGGTTGTTGAGGGAGCCGGTTTTGATTCAGAGGAAGAGAAGGAGGATCCCGAAGAGAATCCTGATAGAATTGTGATATCTTCTGACTCAGAGTAGCCAACAGTAGTGTGTCGAGAAAACTAAGTGCACTGACCATGTAAAAATGTAAATAGTGTATAGTACGTATGGTGAGACTTATGTAATGGTAAGTATTACTGAAGTAATGTAGGTCGATGTGGATAGTTGTACATGTAAAAAAAAGGGTGTACTCACTTTTGTTGTAATATAAATGTGTTTAGTTATGGATGGAAGAATGTGTTGCCCTTATTTTATTTCAATTGTTATGACTAAATCTAGATTGTGATCATCTCTAATCTGTTTTGTCATAACCATGGTATGACATCGCACTCAAGCAGAAATTGAGTCGTAAACAAGATTTGAACACTTAGAAAAGACAATAGCGGACCTAACTACTCTAGTCCAAAATCTACAACAAAACCGACCACCCCCTCCTCCAGTACCACGAGAACAACCACCACCCCAAGAACAACCGCCTCATGTGCCACCCCCACAACTACAACCTATAATACCCGAACAAAATGAGAATCAAAATCAACCTCAACCGGCAGCAGGACTTGATCTGAAGGAGTTCCTGAAATTGAAGCCTCCCACGTTTGAAGGTGGAATAAATCCTACTGTTGCATATGAATGGCTAGTTGAAATCAAAAAGATCTTTAAGGTAATTACGTGTACGGAAACGCAAAATTAAGGTGAGGTTGGCAAGTTACAAGTTGAAAGGAGAAGCACACCGCTAGTGGAATTTGAAAGATAAGGCGGAACCGGGTATGGAATGGAGGCGTTTTGTGGTAGTATTCAAAGAAAAATACATCCCTCAAGCGATCAGAGATGCAAAATGTTCTGAGTTTTTGGATTTGAAGCAAAAAGGGGGAATAACTGTTGCTGACTATGAAGCTGAATTTACCAATTTGGCGAAATTTGGGTCCCACACCATTGATACTGCTAATAGGAAGGCCCATAAATTTGAAGATGGGTTAATACCTGGAATTAGAAATTGTCACACCCCAAAATGGTAAGTGACCGGCCGTGAACTATGAGACTAACCTATGGAACACGCAGCCTACAAAGAAATTTTATTAAGTTCCAAAGCAAAGAACCACTAAACAACCAACCACTTTTTTTTTTATTATTATTAAAAACAACTCCAACCATTTAAGTTCAACAAAAAGCATGGGGCACAAACATCCCACGAACCAAATAATACCAAGTGATCCACCAATAATAAAAGAATCCAATAACTGACAAATGTTTCAAATGCGGAAGCGATTAATAAAATAAAAATATGATGAGACACCCTAAGGAGGTCAACCAAACTAAATCCCCGAGAAGCCACCAGAGTCCTCCTAATTGCCCAACTTGCCTGAAAAAGAAGTTGGAATAAATCCGTCAGCTGACGAGCTCAGTGAATGGCAAAGCATGTATATTAGAATAAAGTTCTGAAACAGGGATCAAAATAATTTACCATGTCAATATAAATTTGGCATATGCGGTGAACAACAAAATTATCCATTAATCCAATTAACGATTCATCCGATAAATCTTAATGGTGTTCTCAATCCAATCTCTAACAACAATGGGGAACCACAACCAAATCAATAGTACCAAGTGCCAGTGAATAAATATCTCAAAATTGGATCCAATATCGGAACTTAGAGTCACCACGAGTAGGCAGCCCGTGGAACTTTTCCCTAAGATCGATCCGGTCAGTAACAACCGTTGAGCATTAGGGTCACCGGCCTAATCCGGTCTCTTCCCTAATGGCCAGAGTCACCTGCACACAGAGGATTAATTTCCCTAGACTTTCAAAATAAATGTTCCCATCAATATCCACAAAGTTCTCACCAAAAGATTATTCGATCAACAAATGGTTTCACCAATCCGCATGCCAATTTCAAGAACCAAATAAAACAAATATATGTTCCCAATTTCAATCACTAATTTTCTAAAACAATAATTTTAAGGGATACGGGGAAGTCCGCAAATACGTAACATGCTTAACCACTCACCTGGGTTCAAAGCTAATGTGACCAAACAACTCAAAATCAAGTTAACCTGAACGACAAGATAATTCACATAGGGTTATTACTGTATCAACTAACGATTACCATTACATCTTAGGTTTAATGTAAAAATTGCAATGAACTAAACCTATAACTAGACCCAATCTCAATCGCCAGAAACTTACAAAACCCAATTTGTTTATCCCAAGTCCAAGTAATTATTTTCCCACATACGCATGAACCCAACTCCAAGTGCCAAAACCCACTTGTACCCCCTTTAATGTGACAACTCATCCACGCATGCATCAAATCCAGCCTACGGCATCGAACCCATTTAATTCCACTTCTCGTATTAATATTCAAAACATTTCCCAAATGTCCAGTATTTAAACAATCCCAAACTAATTACCACCAATCACCGCCGCCACACACATCGAGTAACCTACAAGGCAACACAAACTGCCACCCACCAAACAACGTAAAATAATGTCCACCCAATTAAACCTCTCCTCTGTAAAACGACATAGATGAATTGATGAAAAATAATATTTAGTCTTACCTTAAAGAACCAAAGGGAGAAAACAGAAGCTCCAAGATCACCACGGAAAACCCAAGTTGCTGCGGCTCTCTCTCTCTCGAATGGTGTGATCTCCAAATAAACCCTATTCCAATATACTTATAACCTAAAACCACCAATAATCCAACCCACGTAGCCGCTTGCAACTAATAAAGGGTTTAAGCATTAATTACAATACATAGCCTTAAGATTCCTAAAATTACAATAAGGCCATGAACATTTATAACATGCACATAATAAATAATTTGTACCCAAATGAACATACTAAGCTGCAGCGAAACTATTTAAAATAAAGAAAATTCTAGGGTGTAACAGAAATGTTGTTAAACCACTACACCTAGCTACATATGCGGATGTTCTCAACCATACTCTCATAGTGTAACAAGGACGCGAGGATGTCAGAAAAATTTCTAAATCTAAAAAGAGGAAAAATGTGAATGTTAGGAGAAATACTGGATATGACAACCTAAAGAGACAAAATACTGGGAAGGTGGATCAAAAGGGACTCCTCTTGCTTGTGCAACATGCAGGAAGAACCATTCTAGAGTATGTTGGAAGATTAATCAAGGGAATCAGGGATCGAGTATCCCGGCGTGTGTTACGTGTGGTAAAAATCATTCAGGAGTATGTTGGAAAACTACAACTGAATGTTTCAACTGTGGTCAGAACGGCCATATTCAGAGGGATTGCCCAAAGAAGTTAATTGGAGCTAATGCGGTTCCAATAGGGATTAACGTCAAAAATCCTACCGGGCAGAAGACGGGGACAAATCAAAAGCAAGGAAAGGCTTTTGCTCTAACTCCTGGTGATCCGTGGAATACAGAATCAGTTGCAGGTACTATACTCATCTGCTCCACTCCTGCCTACGTACTTTTTGATTCAGGATCAACACATTCCTTTATTGCTAGCCAATTTGCGTTGAAGTTGTCACGCCCCAAATCCGGGAGCATGACCGGCCGTGTACCATGAAGCAATCATGGGACACGAAGCCTAATTAAAAATAATATTTTAAGAACTCGCAATCAATTAAAAAAAAAACTAGATATTTTATTAAAGCAAAATCTGTGTGACACTAAACCAATATTTTTCCAATTTCCAAATTCCACAATGAACTGCCAATTAATAAAAGTGCGGAAGCTAATAAATAAAAGTGCGGAAGCGGTTTGACACAATAAAATAAATAAAAATGCAAACGCCCTAGAGGTCCAAACACAAGGTCCTGACAACGCCACAGAGTCCACTATAATGCTCCATGAACTAACCTGAAAAATAATATGGAATAAATCCGTCAACCGACGAGCTCAGTGAGTAGTTAAGCATACTAAGGGTGATAATAAAAAGTGGCATACTTTTGAACGAACGATAATGAGGTTTCCAAAGAAGCGGTTTCAAATTAATAAGGGAGATAGATAGTTCAACGAATATTATCAACAAACCAAATACTGAACAAAGGGATCAACAGCTCAACAAATAATATCCATAAGATGAATAATGGATTAACGAATAGCAACAACAATAATCAAATCACCACAATAATTATACCAAACAATGAGTCCAAGAATATCCGAACGATGAACGACGAACAACGTACGATAACAGAAGTCTAAACCGGAGTGGGAACCATATCTTCCAATTACCAAGTACCAAATGCCAAATAATTTCTCAGGGCTTCGCCCGTTGGATCCAACACCGTACTTAGAGTCACCACAGGATGGCGCCTGGGACCTTTTCCCTAAGCCGATCCGGAATAGGGTCACAGGGTATTCCACAAGTCTTTTCCCTATCCGTTGAGCACTAGAGTCACAGGGTATTTCACAAGTATTTTCCCTAGCGGCCAAAGTCACCACGATATCTCACGGGTCTTTTCCTTGGACTTTAATAAATGTAAACATAGTCCATGGTCCCAAACACAAATAGAACAACAGCGAGTTGGAGTCACCTGACCGGCCAGGACTATTCCCCGTGTCGTTGTATAGTCACAATAATATCATGGAGTCAATGAATCGACGACAATAAAAGTAAGGGCAATCGATCAATCACAAATATTGTCAATTAACCTTGTATGCCAAAGGGTACGTCAATTGTCAATAATTATGAGAGCAACGAATAAGAATAATTATCATCAGATCACAACCAATAACGAACTGTCAAGAATAATCGATAGGCTTAAGAGGATTCCAAGAAAGGGATCACATGCTTAACCACTCACCTTATACCGAAATGCGATCACCAAATGCAACGGATGATAAAACCCTCTAATCTGAATCACAATGGAAGTAAATAAATAACTATTAAGCATTTACATTAACGACTGCTAACATGCTACTATACTACTCCGTACTACTAAATTACTCTGGCAATAACAGTTATATATTCATAATCTTAGCCACCATCACCCACGCACACCAACAGCCAACACGCACCACACACCTCTCTCTGATCTCCACCAACAAAACCCCAATCAAACCTATAACGATACCAAGAAAAGAAAAGGAATTTATAAAATACAGTATGAAGGATTACCAAATCTTCAGAAGCCAACTGCCGCTTCTTTCTTCCTCTCTCTCGTTCTCAACTTTTTGGAATAAAGCAACCCTACTTCTCAAATGTTTCCTCACCCTAATAAATTGTCCACGTTCAAACTTATAACTTTTCTAGTCTAATTACACGATCGACCCAATATTATTATTTTTTACGTTAACTAATCACTTGCGGGGACCCATTTCCAATTTAACCAAATTTAGGATTTAAGCGATACGTGTAACTGATGCCAAAAATAAGCAGCTCAACCTAACATTTTTTTTTTAGCAAGAAGTTTGAAAAGAAAAATGAAAGATTTAATTATTTGCGTCAAAAAATATTATTATTATTATATATATATATTTTTTATAGAAAAAGCGGGATGTCACATCATTCCCCTCTTAAAAGAATTTCGTCCTCGAAATTAGTAGAACATAGATGCAAACTTGTCAAAACGTAATGAATTACATATTAACAAACATAGGAGTGTTACCCTAAAAAAACTTTTACCTTAAACATCAAAAATATTTTACCAGATAGAATATATAGCTTTATCTCCTAGTCATGACAACAACAAAAATTAATACACATGCGGCAATACACTGATCACTATCTACCAGGAACCACAGTAACAAATTTTATTTTATTTTTTAAAACCCCACACATATGTTTCATGCTGTTGAAAAAAAAAAAAAAAAACATCCTTTATTTTTTTTTTTGGCAAAAGCAAGATACAAATGATAAATACAATCAAATGATACTTAAACTAAAAATACCTATTGGACTCTGGGCACTTGGACCTCTACTAAGACAAGATGCAATGCTGGATGCAAGTGTAAAAATCGAAACTTAAGCTCTGATACCACTTTTGTCACGCCCCAAATCCGGGAGCATGACCGGCCGTGTACCATGAAGCAATCATGGGACACGAAGCCTAATTAAAAATAATATTTTAAGAACTCGCAATCAATAAAAAAAAAAAAACTAGATATTTTATTAAAGCAAAATCAGTGTGACACTAAACCAATATTTTTCCAATTTCCAAATTCCACAATGAACTGCCAATTAATAAAAGTGTGGAAGCTAATAAATAAAAGTGCGGAAGCGGTTTGACACAATAAAATAAATAAAAATGCAAACGCCCTAGAGGTCCAAACACAAGGTCCTGACAACGCCACAGAGTTCACTATAATGCTCCATGAACTAACCTGAAAAATAATATGGAATAAATCCGTCAACCGACGAGCTCAGTGAGTAGTTAAGCATACTAAGGGTGATAATAAAAAGTGGCATACTTTTGAACGAACGATAATGAGGTTTCCAAAGAAGCGGTTTCAAATTAATAAGGGAGATAGATAGTTCAACGAATATTATCAACAAACCAAATGCTGAACAAAGGGATCAACAGCTCAACAAATAATATCCATAAGATGAATAATGGATTAACGAATAGCAACAACAATAATCAAATCACCACAACAATTATACCAAACAATGAGTCCAAGAATATCTGAACGATGAACGACGAACAACGTACGATAACAGAAGTCTAAACCGGAGTGGGAACCATATCTTCCAATTACCAAGTACCAAATGCCAAATAATTTCTCAGGGCTTCGCCTGTTGGATCTAACACCGTACTTAGAGTCACCACAGGATGGCGCCTGGGACCTTTTCCCTAAGCCGATCCGGAATAGGGTCACAGGGTATTCCACAAGTCTTTTCCCTATCCGTTGAGCACTAGAGTCACAGGGTATTTCACAAGTATTTTCCCTAGCGGCCAAAGTCACCACGATATCTCACGGGTCTTTTCCTTGGACTTTAATAAATGTAAACATAGTCCATAGTCCCAAACACAAATAGAACAACGGCGAGCTGGAGTCACCTGACCGGCCAGGACTATTCCCCGTGTCGTTGTATAGTCACAATAATATCATGGAGTCAATGAATCGACGACAATAAAAGTAAGGGCAATCGATCAATCACAAATATTGTCAATTAACCTTGTATGCCAAAGGGTACGTCAATTGTCAATAATTATGAGAGCAACGAATAAGAATAATTATCATCAGATCACAACCAATAACGAACTGTCAAGAATAATCGATAGGCTCAAGAGGATTCCAAGAAAGGGATCACATGCTTAACCACTCACCTTATACCGAAATGCGATCACCAAATGCAACGGATGATAAAACCCTCTAATCTGAATCACAATGGAAGTAAATAAATAACTATTAAGCATTTACATTAACGACTGCTAACATGCTACTATACTACTCCGTACTACTAAATTACTATGGCAATAACAGTTATATATTCATAATCTTACCCACCATCACCCACGCACGCCAACAGCCAACACGCACCACACACCTCTCTCTGATCTCCACCAACAAAACCCCAATCAAACCTATAACGATACCAAGAAAAGAAAAGGAATTTATAAAATACAGTATGAAGGATTACCAAATCTTCAGAAGCCAACTGCCGCTTCTTTCTTCCTCTCTCTCGTTCTCAACTTTTTGGAATAAAGCAACCCTACTTCTCAAATGTTTCCTCACCCTAATAAATTGTCCACGTTCAAACTTATAACTTATCTAGTCTAATTACACGATCGACCCAATATTATTATTCTTTACGTTAACTAATCACTTGCGGGGACCCATTCCGAATTTAACCAAATTTAGGATTTAAGCGATACGTGTAACTGATGCCAAAAATAAGCAGCTCAACCTAACATTTTTTTTTAGCAAGAAGTTTGAAAAGAAAAATGAAAGATTTAAATATTTGCGTCAAAAAATATTATTATTATTATATATATATATTTTTTAGAAAAAGCGGGATGTCACAGAAGTTGTCTAAAAGCCCTGAATCACTCGCATACGAATTATTAGTGTCACCACCTTTGAATAGTAGCACAATATGTAAATTGATGTATAGGGAGTGCGATGTGAAGTCTGGGGGGTAAGAAGTTGATAGCAGACCTAATATCTATGCCTATAGGTCACTTTGATGCAATTTTAGGAATGGACTGGTTATCTAATAATGGTGTTACCATAGATTGTAAGAATAAGTCCATTGTCTTTCGAAGCCCTGGGCTAGATGAGTTTCGGTTTATTGGAGAAAGTGTGTTCTCACATCCATATTGCATTTCTGCGGCTCGTGCCCAACGACTTTTAAAGAAGGGTTGCGAAGGGTACTATTACAGTATAGTGTTGAATGAGACGAAAAAGGAAACTTTGGAAAGTATCCCTGTGGTTCAAGATTTTTCGGAGGTTTTTCCAAAAGATTTGCCTGGTATGCCAGTGGATAGGGAAATAGAATTTTCAATTGACCTGGCACCCGATACACAACCTATTTCCAAAGCACCTTATCGGATGGCACCAGCAGAGCTTAAGGAACTGAAAGTGCAACTACAGGAATTGCTGGAGAAAGGTTTTATACGACCAAGCTCATCTCCATGGGGAGCACTGGTGTTGTTTGTAAAAAAGAAAGACGGGACTATGCGGCTATGTATTGATTATCGGGAAATAAACAAAGTGACGATCAAGAATAAATACCCACTACCCAGAATAGATGACCTGTTTGATCAATTGCAAGGGAGTCAAATATTTTCTAAGATTGATTTGCGTTCAGGATACCACCAGTTAAAAGTGAGAGAAGATGATATTGAGAAGACAGCTTTTCGTACTTGGTATGGTCATTATGAGTTTATTGTGATGCCATTTGGTGTGACGAATGCCCTCGCTGCCTTTATGGATTTGATGAATCAGGTATTCAAGCATTATTTGGATGATTTTGTGATCGTGTTCATTGATGACATTTTGATATACTCGAAGAATGAGGAACAACAAGCTGAGCATTTACGAATTGTGTTGCAAACCCTTAAGGAACAGAAGTTGTATGCAAAATTTAAAAAGTGTGAATTTTGGTTGAAGGAAGTGGTATTTTTAGGGCACGTTATAAATGGTGAAGGAATTTCTGTGGATCCCCAAAAGATTGAAGCAATTGTGAATTGGCCAAGGCCGACAACTGTAACCGAAGTTCGAAGTTTCATGGGTTTGGCCGGTTATTATAGGAAGTTTGAGCAAGACTTCTCGATCTAAGATTGCAGTACCCTTGACTGAGCTGACTAAGAAGGAAGAGCCATTTATTTGGACAGAGAAACGAGAGTAGAGCTTTCAAGAGCTAAAGCAACGACTCACCACAGCTCCAATTCTTATACTTCCTGATGGAACTGAGGGATTTGCTATTTGCAGCGATGCCTCACGTCGAGGATTGGGTTGTGTATTGATGCAACGTGAGAGAGTTTTAGCATATGCTTCTCGGCAGTTGAAGCCTCATGAAAAGAATTACCCAACACATGACCTAGAATTAGCTGCTGTCATTTTTGCACTGCAAATTTGGCGTCACTATCTTTATGGAGTGTCTTGTGAGATTTATACTAATCACCAGAGTCTGAAGTATATTTTTACTCAGAAGGAATTAAATTTGAGGCAACGACGTTGGTTAGAAGTGATGAAAGATTATGACTTTACAATTCACTATCATCCTAGTAAGGCGAATGTGGTAGCCGACGCACTGAGCCGAAAGACGGTGGGAAAGTTGAATCATCTTATTACCCAGCAACAAGCCTTACAGGAAGAGATGGAAAAGTTGAATCTAGAAATTGTTGCTAAAATATCGAATGTTAAGTGTTATGTGATCGCAGTACAACCAGCATTGATTGAGGAAGTAAAGACTCGACAAATGGTGGATTCTAAATTGAAGAAAATATACGATCAGGTGAAGGAAAAACCCCACGTAGATTTTTCAATTGATGGACAAGTGATGAAGTTTAGGAATCGGCTGTGTGTTCCTAACATTCCCCAACTTAAACAACAAATTTTAGATGAGCACCACACATCAAAGCTTGCGTGTCACCCCGGGGTAATAAAAATGTACCAAAGTCTGATGCAACAGTATTGGTGGATGGGTATGAAAAAAGAAGTGGTGGATTATGTTCTCTAATCATGGTCACTTGCGATTTGAGGCATTTACTCATGCCGACTTGACTGGTTTTGTGGATGATAAACGCTCTACTTCTAGCTACTGTACTTTCTTTGGTTACTTGGCGAAATAAGAAACAACCAGTGGTCACCAGATCTAGTGCAGAAGCTGAGTATAGAGTTATGGCTCATGGTGTTTGTGAGCTCTTGTGGCTTCGAACCTTGTTATGTGATTTGGGAATTTCTGATAATGATCCCATGAAACTCTACTGTGACAATAAAGCTACCATAAACATTGTTCATAATTCTGTTACACATGACAAAATGAAGCATATCGATATTGACAGACACTTCAAGGAGAAGCTGAGCAATTGTTTGATAAATGTATGCCTTTTGTAAAATCGGAAGATCAACTAGCTGATATATTTATAAAAGGATTTGGTAGCAAGAGTTTCCACCCCATTATATTGAAGTTGGGCTTGATTGATATCTTTGAACTAACTTGAGAGAGAGTGTTAAGTTATAGGAGCAGTGCGTAATTATTAGTATATAAAAGATCTCTTGTGTAAATAGAGTAGGAGTTAAGGATCTTAGTGTAATTACCCTATTACTCTTGTATAACTTAACGTAATGAGAAAACACCCATAACTTTTGGGTCTCAATTCTGGCGTGAAACTTTACATCTATACCAACTTGGGACATAACTAACAAAACCCCCCACTAAATCAACCCTAGCCCACCAGAACTGCAAACCCAAAACACCAATCTCCACGTCCAAATAATCTCATAATCTATTCCACGTACGCATAACCCACGGCAACCATCTGTTCTTTTTCCAGTACGCGTGATTCTTATACGTGCATAAGGTAAAACTAGATTCTATTTATACCACATGTAAAGGATGCACACAAATTACCACCCCAATCCACCATGCACGACCACGCAGCACACACACTCCACTACCCAAAATACACCCAATGATTTTACTGAAAAGTACTACTCTCTAACCCCAAGTGTTTAGCATCTGTGAGACTGTGCTGATCTACGGAAAAAAGAAATGGATTAGAATAGCATTACCTCAAGAAGACCAACCCGACTTCGATTGTGCGGCTCCTTTTCTTTCTCTGAACGTTATGTACAATATAAAAACCCTACTCATCTTATAAACATAGCCTTTAAGTACTACTCTTAAAAAACCACCCAATACTACTCACGTTGCGCCCTAAATCATCTCATAATCATAAGACCCTTACAAGTTACAAGACACAAATGAGGAATCTCTACAAATCTTGACACTATTCTAGTTACACTCAATATGACACGCGAGTGAGAGATCAAAGAATTATGTACACGCAGTTGTTGGGGTATCAACATGACCAAAGTCTAAAAAAAAAGAACTTTTTACAGACACCTACACATTCATCTCATTATCGGCAATCAAGGTTTGTAGTTCTCTGACCATACTCTCACATGGAGCTAGGGCTCATGCCCTATCTTTACTTTATTCCAATGAACAAGATCTGGAGAATCCCTCTAAGGATGCCTGTGATTGTGCACAGATCCATTTGTGCAGTCTGCATCGAGGTTCCACAAGAATAATCCAAGGCATTCATTAATGTTAAAATATTTTTTCGAGTGGGATTGTTAAAATTCAGCTCAATCGAATAAGTATAAGCACTTGATCTCCAAAACTAACACGTACTTATTTGATTGAGTTGAATTTTTACGTGGCCACTAAAAAAAGTACTACTCGGATTATTCGTGTTAGACCCCAAAGTGGACCCCACAAAGCAATCCGTTCACATACTTTTTGTGCGTATGGTCATTCTTGTTGTGCTCACGGGATCTAAACCAATCAAACCACAAACACGCGCACACAGAGATTGAGGGAAAACTTCGATTTATTCACACAAACGAAAACAAACCATGAAAAAACCTACAGAGAAGACACTCTCACTCAGACAATACGAAATTTTCAGATTTTCTTTTTCAGATGCTTAACAAGGCATTAGACAGCAGATTATAGAGGCCAATAACGGCCTATTACAAAGCCACGCCTAGACAAGCTCATTTACTCCATTCGGCTGAGAGCACATGCATAGATTGCCAAAATCCTTCTCCGGCGTGCTTGACAACATGACACACCAATCTTCTTCTTTGGCGTGCTTGACAACAGTAGAGGATGGAGCCACTTGGCCAACAATCTCCACCTTGGCGACAAATCAATAACATAATTCGAGCCAACGACCTTCAACAAAATCTTCAAAACAAAGCAAATTCTCTTCGATCGAACTTCGAACAAACAACTAACAGAACAAATTCAAACAGATTCGTATTCAGATAAAATGCGTATCAGATTAAGATCAGATTCGGATTCAGATACTCCAATAATGGTGACAACTGCACCGTCAGCTTTTACTCCCTTCTTATCACTGATCAAATCTTCATCTTCCTGAACAGCAATATTGGCATTGGAATCTCTCGTGTTCTTTGCCTTTTTCAATACTGGACAATCTACCTTCCAATGCCCTTTCTCGCGACAATAGGCACATACGTCTCTTGGAGTGTGGAACTGAGGAGCTTCTCTCGATTGGAGCCGAGGGTTGCCTCTTACATACATAACTTCTGCAGTTGTGTCTCTGTGGGCCCCTTTATCCTTTCGGCGATACATAACTTCTGCAGTCGTGACAATCTTTCGAATGTAGGTGATTGAAGTGTTATCTTCTCCAATGAACTGCAATGCCAGAATGACAAATCTAATACATCCTGCAGCACTACAAGTGACTGGAGCCTTGTGCACCAGTTTACGCAAAGGATTTCCAGCCCAGTAATACCTCCGATCCAATCTGGGAGACTAGTAATAGGATTATTGCTCAGGTTTAATTCCCGCAATGAGGATAGGTTGCCCATATCTGTAGAGAAATCACCGTCTGATAGATTGCAGCACACAAGACTTAGTTTAACTAAGGACCGAGGTAAAGAAGATACCCATGAAGTTTCAGGATTTCTTTTCGGCTTCAATGGCGAAAGCCAAAGGAATGAATACCAGGCTTTGACATTCTGAATTGAAGCGGGGGATCGAGTTATGCCAGTAACATTTTGGGCTCGTAGCACTATTAGAGAATCCATAATCCCCATCTCAGTTGGCAAATTCTCAAGATTTGAGCAACCAGAGATGTCAAGTGTTCCCAAAGATTTTAGCATACCAATGCTTCTTGGAAGCTTCCTCAGATTGATGCAATCTTTTAAATTTAACAAAACAAGTCTCACCAAGTGTCCAACGGATTCGTGAATCTCGACCAACCTTGTACAATCTTCAAGTATCAGTTTTTCAAGATTGGGAAGTACTCTGAAGTTGGGAGTTCTTGCAAGGCTATGGGAGTGACTGAGATTAAGGATTTTCAGTAACTCGGGAAACTAACAAACACGGAAAGAAAATGTCAGATTGAAATGTTTCCATCAATTTCTTGCACAATAAGATGAGAGCAAAAATGACAATGTAATGTACCTTAGTTCTGGCCGAAAAATGCTTCAAGCTGCTATAAGGCATCTCAAGAGCTACCAGCGCCTCCAAGGGGAAATACCTCGGTATGGATTCAAATGGGAAGCCATGCCAACACAGCCATCTTATTTTTTTTGGAAAGTGTTCATAACTTCCGCTTATTTGTACATGATCGAGCTTCAGAAGTTTTAGATTCTCCATTTTTGCAAATGCATTAGTTTCCAAAGCTATTTGATTTGAATCTACCGGAGCAATGCCAAGCGAGTTCTGGGAGAAGATGCCCAAACGATATCTCTTAAGCGAACTCCATACATTTGACAATAATGAGTTGTCCAAGAATTCTTCCAAACTGCGTTTTCTATTGACACCAAACACTGTCTTGGCAGACTTATCTGCCTTCAATAAACTCATATCAAGAATGAGGCCTTCAATTTTTCTCGTGCCCTGGCAAAAAAAGGTGGTGAGGGGGTTGAGAACATTGATAAGTAAATAGCATACAACTCCTATATGTACAGCAACAAATGTACAAGAGGAGAAATTCTTACAGTATTATGTCTTAGAACATTAAAGGAATCTTTGTGACTACACAATCTGCTACGTTTTCCGGGCTCATTAGGTGATTCTTGACGGACTATTTCTCTTCCCATTTCTTGAAGCAAATGATGAATCGCCACCTTATTGTATTCATCAACTGTTACTAGACATCTATCAATGAGATTTTGAATCCCTACCACTGTGTAAAATTCACATCCATCCATGATTGTAATTGTACAGTCCTTATCGCTCCCAACAAAGAAACAAGCAAGATGGAGGAATAAACTTTTGTCATGATCGTCTTGTAAGGAATCATAGCTTATTTTGAGTTTTTCGAGGATTTCGCTATTGGGGATTGCTTTCAATTTTTCTAATTGGCTTTTCCATACTCTGATGCTTTTTCCAGATAGAGAAGATCCCAAAACTTTAATAGCTAACGGAAGCCCTCCACAATGTTGAACCACCAACTTTGAGGTGTCAGCATAATCATCAATGGGATGACTTTGTCCAAAGGCATGCAAACTGAAGAGCTCAAGGGACTCATCGTAATCCAAATTCTCTATCCTATGCACCTTGCAGCCTTCATGAGCTCTTGGCAAGTGCTCATTCCTAGTGGTTATGATGATTTTACTCCCCGGAAAAAGCCAATCACGCATTCCAAGAACTGCATATAACTGTTCTAGCTTATCAACATCGTCAAGAATCACAAGAACCCTTTTGAGACGCAAGGCATCTTTAATCTTTACTATACCTTCATCAACATTGGATATCTTCTCCTTCCTTCCCTTTAAAATGTCTGAAACAAGCTGCCTTTGTAAACAAAGTAAACCATCCTGCTGTTTTGAAATTTCTCTCACATTTGCCAAGAAACTGCTGCCATCAAATCTTAAGAAGTTTAAATTATATAGGAACTTGGCGATGGTAGTCTTCCCTATTCCACCCATCCCACAAATTGCAGCTACACCAACATCAAGCGATTCATGATCTTCTAACCAAAATTGAATTTCTCTTGCGCGAGAATGTATTCCGATCACAAAGGGGCCGATGTCCATGATTGTGCGACTTAGTTTGTCCTCAACTATTTTGATAATTTTCTGGATAAACCTCGATTCATGCCTAATAATTGCAATCGAGATGAAAAAATTAGCATAACAAGAATGATAACCCAGACTTGAAGTAAATTGCAAATTCTTAAACAATATGGAATAAAACAAATCTGTTATTGTCATTGTTGAAAAACTTACGAGTTCTACATTCGAATAAATGTCTTTGACAAGAAAGACCAAGTTTCTGTACAGTTACTGTGATTATAAATAAATCTACTAGGCATAACAATTTCAAATAGCTTGAATTGAAAGAATCTAAGACATAAATGAAAAGATAGTTTCTCCAGCTTTGCTCTCTGACTCCAACGTGATCCTCACAACACTTGAGCTTTCAAAATTCCGCAATGTAGTCCAGTTTGTTAACAGATATGGGAAAACCTCTAACAGACTTTCTAAGTATAGTTTTGAAACTACAAATGGTAGCATATGTGGTACAATTAATACAAAAGACGGAGGGAGATAATCACATAGCTTCACATCAAAAGGAATAAAAAGGTCGTCTGGAAATATCGTGTGGCGCTATGCATTCTCCGGTCAAACCTTTGAGAAGAGACGTGGTTATGTTGGCGTATTTCAGTTATGAACTGCACGAGAAGCACCCACGTTAGTGCCCAAATCCAGATCTTGGAGGTCTGGGATTGGCACTCCAACAGTCTAGTCAGTCCATGAGGAAGATATGATCGTGAGTAGTTTTTAGGGTTTTTCAAGAAGAGCCCCCCTTCCTTTCTTATGATCACCCCTTTTATAGGCCGAGGAAACGTGGAGTTCAACCCACATTTAGGCACCACGTGTCCCATGATTGGCTCGTCCATCGCGGCCCCAAATCAAGTCCATGATCCGAGTTTCTAATATGATCTCCACGATCTGCTCCTATAATTAAGGCAGCAATATCGCGCCACCTATTGGCCCCAACCAACGCTTCCTGATTTCTTCAAGTCAAGGGGCAGGGGAAGTTCGGTGGCTGGGGATTCTGCCGACCATATCACTCTAGCTGCACTTGAATCACAGAATTGCTACTAGTTCTGCAGGTCATTGCCGAACTAAACTTCATGACCCATATCCATTCCTCTGGGGGCGAACCCTATTCCGCAGGTCACGTTTGGCATCCTGCCAAACGTTGCATATGCCGACCCATCCATTTAATGAATCGGGTTCGGCTCATGGGCGTCACATGGCAAGTGCCGGGGTTCCTTCACCGAGCCGTTCCCGTCACAATAGCCCCTCAACTTCTTCCAACTTTGGGCAAAGAACGGGAGGAGTTGATCGGTGGTTCCGGTATCTGAGGAAGCTTCCATGAAAGGCATACCGAACAGATTTCGCCAGATCATCGAGGGAACATGAAGAGACATTTTGAGCCTAGAATAATGATGATTTACTGCAAAAGGGATTGATAGGACCATTGGGATTTAGAGATCAAACGGCTGGGGCTGAGCCTAAGACGATATAAGGGTACACGTGGCACAAAGGGAAACCCCGCGGTACGGATCAATGCAGGATTTCCACGTGGCAAAGCGGGAGTGGGTGGATTGGCGTCAGTTTGGTTCTAGTGCGAGACCCCTCGAGTTTCTCTTCCATTCCATCCATTATATAAGAGAGGGGAGGGCAAGACAAAATCACTTTATGTTCTTGCTCCCTTTCGCTCTCGCTCCCGTTTCTGTAGCTGCCCTTGCCACCAGAATCTGTCGTCACTCCGCCACTCTGCATCTCTCAACGCTAGGGTTTTCAGGTATCTCCGATGCTTTCTCTGGTTCTTCTTTTACTTCTTTCAAAGCCCACCATGCCTTAGGGCCTCTATTCTGCACCAAAATGCCCACTATCTTAAATAGTAGCAAGATTTCGCGGCCTTCTTTGGCTGTGGCCCTTCGTCTGGACCCCCAAAAATGGTGGTTCTTGTTGCCCACAGCCCGGTGACAATCCTCCTACCTTAGGGAATCCAATTGTGCTCCTCGCCTCATACCAAGGAAGATCTTGATGGATCTCCCCCGGCAGCAGCCGGGTGCAAAAGAGCAGCCGTGCTAAAGTAGGAATTCTCACCCCCCCTTTTTTGTGTTTAGGTCTTCATCATGGTGGACTCGAGCATCAACTCTCCGGATGTAGACCCCGAGGCCTATCCAAGTCTACTGGAGATGATCCAAAGCCTCGGCAATGGATATCGGAGCTTCGATGAAAACTCCAGCAATTTCCCTCAACCTACCGGACTGCCTATCATCCCTGGCATCCACGTTCCTCTCCAATCGGATGACAGTGCATGCATGGACGTCCACTCCGATCAAGGTGATTTTCCAAGCCAAACCGCCGGTGTGGATTCTGAGCCCGAGGGCCATGCCAAATGAACTGCAACTGGAGCCCAAGTTAGCACCTCCATATCGTCCGGTGTACCTTCGAACACATCTAATGCCGAAAGAGCAAACTCCCCGCCAAGGCCACCGAGAGACGTTGATATCATTCCCCCGCTGCCAACCAGGCTCGGACCAATGCCGTACAACAATTTCTACGGCGACGGTCCTAGGGGTTTCACCGAAGAATTTAGGATGAAATACTCGATCCCTGACAACGTTCAGGTTGAGAGGGTGACCACCGATCGAATCCCATTCGGCAAAGATTTCATCATACTCCCGCTCTTTGCTTTCATCGAAGGGGGGGGGGGGGGGGGTAAGGTTTCCAATGAGCCCCTTCCTCCGTTACTTCCTGCCAGACTACAACCTTGCGCCCATCCAAGTTGCGGTAAACACCTGGCGAGTTCTCCGCTCGGCGATAAGGTTGGTCGAATCGAACAACATGTCGTTCACCTTGGGAGACTTGATGCTAGTGTACATGGTATCAAGGAACCCCAAGTATGACAAATATTACCTCACTACTCGTCAACACTTTGATTACCTAGTGGACGCCTCTACGACACTGAGAAGTAAGGGAATGTCCAGGTCAAAGTGTCCTACAACTTCGAGTGGGAGCTCTCAACCCTTTCCTTGATCATCCTTTCCCAACCAGGACGGGCTCGGCGGTCAAGAGACCGTATAGAATCCCTCGAGTGCGAGGGTTCCCCTACGGTCGGGATAAACCTGGTACTCACCATAGTTGCTTTCATTTCGTATTTACCTTTTCTTGTACCATACTGACTCTTCGTTTGCAGATTGCTCGGCGCCGAACAAAGGACTTCTCGTCACTGGCAAGTGGTCCTATTTGATTGCTTTGCTTTGGTGAGCGAACGAGGACGCTCCTACCCTTCTTGGTTACGAACTAATGTACGTTGGGTTCGCTCACCGAAAAGACAAGAGCAAAATGGTTAGGAAGACTATTGATCTGGCTACCGTCGCCAGGCAAGCACCGCAAATGCAATACCTGGCCCAAGATCTCTCTACCTCCGGGTTACCGAAGCAGTAGGAGCAACTAAAGCCCATCCCATTGACCAACCGGAGCAACAGAACTGGCCCCCTGTTAACGTTACTACCGAGAAAACCCACCCAAGCCGCCGAAGAGAGAGACACTCGGCCTCTGAGGGGGAGGACCAAAGGGCCAAGAATAGGCCAAAGCTGCTGAGGATGTGGAGGTCCTGCCATCCGGCCTCGCCGAAGATGATCCTGCCAACCTAAATGAGCCTTCGGTGCCTTTCGTACCAGACTTCGAATGCTCAGACAAGCATGTGATCACTGTCGGCGATAGCTTGGAGGGAAGCCCTCTCTTATCCATGACCCTCTTGAAGGGCTTGGCCCTACGCAAGGATATGGAGAACCTGCCGACCGGGAAGGTCAAAAACACGGCCGAACTATGCCTCTTCCTTGCCAAGGTATATACTTCCACAAACTTTCAAGTTCAAACAATTTCCCTTTTCAGATGTTAATCTTTTCTCATTGCAGGTTGGGCAGTGTGCCAACAAGGTGACATGGATGTCCTCATGGAGACTAAAAGGTCTCTTAGGGGGGATCTGCAGGCCAGGAGAAAAAAGGCACAACAATTTACCTACCAAATTGAAGCGCTAGAGGCGAAAGTTGCCGAAGCTCAGGTCGGGCTGTAAGAGAGGGATCGACTGCTGCTCCAGATTAAGAAAGTTGAGGCAGACCATGATCGGCTGAAGGAGGAGAAGAAGCTGATGGAGGATGACCTACCGAATAAGCTGGAGGAGGCCGGTGACGCTGGTTACAATGAGGCTGGTGAATACTACCAGCAGCAAGTGCAAAGCCTAGTTACGAAGGCCTTTAAGGAAGGAGAGCTTAAGGGAATAAAGGATACCGACATCTCCTCCTTCCTCCGCGGATACCAGGTCGGCCTTGACTACGCTGAAGTTCCCGAGATTGATCACCGAAGGGAACCTCCAGTGGTGCCACCTGTAGAACTGCCGAAGAGCCTGCTTCCAGCTGAGCAGCCGAATCTCACCACCAACTCGCAGTTGGACCCCACCGACTTAGCCGAAGCATAGATTTGTTTTACTTTCTTTTGTACCTGGTGCCGGCCGAGTAGTTTCAACGAGCCAAGCCCTAATTTTGTAATGATTTTAATGAAAGTTCTTTATCTTCAGCATCTGTTGTATGGTATATTGTTTTCAAATGATTGCACTTTATCCATGTCAGCTCATGTATTGCACTTCATGCACATGGTTTGACCGTTTAAGCCCCAGCTTGCCATACCTAGCCCCTGCTTCGGCAGCAACTTACAGTCGGGTAAGAGCTGCTGAAGTGAAGTACAGTTAAAGCTGAGTATGTCCCCTTCAAGATATGACATCAGTTTCAGAACAAGAAATGAAAAGGCGTGCCTTGGTGCCCGTCAAGTGTTTTAAACAATAATCCCACCAAGGGAAACAATCTATGTAAAAGACAAATTGCCGAGCATAACTCTTTATTGAACGAAAATGGATTACATAAGAAGCTGAAGTAAAGAAATTTTAATTAAGCATAAAACTTCCTAAGCAATTGTGCATTCCAATGGTTTGGTATGGCTGTGCCATCCATTTCCAAGAGTTCATAAGCACCATAGTCGACCTTCTTAACAACTCTGAACAGACCCTCCCACTTGGGCATAAACTTCTTCAATTCTTTCTTCAAGACCACTTGCCGAAGAATAAGATCGTCAACATTGAAAGGCCGGGCCCGTATGGTCTTGTCATAGCTTCAAGCCAACTGCTGCTGATAGGCCGCATACTTAACGCGAGCATTGTCTCGGAGCTCGTCAATGTGATCTGCTTTGGCGGCTAACATTGCATCATTTGTTGGGACATCAAAAGTTTCGGTTCAAGCTGTAGGTCGAGTAACTGGCATAGGGAGCACGGCTTCAACATCGAACGCCATGGAGTATGGGGTCCGGCCAATACCATGCCATGGAGTGGTATGATAGCCCCACAGCACATCGGGCAGTTCGGCTGCCCATTTGCCACGCTTATTAGTTAGTCCGGTAGAAATTGCCTTGTTAGCAGCTTCAGCTTGGCTATTCTCCTAAGGATAAGAGACAGAAGCCATCTTCATCTGCATACCGTGCTTCTTATATAGAGCCTTGATAGTATCGGCCACAAACTGGGTACCATTATCAGACACAATGGCATATGGAACCCCGAACCTGGTAAAGATGTGCTTCCAAAGAAAATTTTCCACGTCGGTGGCTGTGATTGTTATGAATACCTTGGCCTCCACCCACTTGGTATGGTAATCTGTGGCGGTGAAGATGTGCGTGAAACCACTGGGGGCTTTTGGTAACTTGCCGATAATGTCTACCCCCCATTGGGTGAAGAGCCAAGAACTGGAAATAGGATGTAAAGGAAGGGTCGGCTGGTGGAGAAGTAGAGAATGTTTCTAGCACGAATCGCATTGCTTGGTAAGCTCGATGGTTGAGTGCACCATCTTTTTCCACCAATAACCTTGAGAAAGGGCGCGATCTGCTAAGTACCGACCGCCGGTATGGCAACCAGCACTCTTCCCATGGAGTTCTTAAAGGATCCTTGGGACTTCCTGCTCATGAACTACACGAAGGTCGGGACCTGTGTATGACCGTCGGTATAAGACGCCGGAGGGGTCGAGAAAGTAAGAGGCGGATTGGCAGCAAACTTTGTGGGCTTCTTTGCAATCAGTAGGAAGCGTGGCATGCTTCAAGTAGGTGATAAGAGGATCCAGCCAGCTCGGTGCCAATTGAATGTCCATCACTTCCCGTGGCACTGGCTGGAAGTTCGGTGAAGGGACCTCGCCTAGAGTTATTGTCCTACTACCATCGTGCCCGGCGCAGACGGCTTCGACACCAGCCAGAGTGTTGGCGTGTGAGTTAAGATCCCAACCAACATGATCAAAAAATACATTCTGAAATGAGCCGGTCAAAGCAATGACCTCGGCCATGTACTTGTTCATACGCACATCCTTGGCTTCATAGTCATCATTGAGCTGGTTCACAACAAGTTGAGAGTCGCTATAAACTTGAACTTCTTTGGCGCCCATGTGCCGAGCAATTCTTAGCTTAGCAATTAGGGCTTCTTACTTGGCCTCATTGTTGGCTGCGGGGAAGCCAATGCTGAGGGCATGCTCATGAACTAACACTATTCCAACACCAGCCCCCCGATTGTTGGACTCTCCATCTACGTGAAGACGCCAGGCGTGGCCTGTGAATTTTTTGCCCGGTGAGACGGAATGGGCCGTTTGGTGATGTATTTGTCATGCAATGGGTGGCTCAGCTGAGCTTCGTTTTTTGGGACGACTGCATTGTCTACCAAAGCTAGATCATCAACCTCATTCAAAGATACCCCTGGAGAGAACTTGGCAATGAAATCCGCCAGCACTTGGCCTTTGATCGCTGTTTAGGGCTGATATCGTATGTCAAAATTAGCTAGCTCGAGGGACCATTTGCACAGTCGGTTTGATAGATCTGCCTTTTGAAGGACGGTCTTCAATGGATACTTGGTAATGACCACAATGGTGAAGCTCTGAAAATATGGCAAGAGCTTCCTCTTCGCCATGACCAACACGAGTGCCAGTTTCTCTATTGGTAGGTAGCGGGTCTTAGCGGGCAGAAACGTCTTACTGATGTAATAGATCGGTTGCTGGTCGATGCCATTCTTGGTAATCGATTGCCGTACCAAAACTGCACTAGTAGCATGTTGGGATACGGCTACATAAAAGGTAGAGCTCTTCCTTTTCCTTCAGCACGACAAGTAAAGGGCCTCGGGAAAGGCACATTTGTAAGTCGGCGAGAGCACGATCACACTCCGCCGTCCACTGAAAACTCCTTCGGCTATTTACCTAAATTGCTTGAAAGAAAGGACGTTAGACATCCAAGGACTTGCTAATGAATCGGTTTAGGGCAGCATCCATGCCAGCGAGACGCTGGACCTCTTTCATCGTGGTCGGGGCCCTTAGTTCCTGGATGGCTTTGATTTGAGTTGGATCGGCCTCCATCCCTCGGCGCATAACCAGGTGCCCTAGGAACTTGCCAGATCCTACGCCGAACGCACATTTCTCAGCATTAAGCTTCAAGTCGAATTTCTTCAATACGTTGAATATCTCACTGAGGTGGAGAAGGTGATTGGCTGCATCCTTCCTCTTTGCAACCATATCGTCGATGTATGCTTCTAGTATCCAGCCGAGCAAGCGTTTGAACAGCAGGGTGATCATACGCTAGAATGTAGCCCCAGCAGTCTTTAAGCTGAAGGGCATCACCAGACAATAGTATGTGCCATTGGGGTGATGAAAGCGGCCTTCTCCTGATCCTTCTTATCCATGGCAATTTGGTGATACCCCTGGTATGCATCCATAAAGCTCAAGCGTGCATACCTGGCGGTGGCATCCACTAACTAGTTTATCCATGGGCAGGGGAAATAATCCTTTAGACATGCATCGTTTAGGTCGATGAAGTCGATACAAACCTACCATTTACCATTTTTCTTCCGGACCACCACCGGATTGGCCAACCATGTAGGGTATTAAACCTCACGAATTGCTCCGGCATCATTGAGACGCCCAACCTCCTCATTGATGGCATCCGCGTGCATCGCCGAGGCTCGACGTGGTTTCTGCATGATGGGTCTCCTCTCCGGATCAACGTTTAATGAATGCGTGATCACATCAGGGCTCACGCCGGGCATCTCGTATGGAGTCCAAGCAAAAACCTCCATGTTATCTTTCAGAAACTGGACCAATTGATCACGCTCAGTTTCATCGAGTTCCGAACCAATCATAAAGAATCGTGTGCCATCCTCATTGATTGTTACTCGGACCAAATCTTCCACGGCTCTCTCCCTGGCCGTGTAGACACCCCAATCTGGGCTTCCGGATTAGTTTACTTACGGTTTTTGATTCCCCGATGATGAAATGGATCAAGAACACCCCGGGAATGATAGCGTGTTTGAGCTTTGAGTGTTTGCAAAACCCTTGAACCTAACCTAGCCTACGCCACTTCAAAAACCAAAAACCTTGCTAGTCCGCGCCAGGGCGCAACTATCCCGCGCTGGGGTGCACCATCGCGCGAAGGTTTCACTCCAACGCGCGACAGTGCACCAGGGCGCACCATCGCGCGACTGATTCACTCCATCGCGCGATGGTCCAACCTACCACCGACCTTTCTGAAGGAGGACAGTTGGCCACCAATGCAGCCTCAGCCAGGCCTCGTGGACTGGCTGAACTCCTCTGTTTCCAACCAGATTCACCTCCATCCTTTCCTATATATATCCCCATTTGTTTCTCTTTCAAAGGGGTTCAAGATTTAGAAAGGGTTACACCTTGGGTTACCAAAATCACAAGCCACTTTCCTTGCTTCTATCACCCATACAACCTCAAGAACATAGCTTGTTCTTCCACCTCAATTCAAACATCAAAAGCTCAAATACTCTTTCAAACCCGAAACCAAAGGTATAGCTTACCTTTACTCTGTTTTCCGTTCTGATCCTGAGGGGGGCTGGCAGGGTCAAGGCTGGTAATCAATACCAGTCCTGGTTCTAAAGCTGGCGAGGTTTCAAAAACCGTCATGGCAAGAACCAGCGCGCGATGGAGCCACTCTCTCGCGCGACGATTTCGATCATCGCGCGACAGTTCTCGTGGGAATTGGTGTCTTGCTGTTTTTGTATTTATTTACATAAAGATCACTCTGTAAGCATGATAATAACTAGTTTATTGCTTTCTTTTGTTAGAAATTGCTAGTTGTAGTTCAATTTGCATGTTTTCTGCTTTGGAATACCCCTGGGATAATTCTAGACCTGTCCCAGAACCCAGAAAATGTGAACCAAGCACTGGTCTGGTTGCGCCAGGGCGCAACCATCCTGCGCCAGGGCGCACCATCGCGCGACAGTGCGCCAGGGCGCATCCTCGCGCGACAGAGTGAGTCCATCACGCGACAGTTTGCCTCTGACCAGTGAATGGCCTTGCACGGGTAACTTGGATTGAGGCTGTTATTCTATCCCCACACTGTTTATGGGGTGTTTTATTAATTTGTAGTGCTTTTCAGCATTTAAACTATTTATTATGCTGCTATATAAACTGCGTGGTTTGTCCTGGATGTGCACTGGTCCTTCCAGAGCCCAGAAGGTTTGAGAATAAGAGTTATGGGTTTAAGCTCACCGGCGCGCATGTGTCTTGGAGTTGTGCGCGCATGAGTAAACAACATGTAGTGACTTGTTCAGTGCATGTTGGTTTCTTCCTGCGCACGTCACTCCAAAACAGAGGCCTCCCAGTTTGTTTAAACTCCCACAGCAGTCTGTTCTCATCCTATACTAACTGTTCATACATGCTATCATTCACATCTTGCAAACATGTTCAGCTTTAATCCCCATTAAACTGTTTCCCCGCCCTAATTGGCTAAAAATTGATTAATCAAACAGAATCGCAAACAAACAACGTTTTCGCAAATGCCTAAGTAGAGACCGATCTCCGGATTGGGCGAGAGGGGTGCCATAAAACCCTTCCCCTCTCGTAACCTGGCTCCCGAACCCAGATATGGTTATGACGGACTGGTTCCTTAACTTTTTCAAATCAAACAGCGCGGCAAGTGCTTCGAAATACGGTTCCTTGGGTGTCGGACCTTCAAACTCAAGTGGCGACTCTGTATTTTTCGCGGGCACTTGACGTCCAGCTCAAAAAGCGCTCCCGCGAACCGGCAGCATCTTTCCTCTCCTAAAGGGTAGGGAACGGAATCCCTTCCCCGGAGGAAAGAAAGATCGGGGCAAATCGCATTGCCCACAGTGGCGACTCTGCTGGGGATCGAACCAATATTAGTCTATACTTAGAAGTTAATACGCTCGGGAACAATCTCACAAAAGCCTGTCAAAACGGTGAGCTTCGCGCTGCCGAAGAAAGGATTGGTGATTTAACAGGACCTCGTGTCCGGCCATCCAATCTGGGGCTTTTCCGATTATTCTCTCGCGTAGTTTCTTCTAAGTATTGATCAATGAAGAGAGCCAAATTTAAAAAGGCATTTGCGAATTTGCGATTCTGTTTCATTAATCAAACTTTTTAGCATTCTCATTTGCATCGATGTGGGATAAGCCTCGTTGGATCGTTTTGGCAATCCCGCACGGTTTACCGGAGCTCGGGGACCCCGAATGACTAACAACCTTCGACGATGATGAGTCATTCTACCGTTTGACTGTTGCTCTGCGGTTACGCGAGCAGCGGGAGGTATATCTTGGCTCTAGTCCGAGGAACCCGTTACAAGCCAAAACCAGCCTTTGCATATACAAAGCATTAGAACTCTCCAAACTAGGACAGGTATCTACAGGGTAAGATTACTTGCATCTAACCCCATATACTGTCTACGTGTTACTGTTTTCCCTATCGCATGTACTGTACATACATTATTTTGCATAGAAGCATGCTTAGAGTGGTTCTTTCTTTCGAGTTTGTCTTGCGCAGTCTAAGACGTTGTTGGACCCGATGAGGAGTCGTTCATTCTGTCGAATGTTCGTTATCAATCGCGAAGTCCTTAGTTCAATGAGACTTTGAGAAATCAAAATTTACTACATCCTTGGCTCATGCCCGGTTAAGAATTCAACCGAAAATATGGAACAACAAAGGTAGTGATGTCGTGTCACTGGCGCCACCCAGGTTGAAGTGCGAAGTCACTATACACCGCCGTGTTCAAGGTTAAGGTGCCATGTCATCACCACCAAGTTGTTCCAAATTCAAAGTTGAACCTTCAAATGGGACTAGTCGAAAATTTAGTCTATTTTGACATCTTTTAGGATCTGACGATCTACTCAGGGACACATGGCCGAAAAGAATTCTGAGGATTCTGGCAACGTCTGAAATTCGTGAGGCAAACTCGTCTCTGTTTTTGTACATACATACCATTTTGCGTAGGAGCATGTTTAGGGCGGCTTCTAGGTTGTCTCTCTTTTGAGTCTGTCTTATGCTTATTAGGACGCTACCATGTCCCAATGAAGAGTCGTGCATCTCAATGGTGCATGTTGCTTATTTTCAAAGTCCTTAGATCAGCGAGACTTTGGGAAATCGAACCTTTTTAAGTCCTTGGCTCATGCCTTATTGAAATTTCAACCGAAAATAAGGAACCATAAAGTATGGATGCCATGACCCTGGCACTACCCAGGTTGAAGTGCGAAGTCACTATACACCGCGGCGTTCAAAGTTAAGGTGCCATGTCATCTATACCGAGTTGTTCCAAATGGAAAGTTGAAACTTAAAAAACTGAATAGTCAAAGGCTTAGACTGTTTTGACATCTCTTAGTGTTAGTCGATCTATTTAAAGGATACACCCTAGAAAAGATTTCCGAGGATTTGGCAGCGTCCGAACATCATGAGACAGACTCGTCTGTAGTTGTAGAGTCTAGGAGGACACCGACGATGGCAACATGTGCATTGCATTCTAATTGCTGCAGGAACCTCACTGAGTTCTCGTTTACTTTGCTTTCCGAAGCTAAAGGCCATCTCATTGAAAGGAAGAGCCAAACTTACTTGGGTTAGTCTGCCGGGGCTGTTACACCTTCATTTCCAAGGTTATATCACCTGTCTTGTTCATTAATTCAGAAATGGCAATACAAATGGAGCTGGCTGAGCTCAGGAAAGCTATAGAGGAATTGGGTCACAAGATGGACAAACAGATGATTATGATTCAGGGACTCGTTGGCCTCGTTACCTCTACAACCCCGTAGCCGGATATGGGGCAAGCCAGAGAACCTTCTCAAGCCTACCACTCTCCAGCGGTCAGAACCAGGCTGTGCTCAAGAGACATGTTCAAAGATCTAGCTGAATTCCATGAGGCCAGAACTTACCCGAAGGAGGCTACTGATTCCTTGTTCAAAGTCAATGCCAAAGGGGAAGACATGCTTAGTAATGAACTCAACCCTAAAGGCAAAAGAGTTCATCCTATTGATAGTACGACACAGCGCAGTTGCAAAGCAAGCAAGGGTTCCACCTTGAATCCTCAAAGCTACCGGGCCCGAACCCAACCTCGGAGTTTCTCTGCCTTCAAGTCATCTTTATCCGCAGTGATGGAAAAACTTGTCAAATCTGGGCATCTCAAACCTTTGACCCCAACTTCTCCGCCAAAAGTCCTGCCTTCTGGTTACAAGCCTCACCTCTTCTGTGCCTTCCACCAAATGCCTGGCCATACCACTGACACATGCTATCATCTTCGACATGAGATTCAAGATCTCATTGACAATGGCACAGTTCAAGCTCCACCAAAGCCCAACATCACTTCCAACTCCTTGCATCAACACTACTCTAACCCTCTGGTTGGTCAGATATCTATCACCTCCACTCAAATCAACCCCAGCTCTACCATATTCAACCCTATCCACTACATCGTCTCAGCAAATCAACCCAAACCCATCGTATCCATCCCGTCTGAACCGGAGGTTAACATGATGGCTGTAGGTCTGGCAATTGAGGTTTTCTCTGCCGACACCTGAATTGATAGTAATGAGGAGCTTACAATGGAGCGGACTGACCGGCTGAGGTCCATTATTCATGGGAGCACCGAGTAGGTTTGGTCGAAGAAACCGAGGAAGCCGAAGTGCTGTTGCTTGGGCTTGACACCCGCTGGATCCTACCTCTTTTTGTGGAAGCTATGGGTAGCTTTTTAAAAAAATTGCATTTTCAAACCGCGTCTAATTTGCATTGGCGTTTCGTCTGAGTCTGACATGGAGTCTTTTGCATTTGTCTAAGTCTAGCTCTGAGTCGGAGGTTGTGCCTCTTGGCCCTCCACGTCGTAGCTTTCGTTTCAAGTTTTAAGTCTGCTGTTCTTGGCAACCCCGAGGGGTTTTCTTTCTTTATGCATTATCTTGCTTCTAAGTACTTTGCTGACTTTTGAATAAACTGTGTCGATCCCTGACGACGAAGGGATAAATTTTGATGGGATCCTTCCCAAGGAAATGTATTCCCTCGCCGAAAGGGAAGACAAAAGGCATGCTCAGCCTATTAATTGAAATAGTAGTTTTCAAATAAACTTGAAAGACAAGGACAACCTCCCAATGGTTCAAATCTGGTTCAACATTGTCCCCAGAGGAGCATTGTGCCCGGTCAGACAGGTTCGAAGAATTCATCAATGACTTGGCATGGTCTCACAAAGACACGCCTGGTATTGATCTTGACATAAAGAAACATCGAATCCCTTTGCTACCGGATGCCAAGCCAAAAAGCAGAAGCTCAGAAGGTCCAGCACCTCATACCATCCTCAAATTTACAGGAACAGCGTTCCGCCAAGCGCAAATTGGAAAGTTCAAAAGTGGCCTGGAGCAAAGCATGTCAACTGAAGCACTTTGGACCTTGCATCCATTTCATCTGGGGGTGCAGCCATTTCTTTGGCCTCAACGGCAATAAATTCAAATACCTTGGTCAGCATGGATCAATTCAAAAGCCTTTTCCCTGAGAGAAGCTCGTTGGGCTGAAAACCCCAAGGGTGGGCAGTTCCAAGCAAAAGTTAGAGCAGCCTGCTAGACCAAGAACCTATGAAGGAGGTCTAGGCAAAAGTAAAGGCAATGTTTGAAAGCTCGCTAGACCGAAAACCCGAATGAGCGGTTCTAGGCAAAAGTTAGAGCGTAAAAGGTGAGGTAAATACTCGAGTGAACCTTTGCTTGAACTACGTTTTGACCTGATTCCCTAGCTTGGGATACGTAGGCAGTCTCTCTTTGAGACTCGGTCTCAATCTATCAATTGGATCCATGGTTGACATTTGGTACTCATCAAAGGTCGAAGAGGATCGAAGATCAAGCTGCATGGGAGGCGTCTGAAAGGGGGAAAACCTTTTGTCTTTCAATTTTACTGCAAACTACTTCTTCAATTTCAAAGCTGAGCATAAAGCCTTAAAAGATTTTAAGCATAAAAAACAGAACGAAATGCTGGCGAGGCCTAACGGCTCACAGTTTATTCTAAGTTCAGCGAAGTCTGGTGTGAGCAGTTGCAGTAGCTTTGCAGTCATGAGCGCTAGTTTGAGGTTCACGCGCACTTGTTCATAGTTATGTGCGTTGGTCTCAAACCTGCGCGCTCTCTTCTTTGGTTCGAGCAGCCAATCAATAGCAGTTAGCTACTGCCTTCGAGTCCTGTTCAAGGGGCTTTTTGCCAAGTTTTGTCATACCGTACAGACCTAATGTGACTGCACGGGGGTGTCGGTTTCAGTTCGGGCCTATATGTGTCATCATTTGCGTCTTATGTCCGTCTTTGTGGCATTTTTCTAGATTCAATGCATTGTCATGTCGAGATACTTTTCTCAGTTCTATTTGTTCATCCAGGTCACCGTACATATGTTTGACCTTACAAGTGTCAGTTTCACCTGTCTAAAGGATTATTGTGAGTTTTGGCACATTAATGCCCAAAATTTCATTATTTTCCATGTGTCTAAGGGTCCATGTCATATCCTGGGGATCTTTCTCCCTTTTCGTTCGAGCTAGGCGAGTTTGTGCATGTGTGCATATCCCTGTGTTGACTCAATTCATTTGTCAATGCAAATTAGATATTAGCGGTCAGTTTTTGTCCATAAACTGCAGAAATGTGATTTTTACATTGCTACCCTAGCTTCGGTAATCTACAAGCAGTAGAGTCTCGTCAACAGCAAGGGCATGTCAGCCCAAGGCCAAACAAAGCATATCATATCTCTGGGGCTTATCCACCCAAGCATCGAAGAAGGGGCATGCAAGCCCAATGCCATTACAATGTCAACTGGGCACGCTCGCCCGCTTGATGTCTATTTATTTGGGTGCGCATCTCAGAAGCAAAAGACAGTAAAGTACCGGGGCTCAGTGATAGTCCTTAAGCATCGTTGTCCTCCTAGGAGCCGCCCTTAACTTGCACCTACATTTTCAATTTGTGCATTCATGTTGTATACATATCATTGCATAGTGTATATCAAATGTTTAAAGCAGGAAAATTCTATGCCGGAATCGCTTCTGTGGGATAGTGCAAGTATGGGGGAATGCCACACGCCACTTTCCTTATCTCATTTGCCGTGGCAATCGTCAAGCACACAACCTCGCTGTCTTACTCTGCTGGCACTTGGAATGCACTTTGGGGAATCAGAATTCAATCCAATTCAATGGCACGATCATCTTGAAGCATGATCCGCCCACTTCAATTCAAATCTCAACGGCTCGATCATTCTGCACTCTGATCCGCCCATCTCAAATCAACGACAGCCGGTCCTGTCCATTTCTCAACGGCTTGATCATTCTGCACACTGATCCGCCCATCTCAAATCAACGACAGCCGGTCCTGTCCATTTCTCAACGGCTCGATCATTTATATTGATGATCCTCCTATCTGGACTTCAACGGCTCGATCATTTATACTGATGATCCTCCCATCCTGTCTACAACGGCTCGGTCATTTATACTGATGATCCTTCCTCCCATCCTGTCTGCAACGGCTCGGTCATTTATACTGATGATCCTCTCATCCAAACTTCAACGGCTTGATCATTTATACTGATGATCCTCCCATCCTGTCAACAGTTTGATCACTCAGCACATTGATCTCTCCGTCCAATTCAACGACGGTCAGCCATATCGTCCGACTCAGTCATTCAGTGATGGTTAGCCATATCAACAACGACGGTCAGCCATATCGTCCTTCTCAATTCAGCGATGGTCAGCCACATCATCAACGACGGTCAGCCATATCGTCCTTCTCAATTCAGCGATGGTCAGCCATATCATCAACGACGGTCAGCCACATCGTCCTTCTCAATTCAATAATGGTCAGCAATCAACCACATCGCCTGTTTCTGTCCATTCAGCGATGACAACCTACCACGTTGCCTGTCTCTGCCCATTCAGCGGCGACAATCAGCCATCGCCTGTCTCTATCCATTCAGCAATGACAACCAACCACATCGCCTGTCTCTGCCCATTCAGCGACGACAATCAACCACAGCGCTTGTCTCTGTCCATTCAGCGATGTCAACCAGCCATATCGTCCATGTTCGCCCCGATCAACAACGATCAGGATATCGTACGATGGTCCGCCCATTCGTAACTAGTTGTTCCCCAGGAGAGTCCACCTCGGCCTGCCCCAAACGACTACCTCTACTTTAGTCTAGCTTCATGCGCATCTTCCAGCAGGCTTATTGCTCTGTCTCGGATGGTCTTTGATAAGGAGATTGGCTCTGATTCCCAACAGATGGAATTCAACCTACCTGACACGACCTACCCGTGTCTGTTGGAATGCTTCGTGCCGAGGATAGCTTGATCCCCAGCAACGATGACCTGTCCCGTCCACATCTATAGTGACAGCCTGTCCTGTCCAAATTTGATCAACAAGCGGCGATTCGCTCGTCCACTTCTACTTCCATCCCCGGCAATGGACAGCCAGTCCATTCCACCGATCAGGTTCTTTAAGTTTACTTGTCTACTTTGCTCGTATGCTTTGCTCTGGATTGCCTTGAGGGGTGTCTAGAAATCTTTGACGTTACTTGTACCAAGTCGATGGTGCTTCAAGTGCCGTCAAAGAGGGGCTACTGTAGACACCCCAATTTGGGCTTCCGGATTAGTTTACTTACGGTTTTTGATTCCCCGATGATGAAATGGATCAAGAACACCCCGAGAATGATAACGTGTTTGAGCTTTGAGTGTTTGCAAAACCCTTGAACCTAACCTAGCCTAAGCCACTTCAAAAACCAAAAACCTTGCTGGTCCGCGCCAGGGCGCAACTATCCCGCGCCAGGGCGCATCATCGCGCGAGGGTTTCACTCCATCGCGCGACAGTGCACCACGGCGCACCATCGCGCGACAGATTCACTCCATCGCGCGATGGTCCAACCTACCACCGACCCTTCTGAAGGAGGACAGTTGGCCACCAATGCAGCCTCAGCCAGGCCTCGTGGACTGGCTGAACTCCTCTGTTTCCAACCAGATTCACCTCCATCCTTTCCTATATATATCCCCATTTGTTTCTCTTTCAAAGGGGTTCAAGATTTAGAAAGGGTTACACCTTAGGTTACCAAAATCACAAGCCACTTTCCTTGCTTCTATCACCCATACAACCTCAAGAACATAGCTTGTTCTTCCACCTCAATTCAAACATCAAAAGCTCAAATACTCTTTCAAACCCGAAACCAAAGGTATAGCTTACCTTTACTCTGTTTTCCGTTCTGATCCCTGAGGGGGGTTGGCAGGGTCAAGGCTGGTAATCAATACCAGTCCTGGTTCTAAAGCTGGCGAGGTTTCAAAAACCGTCATGGCAAGAACCAGCGCGCGATGGAGCCACTCTCTCGCGCGACGATTTCGATCATCGCACGACGGTTCTCGTGGGGATTGGTGTCTTGCTGTTTTTGTATTTATTTACATATAGATCACTCTGTAAGCATAATAATAACTAGTTTATTGCTTTCTTTTGTTAGAAATTGCTAGTTGTAGTTCAATTTGCATGTTTTCTGCTTTGGAATACCCCTGGGATAATTCTGGACCTGTCCCAGAACCCAGAAAATGTGAACCAAGCACTGGTCTGGTTGCGCCAGGGCGCAACCATCCTGCGCCAGGGCGAACCATCGCGCGACAGACTCAGTCCATCGCGCGACAGTGCGCCAGGGCGCACCATCGCGCGCCAGGGCGCATCCTCGCGCGACAGAGTGAGTCCATCGCGCGACAGTTTGCCTCTGACCAGTGAATGGCCTTGCACGGGTAACTTGGATTGAGGCTGTTATTCTATCCCCACACTGTTTATGGGGTGTTTTATTAATTTGTAGTGCTTTTCAGCATTTAAACTATTTATTATGCTGCTATATAAACTGCGTGGTTTGTCCTGGATGTGCACTGGTCCTTCCAGAGCCCAGAAGGTTTGAGAATAAGAGTTGTGGGTTTAAGCTCACCGGCGCGCATGTGTCTTGGAGTTGTGCGCGCAGGAGTAAACAACATGTAGTGACTTGTTCAGTGCATGTTGGTTTCTTCCTGCGCACGTCACTCCAAAACAGAGGCCTCCCAGTTTGTTTAAACTCCCACGCAGTCTGTTCTCATCCTATACTAACTGTTCATACATGCTATCATTCACATCTTGCAAACATGTTACAGCTTTAATCCCCATTAAACTGTTTCCCTGCCCTAATTGGCTAAAAATTGATTAATCAAACAGAATCGCAAACAAACAACGTTTTCGCAAATGCCTAAATAGAGACTGATCTCCGGATTGGGCGAGAGGGGTGCCATAAAACCCTTCCCCTCTCGTAACCTGGCTCTCGAACCCAGATATGGTTATGACGGACTGGTTCCTTAACTTTTTCAAATCAAACAGCGCGGCAAGTGCTTCGAAATACGGTTCCTTGGGTGTCGGACCTTCAAACCCAAGTGGCGACTCTGTATTTTTTGCGAGCGCTTGACATCCAGCTCAAAAAGCGCTCCCGCGAACCGGCAGCATCTTTCCTCTCCCAAAGAGTAGGGAACGGAATCCCTTCCCCGGAGGAAAGAAAGATCGGGGCAAATCGCATTGCCCACAGTCCAGTCTGCCGATATCATCTGGACCTTGAAATGATTCGTTCACATCCTCGCTGGACAGGCTCTCCTTTGGTAACTCGGGGATCTCAACCCACTGAACCTTCTTTGCCTTGTTGTTGTCGCGAATGAAATTAACAAAACATTTTTTGGAAGCCGTTTGATCGCCCCTAATGGTTTTTTGCCGCCCAAACTCGCCAATGAACCACACGCCCTGATAGAGCATCGACGCAACAGCTTTCATGCCGTACAACCAATTGCGGCCCAAGATGGCGTTATATGGGCTTGGCGAACTAACCACGATGAATTCCACATCCAATTGTACTGAGCCGGCAAAGACTGAAAGCACTATCGTGCCAAGTGGGTAGACTGGAATCCCAGTAAATCCAACAAGAGGGGCATCCACCGAGGACAACCAATCCCTTAAGAGGCCAAGGGCTTTGAATGCCAAGTAATAGAGAATCTCTGCTGAGCTTCCTTGATCGACCAATACTCGGTGAACCAGCTTTTGTTGAATGGGTATCGAGAGGACCAAGGCATCGTTGTGGGGTAAGGACAACCCCTCCATGTCCTACTCGGTGAACGTAATCTCCCACATATGACGAGCATCCATCTTGCGTTTTGAAGATGGTTGTATCACCATCACCTCAGATTAAAGGTGATATAATTGGTCATGGAGCTTGTTGGCCCGACCTTGATCCATTGGACCATGAATGCATTGAACCACACCATCTAGGATTCGGGCTCACGGCTGGATCCCTGCGTCAGGTGACTTAGTCCTGTCAATCCATCGATCCATCCTCCCTTGCTGTACAAGCTCTTTGAGATAAAACTTAAACGACTGGCATGTCGTCGTATAGTGTCCCTGTTCATTGTGGTATGAGCACTACACCCTCTGGTTCGGCTTTCGCCCATCTAAGGTTCCTAGCTTCTCCGCTGCCCCTGTCGGCCATTGAAACCCTGGTAGCCGTCCGCACTCATGGAGCATGCGAAAGATTGGTTCTTTGAAATAGGTGGTGATGGCAAGGCGATCCCGTCCATCACCCGGTGGTCGGTCCCATGATTTGCTGCCCCCTATTTCCGCTGGCTCCGGCGCTCTCTTTTTTGGCAATGGTGTTGACTTGCTTCTTTGCTTCTTTAACTATCGATTTAGTCTGATCAGCTACTTCTGCAACCCAAAGCCACTGATATACTCTTCAAGTTTAATATAACGGGCAACGGTTTGCATCAGATTCGACATATCGCTCGGCGGCCGGAGCATCAATTCTTTGGAAAGATCGGAGGTTCGATCTAGGCCGCGCTTAAATGAGGTAGCAACAGTCCTTTGGTCACAACTTTCAACCAGATTGTACATGTTGTAGAAGCGATCTGAATAGTCCTTCAGTGACTCACCGATCCCTCTCCTTAAGTCTATCAATGCCTTAATGGTTTTTGGCCGCCGGTTGCTTACGACGAGATACGAGATGTGAAGTAACTCTCCAATTCGCCGAAGTTGCTGATTGACCCGGATCAAAGTTGCGTATACCACAGCATGGCAGCGTCCGGGAGGCTCAAAGAGAAAGTTCGGCACATCATTGCCTCACTAAGTCCACAGAGTGCGGCCATTGATCTGAACTGTTGCACGTGGGTTGTAGCATCCGACTTTGGATTGTAGTATTGAACTTCGGGATTGAAGTTGGAAGGCAGAATTTCGTCCATTATGGCCTTGGAAAAAGGTGACCTTATCTTTTAGGCTGTGGTCAACGCCGTATCTCTAACGCTAGGCGGAGTGGCAGCTGAGGGTGCAACATAAGTCTCATGGATAGCGTCCCTCGAACAATTGTTCGAGATCGGGTCTCGAAGTCCTCGTCCACCAACACTCGGCTCAGGCGAACTCCGTTTTTTAGACTCTGTTACCTGCGCTTCTTTCCTGGGGAGGGATTCCACGTGTTGTTGTGTCACTTGATAGGTGGTTCTCTCACCGGTTCGAGTGTTTACCATAGTAATGGCACCACCGCCATTGCTGACCTCGCACGTTTCCTCCGAAAGTAGCCCCTGGCTATCCTTCCGTGCTTGGCTTGGGCCCGCAAAACCCTTTGGCGTGTGCTGTTGGGAATGATGCCCGGAATGCTTCGGCGAGGGCTAACAAGGATTAGCCACTCCTTTCCCACGTTTATGATATCGCCGATCCTCAGTCCTGGATGGGAATTGATCACTTTGCTGATCCTCAAGTCTTAAGGGATCGTTGTTCTAGGAATTTTCTACATTATTCCTCGTGTTACCGGTACGAGGCGCCACCTTGGATGGTGTTCGCTCATGAAATCGAGTGCAAGCGCTAGAAGCCGTGGCACTTGTTTCCGGAAGTAATGTTCGAGGATGGTTATCGTCGGACCGATTTCTATGAGAAGACACTTGGTGCCTGGATTCCAGATGAACGCGTCCGCTAGCGTCTATACAACACAATGGGCTGAGCCTTGTAAAGGTAGAGGCCCGAGTTGTGTCAGTAGTTTGGGTCGGATGGGGCATATTCCTCCTTCGGCGTCGCTCCCTAGATCTGAAGACGGGAGGAAGGCCCTGGTGTGCTTGAAGCTCTTCTACCTGCGTCCTTAGCCACAACAACTCGCCATACTCATCGGGAGATCTGGCGAAGGGGGTGGAAGGGGTAGAAAGCTAGCTGTCAAATGGTTGACCCCATCGATGTGGAACGAAGCTGCTCTTGTAACTTGATCACTCGTCCCAGCGATGGTCGAGCCTACCATAACAGAACCATCGGGCCTCCTAGGAGTACCCAGGAGTCCGCCCGTACCTGTTGAGTTGTTAGGGAGGCCTGATGAGCTTGAGGGTTCAGAATGAAATGTGCGAGACTAAGAAGCCGTCCATCTGCGCCAGTCATCCTTAAATGAGATGGAGAGAGAAGTTAAAGAGGGTTCGAGGAGAAAGCATTTTCACCACAAGATCTGAGGAAAAAGAGTCCCCAGCAGAGTCGCCAATTGTGGCGCTATGCGTTCTCTGGTTGAACCTTTGAGAAGAGACGTGGTTGTGTTGGCGTATTTCGGTTATGACCTGCACGAGAAGCACCCGCTTTAGTGCCCAAACCCAGATCTTGGAGGTCTGGGATAGGCACTCCGACGGTCTAGTCAGTCCAAGAGGAAGACATGAGCGTGAGTAGTTTTTAGGGTTTTTTTCGAGAAGAGCCCCCCTTCCTTTCTTATGATCGCCCCTTTTATAGGCCAAGAAAATGTGGAGTTCAAACCACGTTTAGGCATCATGTGTCCCATGATTGGCTCGTCCATCGTGGTCCATGATCCGAGTTTCTAATATGATCTCCACGATCTGCTCCTATAATTAAGGCAGCAATATCGCGCCACCTGTCGCCCCCATCCAACGCTTCCTAATTTCTTCAAGTCAGGGGGTAGGGGCGGTTCGGTGGCTGGGGATTCTGCAGATCGTATCAGTCCGGCTGCACTTGAATCACAAAATTGCTACTGGTTCGACAAGTCATCGCCGAACTGAACTTCATGACCCATATCCATCCCTCTAGGAGCGGACCCTAATCCGCAGGTCAACGTTCGGCATATGCTGACCCATCCATTTAATGAGTCGGGTCCATCTCATGGGCGTCACATGGCAAGTGTCAGGGTTCCTTCACCGAGCCGTTCTTGCCACATATGATTTGCTTATAAAATCTCCATCTCAACAATGATAAAATGGAGATTCATAAATAAATAAATAAAAAAACCTGTTAACTCCAACTGAAAAGGTCTAGCATGAAACCAATACACCCAGCAAATCCCATGGATATCATATTCATATAAAACCTCCGTCTCAAAAATGAAAAACTTCAACCCAAAAGGCACTGGCATGAAACAATTTCATCCAGAAAATCTTGTGGATATCATTTGCTTATGAAATCTCTGTTAGATTTCTTAGAAGGTTGCAACCTAAAACCAATTTGCAATAGATGGAGTAACCATTAGAATATATTAACCAAACTTGAGTGGCTTAAATGAGACATGTGGGACAAGTCTAACACTCCCCCTCATATGCAGGCCCATGTGGAGGTCACAGACTAGGAGACTAAGAGCTGACGATTGACTCGGGCAACAGAGTTGACAGAGACTTTTCCACGAGAGGTAAGACCACCCAAGACCTAGCTCTAATTCCATGTTAGATTTCTTGGAGGGTTCCAACCTAAACTAATTTGCAATAAGTGGAGTAGCATCTAGAATATATTCATAGTTGTCCGAATCATACGATTCAGGGGGTGATTGATACGAATAGGTTTCCTAAATCGAAAATAGCTCTGAATCGGTGAATCGTTTGATTCACTTAAAATTTCCGAAATTCATTTTTTACTCTTGTTTTGCTTCTTTAGTTGTTTGAAAAGGTTTCAAACTATTTTTTTTAAGGTCTTTAGTATTATTATATGTCATCTTTTCCCTATGTTATATGGATAGATAATAAGAAAAGGAGATTTATTATGAGAGTGAATTGAAAATGACTAAGATAAAGGGAATATAATAGCCCTATAGACCTTCTGAGGGTTTGTTTTGTGCTTATAACTCTTTTGCACAAAAAGAACCATAAGTAGGATTTACGAATCATCATCTCTTGGTAGTTGCAGCTTATCTAATACTCCACGTTATTATCAAATTGTAATTTAGAAGAAGGTTTTTATTGTTTTAGGCCTAAATCTTTCATTTGTAGAATATATTGTTGTTACCATAATCAATAAGCATAGGTTTCTATGCATTATAAAAGTCATGATCGAATCAGAGCGATTCACGATTCGTTTCGATTCACGATTCAAAAAATGACCATTTTGATTCTCGATTTGACAACTATGAATATATTAACCAAGTTTGAGTCGCTTAAATGAGACATGTGGTACATGTCTAACAATCTCCATCTTAGAAAATGGGAAACTTCAATTAAAAAAAAGTTTTGGCATGATTCAATATCATCCAAAACTCACAAAACATATTCTAATTTTTTTTTTACTAGTAATTAGGAAAAAGGACTTGGAAGGAAATTACCCATCAGCTCTATTTTGTAAGTTCATCCCAGCTAAATCAGCAACTTCTTTTAGTGCGGCCCTCCATTCCTCCACCTTGTTCGTCCATTCCTTGCTCCTTTCACCACTTTCTGCTTTAATTTTCCCTTCATGTCGCGTAAATACTTCTTCGAGACTTCCCATTTGCTTCCTCACTTGGGATGGATCCACGTCATAGAAAATAGGAAGAACTACATGTCCAGAGGTGCTCCTACATTTGAGGATCATCACAAGCTCATCAAGGCACCAACTTGAAGATGCGTAGTTCTTTGACACGACAACTATTGACATCCTCGACTTTCTAATTGCTTTTTGCAGTTCGGACTTGATCTTTTCTCCCTTTTCAATCCCATCATCATCTCTGAAGGTGCGAAATCCGGCATAGTCCAATGCTGTGTAGAGGTGGTCAGTGAAAGACTTCCGAGTGTCTTCCTCTCGGAAGCTCAAAAACACATGATAACTACAAGGTGAAGTTGAAGAAGAGGCTTCTTGGGATGTTATGGCAGCCATTGAACAAAACTCAAGAGAGATAAATCGATTCTAGGACCAATATATCATACATGGATTCTAGGACCAAGATATCATACATGCCCCTTGCAGTGCTAAAAATAATAAGTCAACTTGAGTAGATTTGATCTAAAAAAAACGAGTAGATGTGAAGCAAAACCGTGTAGCACAAGAGAAAAGGAAAGAAGAAAGAGGTAGGAAAGTGAGGTTGAGAGTTGGCTGTGGATGAAGCTGCGAAGAAAGTGAATGGTAAAAAAGCAAGGCCAAGCAAATACCATCAAATTTAGGGTACCGACAGCCATGGGCACCCAAAAAGCCAATTTCACAGTATGTTGCAATGACCAGAAATACAAACTTCTTGTTAGCTTTATCATTGACCACATTTGCGAGTTCCTTTTATTTTTTGCAAGTTCCTTTTATTTCTGGTCATTTGCTAGATTTTCTTTATTTGGTACCAATTTATGGTTGTTATTCGTGCATAGCTTGAGTTTTACGCTAGTTAAAGCAAATCAAACTCCAACGGCTAAATGGAATAAGACACATGCCTAATTCTATTTCATTCATTTTCTTAACTGAAGAACAAAATATAGTAAATTCACGTGATAAGTTTAGAAATTTACTCAAAATTATTGTAGTTCAACATAAGGCCACTGAGGATGTTGCTTTCTGGGGCAAGCCAATTACTTTAGTGTTGTATTTATGTTTTTTTGAACTGGTAGTTTGGTTACTATTTTTCTAGACTAGTTGACGCCTATTTGAAACGTTTGATTCTACACGGCCGCTTGACTTTGAGTGTTTGACAGATTAGTCATTTAGACACGGTTCGATCTGGGTCTCAAAAACCAACACGTCTGTCTGCAGACGTTCCCTAATAAGTTTTCTCCCCAATTATTACTTTGATTTCTATATCTATCTGTCGTCCCTCATTATCCCAAAAACCTCCCCAAAAACACAAACCAAACAAATTGGCGTGAAATTTGGGGTTGAAATTTAGGGCCGAGTGGTACTTGTCAGTAGACATCTCCAATGGCGTGAAATCTGGGATTGGCCATAGTCATGTTGCCATCAGTACTATAAATCCGAGGAGGAAGAGAAGAGAACCAATACCAATTGGATGGCATAATTCAAGTCTTCCTATTGGACAAACAGATTATATTGAGGGCAAAGCATTAGTCGTTAAGCAATCGATGGTCTAAAATTTGGGGTCAATAGTCATGTTTCCATTAGTACAAATCCAAGGAGGAGGAAGAGGACCAATACCGATTGGATGGAATAAAACAAGTCTTCCTACGGGACAAACACGGCTATCGAATGGTCCGAACTCTTGCCTTGTATTTTTCCACACTAACCACTCTATAATGTTGGGCCCTGGAAATCAACTCCAACTCCAATAGGTATTTCAAAAAATGTGTTTTAGTACCATTAGTTAAGATTTAAGGCCTTGTTTGATTCGCAGACTGAAAATGATGGGATTAACAGTCCTGAGTTTAATAGTCCTTGAATTCTTTGTCCTGAATTAATTTCATCCCTAATTACACCCAATCCCATGTTTGATTCGCTTGGGATTAATTATGGGATAAGGAATAGTATTTTTTTAAAAAAAATTGGAAAATATTTTTCGGAAAAAGGATGTTCTGAAAAAGAAACATTTTCAAAAAAATAGTTAAGTTCACCCATGCTTGTTCTTTCTTTTCCTACACAGTTAGGAAATAGTTAAGTCCACCCCATTGTGGCAACCCATGAACCAACTTGTGGCTTTCCCTTTTAAGCTACCCACAATCACTCTACAATTAGAAGTTAGATTCACAGCATCCATCGCGCGACAAGCCTTGGCACGCCCGTACTCGCTCAACAAACGCCTACAAGCACGCTTGCGCCTTGCTCGGTGTACCCTTGTAGAAAACAGAACTTTTCAAATACATTTTCTGGAGACGGCTAGTGGCTCAATTCAAAGGACTGAAACTTGTTAATCTTTTGGAATTGAACTTTTGCAATGTGCAATCGATGGTCTAAAATTTGGGGTCGCCAATAGTCATGTTTCCATCGGTATAAATTCAAGGACGAGGGAGAGGACCAATACCGATTGGATGGCATAAAACAAGTCTTCCTACGGGACAAACACGGCTATCGAATGGTCTGAACTCTTGCCTTGTACCACTCTATAATGTTAGGCCCTGGAAATCAACTCCAACTCCAATAGGTATTTCAAAAATTGCGTTTTAGTACCATTAGTTAAGACTTAAGGCCTCATTTGATTCACGGACTGAAAATGATGGGATTAACAGTCCTGGGTTTAAGTCGAGCAAAAAAAAACCCAGTCCTGGGTTTAATAGTCATTGGACTCTTTGTCCCGAATTAATTTCATCCCTAATTACACCCAATCCCATGTTTGATTCACTTGGGATTAATTATGGGATAAGGAATAGTATTTTAAAAAAATAAATTGGAAAATATTTTTCGGAACAAGAAAGTTCTGAAAAAGAAACATTTTCAAAAAAATAGTTAAGTCCACCCCGTTGTGGCAACCCACGAACCAACTTGTGGCTTTCCCTTTTAAGCCACCCACAATCACTCTACGCTTAGAAGTTAGATTCACAGCATCCATCCATTCAACGTCAGGCGCGACAAGCCTTGGCACGTCCACACTCGCTCAACAAACGACTACAAGTGCGCTCGCGCCTTGCTCGGCGTACCCATGTCGAAAACAGAACTTTTCAAATACATTTTCTGGAGACGGCTAGTGGCTCAATTCAAAGGACTGGAACTTCTTAATCTTTGGAATTGAACTTTTGCAATGCTTGTGCTGTCGTAGTTACTATCAAAAAAAGGTAATTGTCTGTCATAGTAGTGAAGTAGGAAAGATATATAAGCAAAGGGGCCAAGGAAGGAAAGGATGTCGATGCCAAGGATGGAAAATGAGTCGGGAAAAGAAATAGGGCAGGATACGGAAGAAGGAAAAGAAAAAGGGAAAGATGCGAAGGTTGGAAAAACCCCTGGAGCAGAAGCCAAGGAAAGAAAGGATAATGCCAAGGATGGGAAGGACGTGGCCACAGCGCATGCTCACACAGGATAGCCAATATCGTTTGCAAACTTCCAACACCCGTTGATGTGTGTCTATATTGGTGATGCCCATTTCTTTATCGGTTCATATTTTGAAATGTGGTTTTCTCAAGTTACTCGATATCATGGTGAAGCCTATGGTACGCAATTTCATTAGTAATTTCGTAACTAACACCAAATGTAGTCTTAGTAGCCAAAATGATTCAAAAAATATTCGCACACACAGTAAGCACTTATCCATGAAAAGCCTTGACAAATGAGCCAAAAAAATAGTCACAAAACCAACTACTCCCTCCATCCCTCTTTAAATGTCTTATTTCGTAACTCCAACTTATTAAAAAGACATCATCATTATACATTTCACATTAACTTTTTCCTCCACTTTCCCTACTTACCCATCATCATTACACTTTTACTCACTTACTTTTCAAAATGGAATCTACTTTTAGGGACAAAATAGGCAATGCACCAACTTTTACCCACTAACTTTACAAAATGGACACTTATTAAGGGACAACCCAAAATGGAATACTGAACTATAAAAAAGGGATGGAGGGAGTATAAGAAATGCTTATAACTAGATCATAAAATTCGTCACTTACGGTAAATAAACATGCATAACTTCACTTTACTCATATACAACATTAGATCTGGCGTGGTCTGCGTGTCTTCGTTTTTTGCAAGTGGTGTTGGACGGCGGTTTTATTGGTGGCAGTTGGGGGTTTGGCAGCAAGGCGGTGGTCGGGATCTATTTGGGCTTCTGGCGGCGGTGTTTGGGCTGATTGGCGGTTAGATGCTGATGGGCGGTTTTGTGGTGGCCCTTGTTTGCGGTGGTCGGTGTTGGCAGCGAGGCGGCGGAAGCACGGTGGTGGTCATTGCTGGTGAAGGGTGTTGTTGGAGGCTGTGGGTGGGTTGCGGTGGGGCGGCCTATTGTGGGGTGGTGTTTGTCTATTTTTGTGGATAGTCGATGATCGACTAAGAAATTGTAGTGTGTGCTGGAATGTGGATGTTTGTGGTGGTGGAGTTTGGTTCTTTGCCGTGTTTCAGGACTTCTCTGAAAGCAAACTTGATAAAGTGAATGGAGATGAAAGAAGAATAACAAAATGGACTTTATTATTCTTCAAAGTAGAAGTCAGTCGACGGTGGGAACACAATCGATTAGACGATTACGTTACAAGCTACTCCTAGAGCGAGAAAAGTAAAGTACAGATAAAAAGTAGAAGCCTTTGGGCGATTGAGTGGGGGTTCAAATTGTTTTCAACTTTGGTATTTATAGGCTACCACTTCGACTTAAATTTCAAACTTGACGGAATTCCCTCTTCGAATTTGAATCAAGCGGTTACTTCTTTTCCCTCTTCTCCTCCACGTTCTCTGAGCAGATGGTTACTTCACACGATCCCATCTTGTATTTGTTTCTTTCAACTTCTTTTGTTAACCGCTCCATGTGTCACCTACTTGTAATTCGTTCATAGACACCTGTCTTGCATTAAGAAAACTCTAACCGTCGACTAGTCCATTTGATTCTGTAGTACAAACTAGGTGTAATCAACACGTATTGCAACTTGGCCCAATCGATTCATGTTGACGAAATTATGGTGTAAACAGGTGGTCGATCAATTCTTCAGGGTAGCAATAGGGGCTCGTTCCCAGGGCTCCAGAGACGGTGGTGGTAGTGGCCCGTCTCACTCCAGGTGGCCGCGGTTGGTGTTGGGTAGGGTTGTTGTTTAGGTTGGTCCATGTTGTCTATGGGTTAGTTTCCGGCTAGGTCTATGTTATCTATGGGCTATGCTTTTTAGTTTTTGGGCTAAGGTTTCGGTGTTTTGGGCTTATTTGTTGTATTCGGGTAATGTGTTTCTTGTGGCTTTATTGTTATTTTTATACCTATTTAGATCCTTAGGTGTTCTGGGCTAGGTCCATTAGGTGCATTCTCTGTTGATTTCTTTGCCAACTTGAGTTTGCTTTGTAATTTTTTTTTCTTATCAATAAATTTTTTGCTTCGCTGATTAAAAACATAAAAAAACATTAGGAACTACACCAAAAAAGTGTAACATAGACAGTTTATATAACTCCAGATTTTATGTTTTACAGTTAGTGTTTCATAGCTCTCCCTCTGACATACTATCTGAGCATCTGGCAACTAAAACAGAGAGGAGAGATGGAGGATAAACAGATCTAGAAACGAATCTATTCAAGGAAATCCACAACAAATCAAGAAATCAAATCTTATGATCCGGAACATCGAATAAGGAGAAGAAACCTCTTGCATCCGGATAAGATTTTAAAAAAAAAAAAAAAGAAAAGAAAATTCAAACAGGAGCAAATCTTTTCTTATCGCTGTAACCAACAGCCAATAGGTCTGCATTAATATTCCGAAGTACCAAAAAAAAAAAAAAAAAGGTCTGCATTCATAAATTTTGAAAGATCAATATGACCTCAAGTTTGGCTCCCACTTCTAGCTGAAAAGAACAAAACCCTAGATTTCTCGTGAACTCTGCCCCTTTGCCTGTGCATGTGATCATTGATGATGACAATTATGGCGATGAGATGAAGACGGCAATCTACGTTAGTTAAGTTCACCAAAAATAGTTCTAGGAGTCCAAAAGAAAAAATATCGATGTGTCCTCAAGAATGAATTCTTATTGTAAAACCTGTAAAATAAAATTTAAACTCTGCTTGGTAAACGAGTTACAGTTTGACAATGACAGAAGCGAAAATGAGGCTACCCCTGGGGCAGAGCCGCAGAAGCCAAGGAAGGAAAGGATGATGCCAAAGATGGAAAGATGCGGCCACAGCCGTAGCTGCCAGTGGGATGTTCCCGCCGGTAAGCCTGTTTCACCTGTTGTTTCCGGAAAACCTGTTTCGCTCGTTAAAGATGCCAATGATACCAATGGTGTCCCGGTAACAACCGAACCAGAGGTTCTTGCTGCAGCTGTGGGGAGGGGGAGGGGGGGGGTGGTGAGAGCAAGTTGCGGACTCTGAACCAGTGGTAACTGCATAGCGCCCCACGGATGGTTTTCTAATCAACTTGCTGCTAATAGAGTATTTTCTCTTGCTGTTTTTTTTTTTTTGGGAAATGTTATTAGATTTTTGGGAAGTGTTATTAGATTACCACTCTAAGGGTATGTTTGGTTTGATGGAATGGAATTGACAATGAAATGGGATTAGAGGAAATAAGATTGGAATGCCTTTTTCATTCTCAAGTTTGGTTGTAGTTAGGAATAGACATTCTCATCCATAATGGAATGGTGTGGAAATAGTAATTTTTGGAGTGGCAATAGTGAATCTTGGAGACAATTCATTTACTAAGATGAATAGTGATTCTCAAATTTGGCTTCTTGCCAAATTTGAGTTCAGATCTCGGATAGGCATAGGATTACCCTTAGCTTTGTAGCTCTTGTATAGGTCTCGAGTTAGGGATGTGATGCCATCACTCCTTGTTACTATTAAATATTAATCTTTGTAACAATTTTAGAGATTAATGAAATTTTTTCGCCTTTCAAAAAAAAAGAGATGAATAGTGATTCCATTTGGAACGATCATTCATCATTTAATACCAAACATGGAAATAAGCATTCCATTGATGACCATCTAATTCCAACGTTGATTCCATCGAACCAAACATATGCTAAGCTTCATACCACTCGGCATAGGAAATAGGAGAAGCCATATTTTCAGGGATCATGGCCCATGGCTATTGCCATGCAGTTCTTTTTTTCATTTCAGACTCAAATGCATTATCGTGTGGGCGTTCTTTCAATTTAAAACTGGTTATCGTCCCAACTTTTTGCCAATTTTGTTTATGTGCCTCATGTGATGGTGATGATTCATATGCACAAGATTTGATTGCCAAACACTCCTCAAATTCATTAGAAACACTTGTTTTGATTGACAAGTATTTCTACCAATGCACCAATTCCCTATGCAAATCTTGACACTATTCTAGTTAACACTCTCAGTGACACGTGAGAGACCAAAGAATTATGTACATGCAATGGTTGGGATATCAACAAGACTAAGGTTTGACCAGTCAACAGAGAACTTTTTCCAAACACATGCACCTTCAGCTCAATATCTTAGGACAATCAAGGTTTGTACTTGGGTGTAAATTAAAAACGAATGATTAAACGCCCACATAGAAGAGTTTCGACTATGTCAACGATATCCCAACCAACAGCATAGACTTCCTGATATGAAGATGCATTTCCTTGTACAGCAACTCCATAGCGATGGATTTCTTCTGATACTTCTGCACTTGTTGATGGAATTTCTTGCGTAATCTTCTCGGCTTTCTCCATGTCATACACAAGGTGGACTCCTACCTCCTTCACCTGAAATTTCTCTACTGCAAACACGGATATATTCATTTCATCACCACCTTCCACCTGATTTTCAAACTTCCAATAGCTGAACCAAATCATATCCTCATTAGCTTCTGGAATGTCAGTGACGTGTGGGCAATGGCTCCAAATCATTTCCTTTGTAGTATTATAGATAACAGTATTCAAGAGAAAACGAGCATCTATATCTTGGTCACAAGAAAGTGCATACACAATGCATACACTGAAGCCTCGGATTCTGAAATTATGCTGTGCCACAGTAAGAGATAATGAAGTTCCTTTATTAGCTAGTAAGCTTGAACCACCTTGGAACCTCGCTCCCCGGAAGATAAGTGCGTGGAGAATACATGTTCTTCATGACATCCCTGTGCCACAAAAAGGCAAAAGTTAGGCCATTACTGAGAGTGAGAGAGAGAGAGAGAGAGAGAGAGAGAGAGAGAGAGAGAGAGACCAGTAGAGGACGCGGCCTTCCGGGACAGAAGGGCATTGCAAGTCTAACTTTTAGGTTCCGCATGGATCCCAAGTCGAACAAGCCCAAACTATCTATTATCTCTTTATCAACATCTCCTAGGGGTTCCAACTTGTATTTACCGGAAAAAACCAAAGCAAGTTCCGTGTCTTGCCAATTTTTTGAAACCAATGAAGTTCTTCCTTATGACACATTCTCGGAGTGCTATCTTCTCCAACGAATCGCAACCCGAGAATTGCACATGTAATACATCCTGTGGCACTTCAAGTGACCGGAGCCTTGTGCACCAATTTACGTAAAGGATTTCGAGCCCAGAAAGACCTCTGATGCAATCTGGGAGACTAGTGATAGGGTTATTGCTCAAGTTTAATTTCCGCAGCGAGGATAGGTTGCCCAGATCTGTAGGGAAAGCATCGTCTGATAGATTGCAGCACACAAGATGCAGTTCAACTAAGGACCGAGGTAAAGAAGATGCCCATGAAGTTTCAGGATTTCTTTTCAACTTCAATGGTGAAAGCCAAATGAATGAATACCAGGCTTTGAGATTCCGAATTGAAGCGGGTGATCGAGTTATGCCAGTAACATTTTCTGCTCGTAGCATTGTTAGAGAATCCATATTCACCATCTCAGTTGGCAAATTCTCAAGATTCGAGCAACCAGAGATGTCAAGTGTTTTCAATGATTTTAGCATACCAACGCTTCTTGGAAGCTTCCTCAGATTGCTGCAATCTTTTAAATTTAACAAAACAAGTCTCGCCAAGTGTCCAACGGATTCGTGAATCTCGACCAACCTTGTACAATCTTCAAGTATCAGTTTTTCAAGATTGGGAAGTACTATCAAGTCAGAAATTCTTGCAAGGCTATGGGAGTGACTGAGATCAAGGATTTTCAGTAACTCAAGAAACTGACAAACACGAAGAGAAAATGTCAGATTGCAATGCTTCTGTCAATTTCCCTGCACAGTAAGAAAAGAGAAAAATGACAATGTAATGTACCTTAGTTCCGGCCAAAAACTGCTTCAAGCTACTATGAGGCATCTCAAGAGCTACCAAGGCCTCCAAGGGGAAATACCTTGGTATGGATTCAAATGGGAAGCCATTCCAATACAGCCATCTTATTCTTTTCGGAAAGTTTTCATAACTTCCGCTTATTTGTACATGACCAAGCTTCAAAAGTTTTAGATTCTCCATTTTTGCAAATGCATTAGTTTCCAAAGCTATTTCATTTGAATTTGACGGAGGATTGCCAAGCGAGTTCTGAGAGAAGATGCCAAAACGATATCTCTTAGGTGAATTCCATACATTTGACAATAATGAGTTGTCCAAGAATTCTTGCAAACTGCGTTTTCTATTGACTCCAAGCACTGTCCCGGCAGACTTATTTGCCTTCAATAAACTCATATCAAGAATGAGGCCTTCAATTTTTCTCGTGCCCTGGCAAACAAAGAGGGTGAGAGGGTTGAGAACATTGATAACTAAATAGCATAGTAACTACTATATGTACAACTACAAATGTACATGAGGAGAAATTCTTACAGTATTATGTCTTAGAACATTAAAGGAATCTTTATGATTACACAATCTGCTACGTTCTCCAGGCTCGTTGGGTGATTCTTGACGGACTATTTCTCTTCCCATTTCTTGAAGCAAATGATGCATCACCACCTTGTTGTATCCATCAATTGTTACTAGACATCTGTCAATGAGATTTTGAATCCCAACCTCTGTATAAAATTCAAATTCATCCATGATTGTAATTGTAAAGTCCTTATATCTGCCAACAAAGAAACAAGCAAGATGGAGGAATAAACTTCGATCGTGCTCGTCTTGTAAAGAATCATAACTTATTTTGAGTTTTGCAAGGATTTCGCTATCAGGGATTGCTTTCAATTTTTCTAATTGACTTCTCCATACTCCAATGCTTTGTCCAGATAGAGAAGATCCCAAAACTTTAATTGCCAACGGAAGCCCTTGACAATGTTCAACCACCAACTTTGAGGTGTCTGCAAAATCATCAACAGGATGGCTTTGTCCAAATGCATGCAAACTGAAGAGCTCAAGGGACTCATCATAACCCAATTTCAATATCCTGTGCACCTTGCAGCCTTCACGAGCTCTTAGCAAGTGCTCATTCCGAGTGGTTATGACGATTTTACTCCCTGGAAAAAGCCAATCACGCATTCCAAGCACTGCGTATAACTGGTCTAGTTCATCAACATCGTCAAGAATCACAAGAACCCTTTTGAAACACAAGGCGTCTTTAATCTTGACAATACCTTCATCAACGTTGGATATCTTCTCCTTCCTTCCCTTCAAAATATCTGAAACAAGGTGTCTTTGTAAACAAAGTAAACCATCCTGTTGTTTTGAAATTTCTCTCACATTTGCCAAGAAACTGCTACCTTCAAATCTTGAGAAGTTTAAATTATATAGGAACTTGGCGATGGTAGTCTTCCCTATTCCACCCATCCCACAAATTGCAGCTACACCATCATCAGCTGATTCATCTTCTAACCAAAATTGAATTTCTCTTGCTCGGGAACGTATTCCAATTGCATAGGGGCCGATGTCCAATATTGTGCGACTTAGTTTGTCTCCAACTACTTTGATAATTTTCTTTATAAACCTCGATTCATGCCTAATGATTGCGATCAAGATGAAAAAATTAGCACAATAGCAATGATAACTCAGACTTGAAGTAAATTGCAAATTCTCAAGCAGTATGGAATAAAACAATTCTGTTATTGTCATTGTTGAAAAACTAACGAGTTCAACATATTCGAATAAATGTGTTTGACAATGATTTGTTCAAAATGCAGAACTCTTTTTCCTATTAATCTGCTTTCCTACTCTAGACTAGCAATTAGATAAAAGAACTTGGAAAGAAATTACCCATCAGCTCTATTTTGTAAGTTCATCCTAGCTAAAACAGCAACTTCTCTAAGCGCGGCCCTCCATTCTTCTACCTTGGTCACCCATTCCTTTCTCCTTTCACCACTTTCTGCTTCAATTTTACCTTCATGTTTTGCAAATGCTTCTTCGAAACTTCCCATTTGCTTCTTCACTACTGTTGGATCCACGTCATAGAAAACGGGAAGAACGACTTGTCCAGAGGTACTCCTGCATTTGAGGATCATCACAAGCTCATCAAGGCACCAACTTGAAGATGCATAGTTCTTTGACAAGACAACTATTGACATCCTCGACTCTCTAATTGCTTTTTGCAGTTCTGATTGGATCTTTTCTCCCATTTCAATTCCATCATCATCTCTGAAGGTGCGAAATCCAGCATGGTCCAATGCCGTGTAGAGGTGGTCAGTGAAAGACTTCCGAGTGTCTTCTCCTCGGAAGCTCAAAAACACATCATAACTATGAGGTGAAGTTGAAGAAGAGGCTTCTTGGGATGTTATGGCAGCCATTGAACGAAATTCAAGAGAGAAATGGATTCTAGGACCAAGATATCATACATGCCCCTTGCATTGCTAAAAATATTAAGTCAACATGAGTAGTCACGGAGCATTTGCCCTCCCTAGCAATCAAAATTGTTTTGACTTCTCCTTTGTCATTTTGTTTTCCTAAAACGCCCCTTAGTAACTTTCCGTGTACATTACACAAATCCTGGTTATAAAATTCCATTATCACAGAACGCCACCCAAAATTCTTTCTTTATAAAACTCAATTGATTTGATAAAAAAATTTTGAATTATGAAGAACTTCTCAAATATCTATCTGGGCATATAATGGTTTCTCCATTTTTAACTCTTATGATCAAAAGGGAAAAAAAAAACTCCTCCTATGCTACTAAGTCACTAAAAATGTTAAACACTAATTTAAGTTATGCTTTCCTGGTCCATTAGCAAGACATAACCACAACCATTCAAAATCAAAATAAATATTCTCATCTACAATTATAAATGCATTCCATGAAGTTTCAGATAACCATTAAATGTGCTTTATCAACCCTCCAAAAAAAAAAAGTAAGACAGAAAAAAAGTTGCGTTAAACTCATTTGTCCAATAGTTTCTAGGACATGTTCGACTATTATGACCTCAGGCATGTAACAAAACAAAAGTAACTTCAACATGATAAAGAAACAAAGTGAGACGAAGATTATTGTACTTAGAAGTCAGAGTTTTTTTTTTTTTTTTTGTTGATGCCGAAGGTAGTGTTTTAAAGAGTCTTTTTTTTTTTGTAGAAAGAAAGGATTTTGGTTGGGGTCATAGTGGAGTATCAAAATAGATTAGTTCCTCAGGAATTTTAACAAAAAACAGTTATATCAGTAATGGAAAAGATGTAAAGAGGCATTTTAGGAAAGCTAAATGAAAAGGCAGAGTCAAAATAAAAAATAAAAAGATTTGTACATTTACCGGGAAAAAAAAAAGGAGAAGTCAAAACAATTTTGATTGCTAGGGAGAGCACTTGAGCCATTTTACCATTACCTGTAATTAAAGTGCCGTGGCTGCAACAAAATGCCCCGCGCGTGGCATTAACAGCTTCTGTAGATGAATAGATGATCTAACAAAAACGAGTAGTTGAAAAACAAAAGCAAGGCCAAGGAAAGAGGGACGAAAGTTAGTTGGGGGCACATTATCAAGTCTGTAGTACCATAAGACAATCTAGTACAACGTGAAAGGACTGGAAGCTGCTAAGAAAAGCAGAGTCAAGTCTAGCAATCACTTGACTTCATTTTCCACATACACTTCATATTTTTCTTCTGAAAACAAATATGAGTGAACCATTATGAAGAAGAATGATGCAAGAACCCACACATACGCAAGGCTATTGAAATTTTGAGGCTCTAAATTTGTGTATCATGTTATGTTCAGTACCATACAGTTTGAGTTCAATAACAAGCAAAAGGTACTTACTACTAGGAGTAAACAAGGTCAAAAACCTACTCCCTTCGTTTATAGTCCGGTATTCCATTTTGGGCTGTCTCTTAATAAGTGTCCATTTTGTAAAGTTAGTGGGTAAAAGTTGGTGAATTGTCTATTTTGTACCTAAAAGTAGATTCCATTTTAAAAAGTAATTGAGTGAAAGTGTAATGATAATGGGTAAGTAGGGAAATTGGAGGAAAAAGTTGATGTGGAAGGTATAATGATGATGTCTTTTTAATAAGTTGGAATTACGAAGCAGGACACTTAAAAAGGGACGGATCGAGGGAGTACTAGAGAAGTTCATAGAATGATGTTTCAACTTGCCTTTATTGCTCTTCATTAAATTTTCTGCAGAATTAACTGGCTTAATTTCTGAATTTGGGATTAAGGAAGCAAAAGTGTCAAAAAAAAAAAAAAAAAAAAGGAGAAGTCAAAACAATTTTGATTCCTAGGGAGAGCACTTGAGCCATTTTACCATTACCTGTTATTAAAGTGCCATGGCTGCAACCAAATGCCCCGAGCATGGCATTAACAACTTCCGTAGACGAATTGATGATCTAAAAAAAAACGAGTAGTTGAAAAACAAAAGCAAGGCCAAGGAAAGAGGGACGAAAGTTAGTTGGGGGCTCATTATCATCAAGTCTGTAGTACCATAACACAATCAGGTACAACATGAAAGGAGTGGCAGCTGCTTAGAAAAGAAGAGTCAAGTCATGCAATCAGTTGACTTCATTTTCCACATAGACTTCATATTTTTCTTCTGAAAACAAATGAGTGAACCATTACGAAGAAGAATAATGCAACAACCCACATATACGGAGGGCTATTGAAATTTTGAGGCTCTAAATTTGTGTATCATGTTATGTTCAGTACCATACAGTTTGAGTTCAATAACAAGCAAAAGGTACTCACTACTAGGAGTAAACAAGGTCAAAAAACTACTAGAGAAGTTCATAGAATGATGTTTCAACTTGCCTTTATTGCTCTTCATTAAATTTTCTGCAGAATTAACTGGCTTAATTTATGAATTTGGGATTAAGGGAGCAAAAGTGTCAAAAAAAAAAAAAATAAGGAGAAGTCAAAACAATTTTGATTCCTAGGGAGAGCACTTGAGCCATTTTACCATTACCTGTAATTAAAGTGCCATGGCTGCAACAAAATGCCCCGAGCATGGCATTAACAACTTCCGTAGACGAATTGATGTTCTAAAAAAAATGAGTAGTTGAAAAACGAAAGCAAAGCCAAGGAAAGAGGGACGAAAGTTAGTTAGGGGCTCATTATTGATCAAGTCTGTAGTACCATAGGACAATCAGGTACAACGTGAAAGGAGTGGCAGCTGCTTAGAAAAGAAGAGTCAAGTCCTGCAATCAGTTGACGTCAATTTCCACATAGACTTCATATTTTTCTTCTGAAAACAAATATGCGTGAACCATTGTGTAGAAGAATGAAGCTACAACCCACATATATGCAGGGCCATCGAAATTTCGAGGTTCTAAATTTGTGTATAATGTTATGTTCAGTACTATGCAATTTGAAATCAATTACAACCAAAAGGTACTTACTACTAGGAGTAAACAACATCAAAAAACTATAAGAGAACTTCATAGAAAGATATTTTAACTAGCCTTTATTGTTCTTTCTCAAATTTTCAACTCAATTAACTCGGTTAATTTCTGAATTTGGTATTAAGGTAGCAAAAGTGCAAAAAAAAAAAGAAAAGAAAGGAGAAGTCAAAATAATTTTGATTGCTTGGTAGAGCGCTAGAGCCACTTTACCATTACCAGTAATTAAAATGCCGTGGCTGCAACTAAATGCCACACGCATGGCTTTAACAGCTTTCGTAGATGAATTGATGATCTAAAGACAATGAGTAGTTGAAAAACAAAAGCAAGGGCAAGGAAAGAGGGACAAAAGTTAGTGGGGGACTCATTATCAATTCTGTAGTACCATAAGACAATCTAGTACAACGTGAATGAACTTGCAGCTGCTAAGAAAAGCAGAGTCAAGTCGAGCCAATATGAAGAAGAATGAAGCAACAACCCACATATACGCAGGGCTATCGAAATTATGAGACTCTAAATTTGTGTATCATGTTATGTTCAGTACTATACAGTTTGAGGTCAATAACAACCAAATGGTGCTTACTACTCGGAGTAAACAAGGTCAAAAGACTACAAGAGAAGTTCATAGAATGATATTTCAACTTGCCTTTGTTGTTCATCGTTAAATTTTCTGCTCAATTAATTGGCGTAATTTCCGAATTTGGGATTATGGGAGCAAGAGTGTCACAAAAAAAAAATGGAGAAGTCAAAACAATTTTGATTGCATGGGAGAGCACTTGAGCCATTTTACCAATACCTGTAACTAAAATGCCGTGGCTGCAACAAAATGCCTCGCGTATGGCATTACTGCTTCCGTAAATGAATTGAGGATCTTAAAAAACCAAGTTGTTGAAAAACAAAAGCAAGGCCAAGGAAAGGGGGACGAAAGTTAGTTGGGGGCTCTTTATCAAGTCTGTAGTACCATAAAACAATCTAATACAACGTGAAAGGACTGGCAGCTGCTAAGAAAAGCAGAGTCAAATAAAGCAATTAGTTGATTTCAGTTTCCACATAGACTTCATATTTTCCTTCTGAAAAAAAAATATGCTTGATCCATTATGAAGAAGAATGAAGCAACAACCCACATATACGAAGGGCTATCGAAATTTATATGCTCTAAATTTGTGTATCATGTCATGTTCAGTACTATATAGTTTGAGTTTAATAACAAGCAAAATGTACTTACTACTAGGAGTAAACAAGGTCAAAAAACAACTTGAAAAGTTCATAGAATGACATTTTAACTTGCCTTTATTGTTCTTCATCAAATTTTCTGCTCAATTAACTGGTGTCATTTCTGAATTTGGGATTATGGGAGCAAAAGTGTCAAAAAAAAAAATGGAGAAGTCAAAAAAATTTTGATTGCTAGGTAGAGCGCTAGAGCCATTTTACCATTACCTGTAATTAAAGTGTCGTGGCTGGAACAAAATGCCTCGTGCATGGCTTTAACAGCTTTCGTAGATGAATTGATGATCTAAAAACAATGAATAGTTGAAAAACGAAAGCAAGGCCAAGAAAAGATAGACGAAAGCTAGTTGGGGGCTCATTATCAAGTCTGTAGTACCAAAAGACAATCTCGTACAACGTGAAAGGACTGGCAGCTGCTAAGAAAAGCAAAGTCAAGTAAAGAAATCCGTTGATTTCATTTTCCACATAGACTTCATATTTTTCTTCTGAAAAAAAATATGCTTGATCCATTATGAAGAAGAATGTAGCAACAACCCATATATACGTAGGGCTATCGAAATTTATAAGCTTTAAATTTGTGTATTATGTTATGTTCAGTACTATATAGTTTGAGTTCAATAACAAGCAAAAGGTACTTACTACTAGGAGTAAACAAGGTCAAAAAACTACTAGAGAAGTTCATAGAATGAAATTTCAACTTGCATTTATTGTTCTTCATTAAATTTTCTGCTCAATTAACTGGCTTAATTTCTGAATTTGGGATTAAGGGAGCAAAAGTGTCACATAAAAAAAAAGGAGAAGTCAAAACAATTTTGATTCCTAGGGAGAGCACTTGAGCAATTTTACCATTACCTGTAATCAAACTGCCGTGGCTGCAACAAAATGCCTCGCGCATGGCATTAACAGGTTCCGTAGATGAATTGATGGTCTAAAAAAAACGAGTAGTTGAAAAGTAAAAGCAAGGCCAAGGAAAGTTGGACAAAAGTTAGTTGGGGGCTCATTATCAAGTCTGTAGTACCATAAGACAATCTAGTACAATGTGAAATGACTGGTAGCTGCTAAGAAAAGCAGAGTCAAGTAAACCAATCAGTTGATTTCATTTTCCACAAAGACTTCATATTTTTCTTCCGAAAAAAAATATGCTTGATCCATTATGAAGAAGAACGAATCAACAACCCACATATACGGAGTGCTATCAAATTTTTATGCTCTAAATTTGTGTATGATGTCATGTTTAGTACTATACAGTTTGAGTTTCATAACAACCAAAATGTACTTACAACTAGGACTAACCAAAGTCAATAAACTACTTGAGAAGTTCAGAGAATTATTTTTTAACTTGCTTTTAATGTTCTTCATTAAATTTTCTGCTCAATTAACTTGATTCATTTCTGAATTTGGGATTATGGGAGCAAAAGTGTCAAAAAAAAAAATGGTGAAGTCAAAAATTTTTTGATTGCTAGTTAGAGCGCTTGAGCCATTTTACCATTACAAGTTTTTAACGTGCCGTGGCTACAACAAAATGCCTCGCGCATGGCTTTAAAAGCTTTCGTAGATGAATTGATGATCTAAAAACGACGAGCAGTTGAAAAACAAAAGCAATGCCAAGGAAAGAGGGACGAAAGCTAGTTGGGGGCTCATTATCAAGTCTGCAGTACCATAAGACAATCTAGTACAACGGGAAAGGACTGGCTGCTACTAAGAAAAGCAGAGTCAAGTCAATCAATCAGTTGACTTCATTTTCCTCACAGACTTCATATATTTTATTCTGAAGACAAATATGCTTCAACCATTATAAAGAAGAATGAAGCAACAACCCATATATATATATGCAGGGCGATCGAGATTTCAAGGCTCTAAATTTGTGTATCATGTTATGTTCAGTACTATATATACAGTTTGAGTTCAATAACAAGCAAAAGGTACTTACAACTAGGACTAACCAAAGTCAATAAACTACTTGAGAAGTTCATAGAATGATATTTTAACTTGCCGTTATAGTTCTGCATTAAATTTTCGGCTCATTTAACTGGCTTTATTTCTGAATTTGGGATTATGGGAGCAAAAGTGTCAAAAAAAAAAAAAAAAAGGAGAAGTCAAAACAATTTGGATTGCTAGGTAGAGCGCTTGAGCCATTTTACCATTACCAGTAATTAAAATGCCGTCACTGCAACAAAATGCCTCGCGCATGGCTTTAACAGCTTTCGTAGATGAATTGATGATCTAAAAACAACGAGGAGTTGAAAAACGAATGCAAGGCCAAGGAAAGAGGGACGATAGCTTGTTGGGGGCTCATTATCAAGTCTGTAGTACCATAAGACAATCTAGTACAACGTGAAAGAATTGGCAGCCACTGAGAAAAGCATAGTCAGGTCAACCAATCAGTTGACTTCATTTTCCACACAGACTTCATATTTTTCTTCTAAAGACATATATGCTCCAACCATTATAAAGAAGAACGAAGCAACAACCCATATATACGCAGGGCAATCGAAATTTCGAGGCTCTAAATTTTTGTATCATGTTATGTTCAGTACTATACAGTTTGTGTTCAATAACAAGCAAAAGGTACTTACTACTAGGAGTAAACAAGGTCAAAAAACTACTAGAGAAGTTCACAGAATGAAATTTCAACTTGCCTTTATTGTTCTGCCTTAAATTTTCTGCTCAATTAACTGGCTTAATTTCTGAATTTGAGATTAAGGGACCAAAACTGTCACAAAAAAAAAAAAAAAACAAAATCGACAAGTCAAAACAATTTTGACTGCTAGGGAGAGCACTTGAGCCATTTTACCATTACCTGTAATTAAAATGTCGTGGCTGCAACAAAATGCCGCGCGCATGGCATTAACAGCTGCTGTAGATGAATTGATGATCTAAAAGAAAGGAGTAGTTGAAAAACAAAAGCAAGGCCAAGGAAAGAGGGACGAAAGTTTGTTGGGGACTCGTTATCAAGTCTGTAGTACCACAAGACAATCTAGTACAACGTGAAAGGACTGGCAGCTGCTCAGAAAAGCACAGTCAAGTAAATCAATCAGTTGACTTCATTTTCCACATAGACTTCATATTTTTCTTCTGAAAAAAAATATGCTTGATCCATTATGAAGAAGAATGAAGCAACAACGCACATATATGCAGGGCTATCGAAATTTTTATGCTCTAAATTTGTGTATCAAGCCATGTTCAATAGTATACCGTTTGAGTTTAATAACAAGCAATATGTACTTACTACTAGGAGTAAACAAGGTCAAAAAACTACTTGAGAAGTTCATAGAATGATATTTTAACTTGCCTTTATTTTTCTTCATTAAATTTTCTGCTTAATTAACTAGCTTCATTTCTGAATTTGGGATTATGGGAGCAAAAGTGTCAAAAAAAAAAAAGAAGGAGAAGTCAACATAATTTTGATTGCTAGGTAGAGCGCTTGAGCCATTTTACCATTACCAGTAATTAAAGTTCCGTGGCTTTAAGAAAATGCCTTGCGCATGGCTTTAACAGCTTTTGTAGTTGAATTGATGATCTAAAAACAACGAGAAGTTGAAAAACGAAAGCAATGCCAAGGAAAAAGGGACGAAAGCTAGTTGGGGGCTCATTTTTAGGTCTGTAGTACCAAAAGACAATCTAGTACAACGTAAATGGACTGGTAGCTGCTAATAAAAGTAGAGTCAAGTTAAGCAATCGGTTTACTTAATTTTCCACATAGACTTCATATTTTTCTTTTGAAAACTAATATGGGTGAACCATTATGAAAGTGAATGAAACAACAAACCACATATACGTAGGGCTATCAAAATTTTGAGGGTCTAAATTTGTCTATCATGTTATGTTCATTACTATACAGTTTGAGTTCAATAACAAGCGAAAGGCACTTACTTCTAGGAGTAAACAAGGAAAAAAAAAGTACTATAGAAGTTCATAGAATGATATTTGAACTTGCCTTTATTGTTCTTCATTAAATTTTCTGCTCAATTAACTGGCATCATTTCTGAATTTGGGATTATGGGAGTGAAAGTGACAAAAAAATGAAAAGAAAGGAGAAGTCAAAACAATTTTGATTGCTAGGTAGAGCGCTTGAGCCATTTTACTATTACCAGTAATTAAAGTGCCATGGCTGGAACAAAATGCCTCGCACATGGCTTTAACAGCTTCCGTAGATGAATTGATGATCTAAAAACAAGTAGTTGAAAAATGAAAGCAATGCCAAGGAAAGAGGGACGAAAGCTAGTTGGTGGCTCATTATCAAGTCTGTAGTACCATAAGCTGTCTAGTACAACATAAAAGGTCTGGCAGCTGCTAAAAAAAGCAGAGTCAAGTCACGCATTCAGTTGATTTCATTTTCTACACAGACTTCATATTTTTGTTCTGAAAAAAAATATGCTTGAACCATGCATTATGAAGAAGAATGAAGCAACAACCCATATATACGCAGGGCTATCGTAATTTTGAGGCTCTAAATTTGTGTATCATATTATGTTCAGTACTATGCAGTTTGAGTTCAATAATAAGCAAAAGGTACTTACTACTAGGAGTAAACATGGTCAAAAAGCAACTAGAGAAGTTCACAGAATGAAATTTCGACTTGCCTTTATTGTTCTATATTAAATTTTCTGCTCAATTAACTGGCTTAGTATCTGAATTTTGGACAAAGGGAGCAAAAGTGTCACACAAAAAAAAAGGAAAGTCAAAACAAGTTTGATTGCTAGGGAGAGCACTTGAGCCATTTTACCATTACCTGTAATTAAAAGGCCGTGACTGCAACAAAATGCCTTGTGCATGGCATTAACAACTTCCGTAGATGAAATGATGATCTAAAACAAACGAGAAGTTGAAAAACAAAACCAAGGCCAAAGAAAGAGGGACGAAAGTTGGTTGGGGATCATTATCAAGTCTGTAGTACCATAAGACAATCTAGTACAACGTGAAAGGACTGGCAGCTGCTAAGAAAAGCAGAGTCAAGTAAAGCAATCAGTTGACTTCATTTTCCACATGGACTTCATATTTTTCTTCTGAAAAAAAATATGCTTGATCCATTATGAAGAAGAATGAAGCAACAACCCACATATACGCAGGCCAATCAAAATTTTTAGGCTCTAAATTTGTGTATCATGTCATGTTCAATACTATACAGTTTGAGTTTAATAACAAGCAAAATGTACTTCCTACTAGGAGTAAACAAGGTCAAAAAACTACTTGAGAAGTTCATATTGATATTTTAACTTGCCTTTATTGTTCTTCATTAAATTTTCTGCACAATTAACTTGCTTCATTTCTTAATTTGGGATTATGGGAGCAAACGTGTCAAAAAAAAAAAAAAAAGGAGAAGTCAAAACAATTTTGATTGCTAGGTAGAGCGCTTGAGCCATTTTATCATTACAAGTAATTAAAGTGCCATGGCTGCAACAAAATGCCTCGCGCATGGCTTTAACAGCTTTCGTAGATGAATTGAAGATCTTAAAACAACGAGTTGTTGAAAAATGAAAGCAAGGCCAAGGAAAGAGGGACGAAAGCTACTGGGGGCCTCATTATCAAGTCTGTAGTACCATAAGACAATCTAGTACAACGTGAATGGACTGGTAGCTGCTAAGAAAAGCAGAGTCAAGTCAAGCAATCAATTGACTTCATTTTCCACACAGACTTCATATTTTTCTTCTGAAAACAAATATTCTTGAACCATTATGACGAAGAATGAAGCAACAACCCATATATACGTTGGGCTATCGAAATTTCGTGGCTCTAAATTTGTGTATCATGTTATGTTCATTACTATACAGTTTGAGTTCAATAACAAGCAAAAGGTACTTACTACTAGGAGTAAACAAGGTCAAAAAACTACTAGAGAAGTTCATAGAATGAAATTTCAACTTGCCTTTGTTGTTCTTCATTAAATTTTCTGCTCAATTAACTGGCTTAATTTCTGAATTTGGGATTAAGGGAGGAAAAGTGTCACCAAAAAATGAGAAGTAAAAACAATTTTGATTGCTGTGGAGAGAACTTGAGCCATTTTACCATTACCTGTAATTAAAATGCCGTGGCTGCAACAAAATGCCACACGCATAGCATTAACAGCTTCCGTAGATGAATTGATGATAAAAAAAAAAAAAACGAGTAGTTGAAAAACAAAAGCAAGGCCAACGAAAGGGACGAAAGCTAGTTGGGGCTCATTATCAAGTCTATAGTACCATAAGACAATCTAGTACAATGTGAGAGGACTACCAGCTGCTAAGAAAAGCAGAGTCAAGTCAACCAATCAGTTAACTTCATTTTCCACATAGACTTCATATTTTTCTTCTGAAAACAAATATGCATGAACCATTATGAAGAAGAATGAAGCAACAACCCCCATATACGCAGGGCTATCGAAATTTTGAGGCTCTAAATATGTGTACCATGTTATGTTCAGTACTATACAGTTTGAGTTCAATAACAAGCAAAACGTACTTACTACTAGGAGTAAACAAGGTCCAAAAACTAATAGAGAAGTTCATAGAATGATATTTCAACTTGCCTTTATTGTTCTCTATTTTTTTTTTCTCAATTAACTTGCTTAATTTCTGAATTTGGGATTAAGGGAGGCAAAATGTCAAAAAAAAAAAAAAACAAGAAGTCAAAACAATTTTAATTGCTAGGGAGAGTGCAGCCATTTTACCAATACCTGTAATTAAAGTGTCTTGGCTGCAACAAAATGCCCCGCGCATGGCATTAACAGCTTCAATAGATGAATTGATGATCTAAAAAAAATGAGTAGTTGTAAAACAAAAGCAAGGCCGAGGAAAGTGGGACAAAAGTTTGTTTGGGGCTTATTATCCAGTCTGTAGTACCATAAGACAATCTTTGTAAAGACTCGTAAATTTCTATATTTTATTTTAATGTTTGTAATTAAGGAAAGAGAGTGACAATGGCGTGAATATGACTGTGGAGGTTAAATTTGCAAGTGTTTGAAAATCGTGGGTCTTAGTGTAATATGGTATGTGTGTGTATGTGTATGTGCCAGGAGAGGAGAAATTCCATTTTCCCCCTCCCTCCCACTCTCTGTCTCTCTCGGCTCTCTCTATCTCTCACACTCCCTCACCCAAAAACTCTCCTCTAAACTCAAAACCCACAATAATCAACCTCAACTCCATTTTCTACCTGCGTATTGGAGCTCGTATCGCTTTGGATAAGGCTCAGTTCGGTATATTTGGTTCGGTTTAGATTTCGGAAGCTATGACTTACTCAATCTCTTTGGTTTCGGCTTGGATACTCAAGGAAGGGCATTCTACCTCTCTTTGTATGTTATTTGAGTTTTCTTGTTTCATCTTTGTGCTTGTATTGATTGATATTGAGATTGGATCAAAATCTAAAAATCATGTCAAAGTCGCCTGAAAAACACTCTCCCTACCGGTAGGAACTTTTCACCTACCAGTTGGACAAGTGAGAAATTTTTCCACAACCAGCTCAAACGTACCGGAGTAGCTCAAACATATTCATCCACCTACCGGTAGGACAAGTACAAAGTTGTTTCATGAAAATTGTTGGCCTTTCTGTTTCGAGTTTCTATCGGTAGGAACCTTCACCTACCGGTAGGACAATTGCAGAATTCCCCTTTTCTACCGGGAGAACTCATTCACCTACCGGTAGGTAATTGAGCTATTACAGTGTCTATGACCAGCTTTTCCTACATTCTTCCAAATCACTTTTTGAAGCTTCTCGTCGACTCTAATGGGTTTGTTTATGCATTCTTTCAACTGTTTGGGAGAGTATTACTTGTTTCACACTAGAGTGGTGTCCGATCGACTTAAATGAACTCGTTGAGTTGAGAAATGTGAAATGTAAGTTGTTGCACGTTGAAATACGATCGATACATTTGAGTGTGTGAATGACGCGCGGACACTCAAGGCCCATCGACAGGCGGGTGCCTGGCAGGGGATATCGGGGCTGTTGTTTCAGGCTAGCGCTAACTACGCAAAGTACTAGGCTACGTACCTGATGCAGAGCTTTGGGATCCGTGCTGCTTGGGAGACGCGGCAACAGGCGCCCGGCGGCAGAGGTGATAGGAGTGATAGGAGAGGAGGTAAAGGCAGAGGGAGCGAGGGCTCTCAGGGTGGTAGTACAGGTCAGGGTGGAGTTGGGCTACCCACGTTCTCCTGGACGGTGGACGTGATGACTGCTCTGGGAGTCCCTGGCCTGGTGGAGGTTCCACGCCCTGCGGTCAAGGCTTCAGAGTTCCTTGCTCAGGTATAACATGCTTTAGTCACCTTCGAATTTTCACTTTCAGCATATCTTATGCTAATCATCTCTTGTGTTGGGCAGGTGACTCCGGAGTACGCAAGGGAGATGGCGGCGCCCATGATGGGCCTGAAGCAGCTATTGCGGCAATATGCCATGGGCCACTCCCCGTTGGTACTGGCTTGCGCTGAAGGGTCACTGGTAAACTCTTGACCTTTGGTTGCATTCCATTACTCTAGTAATACAAATGTTATATGTATGTTGTGTCATTGTAGGCTAGAGGCAGGGTTGCCCGGGGGCTACGCAGGAAGTCTGTTCGCATGCCTATGCAGCAGGCTTCGTCTGCTGGTTCTCAGAAGGAGCGCCCATTAAAGAGGCAGCGACACTCGGGCGGCTTAGAGGAGGAGCCTATTGCCGTCTCTGACGAGACCAAGGACAGACATAGATCTGGAGGATACCTCTGGTAGTACTGCGCCCAAGGTGACTCACACTTAGGAGGTTGTCAGCTCCGAGGCGAAGGAGGAGGGCGAGGATAGAGATGAGGACGCGAACTGAGTTTCCTCTTTTGCTTTCATCTTTTGATTGGAGCTTGCGTGCTTCCTTTTTGTGGGGTGCCTGTTTACCCTTGGTAGATAGAATTTTGGGCATCGGGCTTGCATGCCTTGTTTTGTACTTCGACTCATGGATTCCTTCGGGATTATATATGTACAGAGTTTACTCTTTCATTGTCTTTCATCATTCAATTTCTTTCATTGCTGTTGTCCAAAGAAAATTGAGTAACTAAGACACTTACCGAAATGCACAACTAGCCATAGATTGTGAAACTGCGTCCAATGCTATAAAGACCCGTAAATTCGTAAGATTTATTTAAATGTTTTATAAGAAATAAAAGGAGGAAATTGACTTAGAATATTGAGAATTTGGGCTAATGTGTTATATTGTTGCATTGGAGGGGTGAATGTGTGAAGTGTGTATAAATGTGTGTGGGGTGAGCGGTAGGGAATTTTATTTCCCATTCTCTCCATCTCTCCCGTCCCTCTCTCTTTACTCGGCTCTCACTCCCTCACTCCCACTCTCACCAAATTTCACCCAAACAACATAAAACCCACACAACACACCCTTCAATCCATCATTCCTTCGTGTGGTGGAGTCCGTAATTTGTTGGTTTGAGCTCGGAGGAAGCGTATTCCATTCGGTTCCAAGATTTAAGGCTAGGGCTTGGAGAATTCTTTGAATTTGTTTCTCAATCTTGAGGTAGGGAGTTCTAACTTTCAATATATGCTTATGATTTGTTTCTTGTAGCTTGATTCTCATTTGTGATTGTTGTTGTCGTTGTTGATGTTGTTGCTATCGAGAAACTCATAGGAATCTGTCAAAAATCTGCTCGAAGGCCTTTGTTATCGATAACAATTCCCTTGTTATCGATAACACTATGTTCCAAAGCCCAGAAAACCCAACATTATCGATACGTTTGTAATCGTTATCGATACCTTTAAGTTACCAAGCCCAGAAAATCATTCGTTATCGATACCTTTGGTCAATGTTATCTGTCACTCCCCAAATCCGGGAGCATGACCGGCCGTGTACCATGAAGCAATCATGGGACACGAAGCCTAATAAAAAAATAATATTTTAACAACTCCCAATCAATATAGGAAAATTGGATCTTTTATCAAAGAAAATCTGCAACTTAAACCAATATTTTTCTTAAGCAAAAGACATGATATCTCATATTTTCCAATCTCCAACTTCTACGATGAACTGCCAATAAATAAAAGTGCTGAAGCTATTTGACAATAGAAAAGAAATAAAAATGCAGACGCCCTAGAGGTCCAAACAGAAGGTCTTGATAAAGCCACAGAGTCCACTACAATGCTCCATGCACTAACCTGAAAGATAATATGGAATAAATCCGTCAGCTGACGGGCTCAGTGAGTAGTTAAGCATGCTAAGGGTAATAATACAAAGTGGCATACGTATAAGTGAATGATAACTGAAGGTTCCAAAGAAGTGGTTTCAAATTAATAATGAAGGTTGATGGTCCAACGAATACTATCAACAACCAATATCAAACAAAGAAGTCAACAGCTCAACGAATAGTACCCACAAGATGAAGAACGGATTAATGAATAATATGAACAATAATCGAATCACCACAATAATTAAGCATCTATACCAAACAATGTGTCCAATAATATCCAAACGATGAACAAAGATAGAAGGGAGTCTAAACCAATTAAAATGGGAACCAAATCTTCCAATCACTAAGTACCAAATGCCAAATATTTTCTCAGGGCTTCGCCCGTTGGATCCAACACCGTACTTAGAGTCACCACAGGATGGCGCCTGGGACCTTTTCCCTAAGCCGATCCGGAATAGGGTCACAGGGTATTTCACAAGTCTTTTCCCTATCCGTTGAGCACTAGAGTCACGGGGTATTTCACAAGTCTTTTCCCTAGTGGCCAAAGTCACCACGATATCTCACGGGTCTTTTCCTTGGACTTTAATAAATATAAACATAATCCATGGTCCCAAGCACAAATAGAACAACGGCGAGCCAGAGGCACCTGCACCAGGATTATTTCCCGTGCCGTTGCAGAGTCACAATAAAATTATGGAGTCAACGAATCGACGACAGTAAAAATAAGGGCAATCGATCAATCACATATATAATCAAATAACCTTGTATGCCAAAGGGTACGTCAATCGTCAATAAATATGAGAGTACAAATCAGAATATCAATTATCAGATCGCAACGAATATCGAATTGTCAATAACAGATTGGCTCAAGGGGAATTCAAAAGAAGGGATCACATGCTTAACCACTCACCTCGGTTGAAAACGATGATATCACGATGTGCAACGCAAGTGCATGAACCACCTAATCTGAATTAAAGATGTACAAAATGATAATTAATTTACATGATAGCTATTAGAACATACTACTGCTAAAACTATTTGGTAATATAAAACACGTATTAGCATTAACTTAGTACGTAACTAAACAGCTAATTAAGCCCAAACCTAGAACTAATTCACCATATAAATGACCACCATCCGATTCCATCCTTCAACATTCCAGGAGTATAACGCGACACACACACTACAACCAGCACCACATGCACGCACAAACTGATCACCATTGCCGCCCCTCTTTCACTTTCCTCCATTCACTCGGCACCACCAAACAACAACCCAACTAATTAAACTAGTTCCCAAATCAACCTATAAAGATAAGAAGAAAAAGGGATTAATAGAAAAGGATTACCACTTCAGGAAGCCAAGTAGAACCCAACTGCCGCAGCTCTCTCGTTAATCTCACTGCCTGGAATAAAATAACCCTAGTTTTGTATATGTATATAAGAATCTAGGGCCCTCTCTCTCTCTTACGTATGAAATAAAATATCTCTACTTCTCAAATGTTTCCTCACCCTAATAAACTGCCCACGTTCAAATTAACTTAATACTTATCTAGTTTAATTACACTATCAACCCGACATTATTATTGTTCTCTCTTTTTTTTATTAGGAAGAAGTTTGAAAAAGAAAAATGAAAGATTAAATTATTTGTGAAAAATATTATATTATTTTTTTATCTGAAAATGTGGGACGTCACATTATCGATACCCTTGCGTCTGGATTGTCTCTGGACCAAATGGTATCGATACCAAGGAAAATGGTATCGATACCCGTTGCTTATCTCCAGCTTTTGCTGTTTTGCTTCGTAATTCACCTTTTGGGTCCCTAATCACTTCCAATCTATTCTACTACTTCCCGAATGATCCCTTAACTTGATTACTTGTACCGAATGATTTCGTTGAACGTATCCATGACCTTAATGCCCTTTTGAACTTGATTTTACGAAATCGTTTTAAAAACCAAAGTTGGAATTGAATGCTACGAACTTGTTTGAAAGAGGATTTTGAGACTTTACAAATGCGATGAGAACATATCAGGACATCCCGAAAGGGTGAAGAGCCTTTCAGAGGACATTGGGGTCCTTTAATTGGCAAGGGTGAGCTATATGCTCTTATTTGATACTTTAGGACATCCCGAAAGGGTAAAGAGCCTGGCAGAGGACATTGAGGTCCTTTAATTAGCCCAGTAAGAGCTTCGGCTCATGACACATGTACGAGACACATTTTGGATATTTGGTGCTTTCAAAGTGTGATCCGTGAGACATACGAATGGTTTTGAAATGAAAGGTTGGAATTAAACCGTTAATGTTGCCTTCCGTTTGATGTTGTAGCCATTGTTCCTCTTATGATCGATTCCACATTTCATATGCATACATTATTAGATTAGAGCGATTCCACATTTCATATGCATACATTGTTAGATTAGAGCTTTCTACTGAGCTAGTGTAGCTCAAACCTTACATCATTTTCAGGTGCTAGTTCGGGGCAATACTTGCATGCTTGGAGTGCTTGGTGTGGACATGATTTTTTGAGAGCTAACAATGAGGAGTTATTAAGTCATCTTTGTAATTTATTTTTGAAAGATGTGTTCGTAACTCTACTTGTAACCCTTTTGACTTAAGAACATTGTAAACTCTTAACTCTGGTTTGATATACAGTAATTATGTTGATTTGGGCCATGGAGCCAAAGATGTACTTTTGGAAATATATGGATGTTGAAGTGTAATCTATGAAAGTGGACTTGTCTAATCTTTTTGGGTATGGTACGGATGATTGTGAGGTTTTATTTATGGAAATTCATTTATTATTATGTTTAAAAATCGAGGGCGTGACAAATGCACGGTTTATAATGGAAAATATTGACAAGGGAATAGAAATCAAAGAAGTATTTGAATGAGCTTTAAAGAGTCAACGCTATTCTAAAGAATTTTTCATGAAACCCATTTCTCCACGGGCTCGAGCACCACCGTGATAATCTTCATAGCTCGAGATACAACTTGAAAGTTCAACCTTATGTTCGGAATATACCAAAAAACTAAGACAATATTGACTTTGAACGGCGAAAACTTCAATTCTCGACCTGGGACTCGAACTGGAACTGGAACTTGGACTAAGTCACTTTTGACCATTATGACCTATGCAACCCAAAGAAACGACTTGAAACAGCCTGAAACGCGATTTGGTACCTCGACATGACTTGAAAACAAGATTTTATCGACTTTTTGAACTATGTCCTCAAATCCCGGGAGCTGACCCAAAGCAAAACATCCTCGAAGTCCTGTATACTTGCTGGAGTGGGTTATGGTGCTTGGTGATGCCCTGAGATGCTTCAAATCCATTTCATGCTCTTGCTATCAAAAACTGCAGAAATGCAGATGCAGTATGCCATGCGACTCTTCAAAATGCCGTGCGTCACTCCTCAATGCTCCACGATATACTGATGTTATGCCGTGGTGGTTTTCCAGGATCCAATATGTCATGCGTCACTCCTCAATGCTCCACGATATACTGATGTTATGTCATGGTGGTTTTCCAGGATCCAATATGTCGTGCGTGGCGCTAATATGCCTCGCGTGGTTCTTTTCCTAACAGTCTGCATTTTATTGTTTCCCAAGGCAGATTGCTCGAGGATTGAAGTTTAACCTATGTAGTCGTGTTTTTAAGCCAATGCATGTCTGCATTGTACTTTCATACAATGACCATGCCTTTTCCTATGCAAAATTCACGGGGAACACACATTTTTGGAGCCTGAGACTCTTTGAAAGCCGAGGTTGTCTCTTCCATTCTTCCTATAAATTCACGCCCTTTTCTTCAAATTTCTTCCATCTCACTCAAGTTTCATTTCTTCTAAGGCTCACTTCTTCCTTCCCATGGTCCTTTCACTCACCGGCTCACTCCGCCCATGGTTAGTCTCAATGGAAGGCATCGATTTGCTCAATTTCTGAGCTCATGGCCAATGAGGTACCTCCACAATATCCATCTTCGCCCCAAACTCTTGAAGGCAGCTGTGAGCTTCTGGGATCCAGAAGTTCACGTCTTTCACTTCGGCGAGCAGGAGCTTTGTCCTACCGTGGAGGAATTTCGTGCCTACCTAGGCGGCTTTGGCTTGAGAGAAGTCATTATCCCTCCGGTGCGTGAGAGCATCCTCAAGGTCTTATCTGCAGCCCTTGGATTGGGTAGTGGGGCTGCCCGTTACTTAGTTAGCGATGGTCACCTCAATGTGATGCGGCTTATTGAAATGTTCTCCCCCCTTGGTGACCCTACAGACACAACTTATCAAACTCAGCGTATGATTGCCCTCTGCATGTGCCTGCTTGCGGCCTACCTTTTGATGCCCTCCACTGGTCATGCTAGCTCTGCTCTAGTCAGCATTGGCGTGCAAATCGAGGCTCGAAAGGATGCGATTCCAATGGTTTTGGCTAAAACACTGATGGGTTTGGATAAAGTTTGTTCTGGAAGGACTGAGACTTTCGGGGGTAATCCTCTCCTCCTACAGGTTGGCTTCTCACTCAGCTCTCCTTTTTCGGGTGTTTCTCACATTCTCATTTTACCTCAACACTCGGTTTGACTTTCTATGGTTTCTGACTTGTTTTTATCTCCTTTGTAAATTTGGCTCTGTGATAAGGTGAACGTGCTAACCATTCCTCCTAGAAATTGGGTATATGAGGCTAGGCTATTGTCTCTCCGATGCTTTGAGTATGCAGACATGCGGACTCCTGAGTGGGTCGACTTTTTAGACGTCTGCGAGCTGAGACCATTTCATGGAGGTGTTCATGGCTAGACCTCCCTCCCATGACTATGCACTTTATGGGCCGCCAGTGGGTCATCCTTGCTGGCTTGGAGGCCTTTACTTTCTACATCTCGTACCAAATTCAGCGTCAACTGGGCCTTAGACAAGAGGTTCTAGCAGAGGTTCTGATTGATGTTGTTTTGCCCTTGTTTCGTCATTCCGTTCTTTGCAACTATCAGCAGTTTTGGGTCACTCATGAAGTGACTGATGGGCACCCTTATCCTTCTGTGATGGTTCGCGGGAGCTACCGGAAATGGCTAAAGAGGGATATCGCAGCAAGGGCTAAGGCTCAAGGAAACTGACTCAATCCTACTACCCTGATCATGAAATAAATTGCGGACCCACTTTGACCATTTTATTCTCTTTCTTGTGTTTTTCAGAAAGTCATGCTTAGCCTTATGTATTACAAGCAGTTATTATAATAAAATAAGTTACGAAGGGTCTCCCCTTCCTTGATTCAGAACATTGAACTTCTTTCAACCTGGATGATGGTGACCGGGCCTCAGAGTGAGGCCGCCTACGTATCCTTACAGTAAAGGAATTAGGTTATAATGTAGTTCAGGCTAAGGTTCGCTCTGGTTTTGACACTTTTCTTTTGTGCTCTAAATTTTGCCTAGCACTGCCTTTCATTATTGGCCTTAACTTTTGCCTAGGATGCCCTTGCGGGTTTTCAACCTTGCAGGTTTTTGCTCTAATTTTTGTTTGGGTTTGCCCGCCCTTGTGATTTTCAGCCCAACGAGCTTCCCTCAGGGGTAATCGCGTTTGAGTTGATCCAGGTTGACTAGAGTTGCAAATTCGTCCCCGTCGAAGTCAATGAGCTGCGTGGCTCCTCCGAACAAGATGGTCTTGATGATGTATGGCCTGGACCACCATGGTCGGAACTTTCCACGTGGATCGTAGACTGGCGCCCGGATTTCCTTCATAACCATATCGCCTTCTAACAAGTCCCTAGGCTTCACCTTTTTGTTGAATGCACGTGCAATTCTCCTCTAGTATCCTTGGATATGATTAAGAGCCTTTAATCGGCATTCATCAAATAGCATGAGCTCTTCAAACCGATTACTCAACCATTTTGCTCCCTGGACTTCACACTCGATCATGGTCCGAAGAGATGGAACTTCTAACTCAATAGGGAGCACAGCCTCCATACCATAGACCAACGAGTAAGGGGTGTCTCTGATTGGGGTACGTACAGACGTTCGGTATCCCCATAGGGCCAGTGGCAACTGTTCACGCCAATCTCTTGCAGATTGAATGGTCTTTCCAGAATGGCTTTGATTGTCTTGTTAGCGGCTTCTACGGCCCCGTTGGTTTGCGGCTAATAGGTTGTTGACTTGTGTACTTGGATTTGAAACTCATCCAAGACTTCCCTGGGTCATCCTTTGAAGTGAACCCCATTGTAAGACACAAATGCTTGAAGGACCCCATACCTGTAGATGACATTTTGCTTGATGAAGTGAGCAACTTGTACCGTGGTTAGAGTGGTGTACGAAGTAGCTTCTATCCATTTTGTGAAGTAATCCATAGCTACAAGGATGAACTTATGACTGTTGGAGGCAGCTGGCACGATTCTTTCAATGACGCCAATTCCCCAAATTGAGAAGGGGAAGGCGAGGTCATTTGATGTAGTTCAGATGCCGGAACATGGGTCAGGTTGGCATGGATCTGGCATTTGTGGCACCGCCGCACGTATTCCACACATTTCGTCTCCATGGTGGACCAGAAATATCCCTGTCTGAGAACCTTCTTGGCGAGCATCATGCCATTCATGTGAGGGCCACATACTCCTTCGTGAATTTCTTCCATCACTTTTCTTGCCTCCGCACCATGGATGCATAACTTATGCATGCCACAGTGTGATCTCTGGTATAGATTTCCTCCACAAATGATGTATTGTGCGGCCATTCTCTGAAGGGCGATCTTGTCCTTTTTACTTGCTTCTAGGGGTATTCCTCTTTCCATGAATCTCCAAATGTCGTTATACCAAAAGGTGGCCATCCTCAGGTTCGTCAACAACCATGACATGTCGGTATACTAGCATGTCTCTTTGTTCGATCACGATTGGCTTTAACTTCACACCAACAGGGATTTCGACCATGGATGCTAGTGTCGCCAGTGCATCTGTGAATCGATTTTCGAGCCTTGGTACATGAGTGAAGGTCACTTTGTTGAAGTGAGGGATGAAGTCTTCCAAATTCTGATGATATGGCTTCAGCTTTTCTTCCTTGACCTTCTAGTCGCCATTGGCCTGCGACACTACCAGGTTAGAGTCCCCTACTACTTCTAACTTCTCTATTCCAATTTCGATGGCTGCTTCCATGCCTACAATACAAGCCTCGTACTCTGCTTGATTATTGGTGACTTCAAAGTTTAGCTCAAATGCGAGCGAAATGTGAGATCCATCAAGTGCTATTAGCAACACACCAATTCCAAACCCTTTTTGATTAGCAGCTCCGTCAAAGTACAATTTCCCAACATCTTCAGCCAACGTCACTATATCTTCGTCAAGGAACATGAACTCAGCGTCTTCACCTCCCTTAATCGGGCTGTCGGTCAAGAAATCAGCAACAGCTCTTCCTTTTACAGACTTTCTGGTGACATGCTTTAGCTCAAATTCTGACAACATTAACAACCATCGTGCCATTCTTCCGATGAGGGCCGGTTTCTCAAACAAGTACTTGAAAGGATCCATTCGAGAAATGATCCTTACGGGGTAAGTTAGCATATAGTGCCTTAATTTCTTGGAAGCCCAAACGAGTGCCCAGCATGTCTTTTCCAATGGAGTATAACGTTCTTCGCATCCGACCATCTTTTTCCTGAGGTAGTAAATAGCCCTTTCAACCCCATCGTCTCCTTCCTGTGCCAACATGCACCCCATAGAGGTTGGGGTAACCGACAGATATAAGATCAAAGGTTTTCCTAGCACAGGAGGTGTTAAAACTGGAGGATTTTACAAGTAAGTTCGAATGGCGTCAAAGGCCCTCTGGCATTTGTCATCCCACTTGAATGGCACACCTTTCTTGAGCAAGCGGAAGATAGGTTCGCAGGTTGAGGTCAGCTTGGCAATGAACTGGCTAATAAACTGTACTTTGCCAAGAAAACTCCTCACATCCTTTTCAGACAGTGGTGCTTCCATTTCCAGAATAGCTTTGATCTTAGATGGGTCGACCTCGATACCTCGGATGGTAATCATGAATCTGAACATCTTCCCGACTGTAAGCCCGAACGTGCATTTGGCTGGGTTCAAGCGCATCCTGTGCTTCTGATTCTCTCGAAGGACTTTCTGAGTGCTAGTAGATGTTCTTCCCACTGTTTTGCCTTAACGATCCTGTCATCGACGCAAACCTCCACTTTCTTGTGAATCATGTCGTGTAACAAGGTCGTAGCGGCTCGCTGATACGTGGATCCTGCATTCTTTAGCCCAAAAGGCATCACCCGGTAACAATAGGTTCCCCACTCAGTGATGAACGTGGTTTTCTCCCGATCCCTTGGGGCCATAAGTATTTGATTGTATCCCGAAAAACCATCCACGAAGAAAGCAGAGCATGTTCAGCGGTATTGTCAACTAGCACATCGATGTGAGGTAACGGGAAATCGTCTTTAAGACTAACTTTGTTGAGATCCCTGAAATCAACGTAGACCTTAATCCTACCATCCTTTTTGGGGACAGGAACAATATTTGCGACCCACTGAGGGTATTCAGTTACCATTAGAAATCCTGCGTTGATTTGTTTATTGACTTCCTCTTTTATTTTAAGCACCCAATTAGGTCTCATGCATCTTAGTTTTTGTGTGACGGGTTTTGCATCGGGATAAAGGAGAATCTGTTGTTCTACGATTTCAGGATTGATTCCGGGCATATCGGTATGCGACCATGCGAAAGCATCTTCAAATGCTTTTAACAAACTTATGAGGGTTTGTCACTCTTCTGCAGACAGCGCGGAACCGATCTAAATCATTGGGGAATATCGCCTTCGAAATCGGTCTCCTCATCATCAGGGTCGTCACAATTTATTTCAAAATTAGAGAAGTAAGCGAAATCAGGTTTTTTCATTTCATTACTAGCAAAGGCCTCGAGGCCACCATACACACGGGTAGACTCAAACTTAAAGTACAGACGATGAGGAGTTGGGCCAAGAGGCTCCAACTTGGACTCGACAGACTTAGCAGACTCGGAAGACTTGGATGACTCAGACTTAGATTCAGATCCATGATGAGTTGAACTTGGTAAGAAAACCCAATTCTTGTAACCTCTAGTGGCATCCATGATAAGCGAAGTTGGGTCTTCAAGGACCTCTTGTCCTAGCATCAACACTTCTGCTTCCATGACTGTACTCTTTGGTTCGTCCTCCCTAAATAGGATTGACAGACTCCTTGTGTCGAAGACCTTGATTCAATCAGTTGGCTCCACCAGCTTCTTTGCAATCTCAAGTCCCTCATCACTCTCTAGCCAGTCATCGTTAGCAAATATCTCAAACCCCGGAAGCAGAGTATTGGTTTCTTTGTCCCAGAACGGTTCTGGCTGTCCTTGATAGACTTGTTTTGCTTTTTCCTTAAAGAAATAATCCTCCAGCTTATCCCCCTTATTCACCTTGCTACTGTTTGAGGCTAAATTACCAAGGCCAGTAGTGCGCATCAGGGTTTCACAAGTTTCAAACTTTGCAGGACCTTGCAGGTTTCCTCCCAATCCTAGCCCCGGCATATAGGACATCTTCTTCATTATTTTTAAGGCGACATTGCTGATGAGAAAATTATTGTCAATTCTGACTAAGAAGACAGAATTGAAGGTATCTAGCGAGAAGCCTCCCTGAGCAATGTCTTCTTCTCCATGTTGGATTTCCAAGAGTGCGGCATTGTCTTCAGTTGGTGCGCGAATCCCATAGTCTCCATGAATAGTAAGCATCCCCGTTTCAAGACCCAAACAAACCTTCTGATGGAGAGTAGAAGGTACAACCATGATATCAGGTAGATGCAGCCAAGGTCTGCCTAGCAGCAGGTTGAAGGAAGCAGGAATGTTTACCACATGGAATTCCACCTTAGTTTGGTATGATCCAAAGGTCATTGGTAGCATGAGGGTACCAACCACATCCCGACGCGTATTGTCATATGCTCGGACTTTGACTTCTGAGGGAGAGAAGTCCTTATTTTTGTACCCCAAGCAGTAAACAACGCGAAGTGGACAGACATCGATTGCGGACCCATTGTCAATCAGGATTACTGGAACCCATTTATCGCAGTATTTTAGAGAGACATGAAGCGGCTTGTTATGATCTGTTCCTTCAGCGGGTAGGTCTCGATCAGTGAAGGCGATAGCATGCTTGATGGATATGGTTTTGATAAGGGCTACAAGCTCTTCAGGAGTTATTGTGGAAGGAACTTCCAGGCGGGAGAGGGCTTGGATGAGTCCCTCACGATGGCGGGTGGAGCGAACAAGCACATCCCAAATAGACATTTTAGCCTGAGTCTGTTCTAGTTGTCGTTTAATTGCTCCTTCAGAGTTTTTCTCAGGACGAGAGGGTTCTTTGGCTGGTAGGGCAAAAGGTTGGAAGGTGTTCTTGACTGGGGTAGTGAAAGGGTCTGAGGGTTCTTTGGGTAGTAGAGTTGTGCGGTTAGAGGATTCCCCGACTTGGAGGTTGGGAGGTTGATAGATACGCCCACTTCGGCGTAGATGATCAATCTGGCGGTACTTTGATTCCTCACTCCATAAATCAATGGGGATTTTGAGCTTGTTTCCAATGGTAGTATCCTGGAGATTAGAGGCTAAGTTGGTGATGACCAAATCTTCTCAGAGGTCCTCTGGTTTCCACTGTTCGGCTTCCATTACTGCCTTGTTTACAGTCCATTCGTCATTTCCCACCTTTATGTTGACAATTTCAGAGTTAACCCATGGTCCTGCCTTGGCTTTTGGTTCATCCTCCCATAAGTTCATCATGGCAACATCAACTTCTTTCGAGAAGGTGATCAATGGTTCTGACTCCGCTTCTTCCTCAAGGTAGATTGAATTCACTACCCTGAATTTTTAGGCCACGGGGCATACCCAACATTATTGCCAATGTCATATTCGAAGAAGTTTGGGCGGAATTCTGGCAAAGTATAAGTTGCTATCTCAGGCTGGTATCCTTCATCAAATATTGCAGGTAGGGAGAACATATCCAATGGATCATTCGGGGCCAAAAGTTGATATTCGCTTGGGGTTGGGTCCCATTCCCATCCAAGATAGTTTTCGTATTGACCCTCGAACATCCTATTTAGAGAAAACCCGTCTAGAGGATCTGCATGAATGTTCTGCCAATCAACTTCCCATTCTAGCTCAAATGGCGGGCCCACATTCTTTTGTAAATTGGTCACTTCGAATGCTTCTCAATTAGCAATAAGATCTTTCCATGCGTCCTCTCCGTCTCATAAGAAGAAAAGGGCGGTTTCTTCGGGGATTCTTACTATGGGTTTGGGCTCGGTATCAGGGGTGATGAAGTGGGTTTGATCGAAATCTTGGGCGGTCAAGGCGATTTGGTTGACATGGAAGGAGGTGTTATGCAGCGGCAAAGGATTCGAGATGGTATTTGGTTTATCAGGAGGAGGGGTTTTAATAACCTTATTGTCGATGAGATTTTGAATCTCATGACGAAGGCAGATACAGTTGTCAGTGGTGTGGCCAGGCATCTGATGGAATTCATAGTGAACACTTTGTTTTAGGTTTGGTGGAATGGTTATTGGTGGTAGAAGAGGTTTTAGCACTCCAGCTTCTGTGAGTTTCTTGAGTAACGTAGATCTTGGGGTGCTGAATTAGGTGAAAACTCGATTTTGGGAATTTGGTTTTTTAGAAATCTGGTGAACTTCCACAGGTTTGGCGGATGAGGTTCCGGCTTGATTGGCATTCTCAAGAAGGACATTGTTGTTGCCATAATATACTCTTTTGGACTTGGATCATGTCTCCCTCTTTTCCAAAGTGCCATCCCGTAGAGCTTCTTCTACGGCCAGACCAGAGTCATAGAAAGTTTCAAAATTTGAGGCAGCTTGAGAGAGAACCATGTACGTGGCAAAGGAGCTCGGCAGGTTCTTGGTTATGATTCGTATCTGTTCCTTGAGATCTGGCCTGTTCTGCATTTGCGCGGCCTTGGCCCTCCAACGTTTCACAAAGTCGGCAAAACTTTCCTTTTCACCCATCTTGGTGCTTTATAATTCCTGGGTAGTTATTTTTAGATCAACGTTGAAGTCATATTGGGCTACAAAAGCCATCCCAATGTCTTTCCAAGTCCTTTTCTTTGATGGCTAGAGAGTAAAGAACCATTGCACGGCGGGGCCGGACAGGGATTCATGGAATAACTACGCCATAACTTCCTTTTCGATCCCTCGCATGGAAAGAAAGCCGACATACCCTTGAAGGTGCGCCCTTGGATCATCGATGCCATCAAACTTTGCAAAGTCCACACCTTTGAACTTTTCCGGTAACTTAGCATTAGGAAATAAGCACAGCTTGCTCATGTCCACTTCTCCCTTCCCAAGTCGTCGAGTTTCTTGAACAGACTCCTCTAGCTTGCTGATCTTAGCCATAAGGGCAACCATCTTACGTTCTGCGGCGGGTTCTTTTTCCTTGGGCTGCTCAGGCTGTGGATGAGGTCTGCCCTAAAGTTTATCACTAACTTCTTGCATTGCTTCCATCATCATGATCATGTCATTCTTCATAGATGCAACAGAGGTCTTGAGTTGCGCATCAACATGGGCCAGGGATTGTTTGAATTGAGCATCTAGGGCAGCCAGATTCTACCTAAGCTTCTCTACCCCATTTCCTTGGTCAGCCATTGGCAAGGGATTATCGGGCGATACTTCTATCGAGGGTTCTTGCGGTGTTCCTGTCGATGGTTGCCCTTCCTGCACAATCTGAACCTCAAACAATTCCGTGCCTTCCGGGTGTCTATGCGAACCAGTCTTCGGGAGAGACGAAACCAATTGAGTACAGCCTCTTCTTGCGGTCGACCAATGTCTCAAAACTAGCAGCAAAGCAAAAGGGGAACTCATCACGAATGTTCACCCTTCCCTCGATCGAACCTCTTAGAAACTAGGCCTAAGACCTACCGCGATCCAGTTTTCACTTAAGGTGCTTGTATAGAAGATTTCCGACAATCTGGGTAGGTTTTGTCAGGCAGGTTTAATTCTGAATGCTTCGGAATCAGAGCCAATCTCTTTACCTTAACCATTTGAGACAGGGCAATATGATTATCAGAATTCAGATACGCACACCATTAAGGTTCGTTCTAGACCAAGGGAGCCAATCGGACACGGAAAACACCGGAGGTATCGCAAACTCCATGGATTTAGAGTCTCCTAGACTGACCGGATCCTAAGGGAGTCCAAACCACCCCCTAGCCTGCAGAATGCAATTATGCATGAATGATATGTATGTACAGGAAAAAGAAACATATAAACAGGGTATATCACATAAGTCCTAGCCATGGGTTCTTGTCCTAGTTGGGATGGTTCTATGATTATGTATGAGTGCAAAGGCCGGTTTAGGTCTCAAAAGGGTTCCCCGGACTAGAGCCAAGACGTACTCCCCATTCAAGTGTATTGCAAGACAATAGTCGAACAGCACAATGGCTCATCATCATCGAGGGTTGCAAGGCATTCCAGGAGAGCTTGTCGCCGGCGAACCGGGCAATATTGCCAAAACACATTGGCGAGGCTTGTGCAGTGCAAAGTGTATAGGGTAAAAGAGTTTTGATTTTTCAAAAGATATTGAAAATTCCCCTCTTGAAAGTGTTTTTCAAGCTTGGCTCACTCAATTAATCAATAATTTTGGAGAAAACTACACAAGCGAACAATAGTAAAAGTCCCAGTCCGAAGTGGTCGGATGTAAAATCCTGTTATGTCACCATTCCGTTCTTCAGCAGCGTGTAGCGTACTGTTTTGACAGACTTTTGAAAGATTGTTCATTTATGTATTAATTTCCAAATTTTGATTAACAATAGTTCCCCAGCAGAGTCACCACTGTGGGCTCCCAGACTGGCGCGTGCCCAAAAGAGTTGCCACCCAGATTTTTGAGATGGATGATCCGAGAAACTGAGAGTCCGTTTGGAAAAGACATTTTGGTCCAACGAAAATGTCAAGATTTTTAGGTTCGGAAGCCACGTTACGAATGGGGAAGGTTTTGTTAAAAAAATGCATCCCACTCGCCCGGTAAAACCGGTCTCTACTAAACTTTTTCAAAAAGAGAGATTTAGAATATCTTTTAGAAAATCAAGCTCTTTAATAAACAAGTAAAAGGGAAAGGGACATGAGAAATATATCATATTAACGTGTAAGTGGTGCTATCTGTACGGGGATGGTAAGGATGATGCAGAATGAAAAGACTTTTTGGCAGAAACTGTCTGGATCCCAGTCTCCTTCTGCACGGCATATTGTAATACCGCGCATGATTTTACAGTATGCTGTGCGTGGTATCTACTTTGTTTTCAGACCATTGTAAAGCTTCAGAATACCGCCCGGCATATTTAGTAGCACGCACGGGGTTTTTCAAATATCATCAGATGGTGTTTTTATCACTAGATCATCCTAAAAAATATCACTCCTTCAAGCCATGAGTGTAAATCACCTTTTCACACTTTTGGTCGTTTGAAATGATGTAAGAAACTTTGTTTATAAAAACGAACATGGCTTGTAGATATGGTCTTATTTTGAAAGCGCCAACACCTGATATTTAGGCAGTAAAATAGGCTGACAGAAGATGACTATGATCCAGATGGTTTAAGCAAGAAAACAGCAGCCAAAAGTAACGTCGTGCGCCAGAATACACTATGCTGTGTGACACATCAGAGCGCCGCGCAGCATAGCATAATCAGCACAGAGGCTTATTGCTTTTGAAAATGGTTTTAAGACAAGATCCAATCAAAAGGGGGTGATCCTGACTGCAGAAAGGTTCCCTCAGGGATATGGACAGAGGTTATCCCAAGGAAACCAGTTTATACCTTTGATCTCGAGCTTAGATGAGGATGGATGGCTACGGATGAGTGCGAGCAAGACCGGTTGAGAAAAGAAGGTTGTGGATGTAAGTAATAGATGGGTACAATGGGTACTTGAAGCATTTAAATGAGTGAAAGACCCATTTCAATGATGAGGAGAAAAATGGAGGATTTTGAGAAAGAAAAAGCCTTGAGAATCTTTTTAGAACAATTTTCTCATGACTTGGGAGTGAGGAGTGGGTGTGAAAGCATGATGAGAGAGAGGAAGAGAGTTCAGGCCTTTTCTCTTAAGTGGAGGGTTGTATTTATACGCAAGAGCTAAGGATTTTTAATTCAAACGGGGGAGGTATTTTCTGGGCAGGCCAGAAGTGCTTTTTCGGCTGAGCTAACTTGTAGCTATGGCTCAAGTGGGCGTGGCCGACAGCTAGCTGAGCCAGTCAGAACTTTATCCAAAATGTCGTGCGGTTGATCTCATGAACTCATGCGGCATAATAAAATTTGTTATGCCGTGTGGTGTAAAGGTGTGTCGTACGGTACTAAGGGTCCAGTCCAGGGACCTTGGTTTTGTTTTGGGCTTTCGGATTTTTGGGCTTTTGGTTCAAGGGAATCCTTCATCCAAGCTCTTGAAGGTATCGTTTCCATTGTTTAATCATCGGGACAATTAAAGAACCTCTGAGGTCCGGATTGGAGTATCTACAAATAGTTTCTTTTCTTTTATTATGTAGTAAGATGCTTCCAAGAATGCGTGATAGACGAGGTGGGGCTGGAACCCAAGGTGGTCGTGGTCGTGGCCGTGGGATACCTCCTGAGGATGAGGTTAGTCAGCTTGGGGAGAACCCAAGTGGGAATCCGGGGGCTGGGGCCAGTCTAGGAGCAAGAGTACCTCACGCTCAAAACCAATTTGCTAGGGATCTTGTCGCAATACTTACAACTGCAAATCTTTTAAATCAAGCTCCCAGAGAGAATGCGGAGGATCAAGCCATGAGGGTGATGCGAGAGTTTAGCCGTAGAAACCCTCGGTGTTCGATAGGACTAGTAGCGACCCTTTGGTAGTTGACAACTGGCTAGCTGAAATTCGTAAACTCTTTAGAGCTCTTAATATCATAGAAGACAACATCAGAGTAGGTATTGTGGCTATTCAGTTGGTCGGAGAGGCCGGTGAGTGGTAGGAATCTGTCCTAGAGTCAAGGGAGGACACGAGGAAAACGGCAAGCACCGCGGCTCAAGCAAATGAACCGGATGTTGAGAATTTGACTTGGGCTGAGTTTGAGACACTCTTTGAGGAACAATATTTTCTGGAAACTTCATGTGAAAATTTGAGGGATGAATTTGAGAATTGGAGCAAGTTAATATGACTATCTCGGAGTATGTGCAAAAGTTTCAATCCTTGTCTCGTTTCACTTCGGAGTTGGTGGCGACAGAGGAAAGGAAGTGTCGGCGGTTTTAGAAGGGATCAACCCCGGAACTCTGAATCGGCGGTTTTAGAAGGGATCAACCCCGGAACTCTGAATCGACGTAGTCTGGCAGAAGTGAGGCTACTGCTGACTCTGAGTGCCCCTGAATTGCTGGCCCACATTATGCCCTGTTCCCGACTGCCGCAAGGAACCTGACTCACTGCGCACTCCTGACCCCTGAGGACAACTCCTAGTAAGATGATCTACTTTACCACAAACATAACAATCCTTCTCGATATGTTGACACTGAGCACAAATGTGTCCAAGTTGATTACACTTATAGCACATGGTCGGAGATCTAAACAAAGCACCCCTAGTTCCCAAAGAAGAAGATGGCAGCCTAAATTTTGACGAACTACCCTGTAGTGTTTGAGATGGTTCCCTTACCCTCTTCCGTCCTTGACTCCCGTAATTTCTCGAAGATGAGCTTATGCTCCCCATAGGTTGCCTTAGTTCCCAAACCCTCGCATTTCGTTGAGCTTCCATCAAAATTTCAATGCTCCTCGCACACTTCACAACTTCAGAAAACTTCATCTTGCATTGGACTATCACCATCCTCCTCACGGTGTAGTGCAGCCCCTTCTCAAACCGCCGACACTTCCTCTCCCCTGTCGCCACCAACTCGGGAGCCAAACGAGACAAGGATTGAAACTTTTGCACATACTTCGAGGCCATCATATTACCCTGCTCCAATTTCTCAAATTGATCCCTTAAATTTTCACGTGAAGTTTCCGGAAAATATTGTTCTCAAAGAGTGTCTCAAACTCAGCCCAAGTCAAATTCTCAACATCAGGTTCTTTGCTTGAGCCGCGGTCCTTGCCGCTCTCCTCGCTTCCTTCCTTGACTCTAGAATAGATTCCCACCATCCGCCGGCCTCCCCAACCAACTGAACAGCCACATTACCTACTCTGATGTTGTCTTTAGGTGATATTAAGAGCTCTAAAGAATTTATGAATTTGAGTTAGCCAGTGGTTAGCTACCAAAGGGTCGCTACTAGTCCCATCGAATACCGGTGTATTCCTACGGCTAAACTCTCGCATCGCCACCATGGTTCGATCCTCCGCATTCTCTCTAGGACCTTGATTTAAAAGATTTGCAGCTGTAAGTGCTGCGACAAGATCCCTAGCAAATTGGTTTTGAGAGTGAGGTACTCTTGCACCTCGACTGGCCCCAGCCCCCGGATTCCCTCCTGGGTTCTCCCCAAGCTGACTAACCTCATCCTCAAGAGGTACCCCACGACCACGACCACCCCGGGTTCCAGCCCCACCTCGTCTATCGCGCGTCTTCAGAGGCATCTTACTACATAATATAAGAAAAGAAACTATTAACCACAACATTATTACTATGAGGTCAAAGCCCTCAACTTCTCAACACGGGACAATAACAACTCTACGCCACTCTACAATATCGAAAATGCAATGCCAAGCAATCACATGAATGTTAGTCACACAAGCATGCACAAGTCATGTTAAAAGATGCGATGTTTTGAATGCATGAGACAAAACGCCTCCCTATGGTCTCTAGGTGTTCTAAACCTATGCTCTGATACCAAGTTGTCACGCCCTCAATTTTTAACATAAATATAAAGGATTTTTGTAATAAATCCGTACGATACCCAAAAGAGCTCAAAGTTTTCATTTTTGTAATTGCATTTCGAAGTCCAAAAGTTTTCAAATTATTACATCGTCAGCTCGACGGCCCCAAATTAACATAAGTATCAAATGTCAAGAGAGGATTAAGGGTTACAATATTCGATGTCAAAAGAACTACAATTTTAGTTACAAATGCATCTTTCAAAAGAGATTTATAAAGATGAATGAGTAACCCCTTTGGTTAGCTTTCAAAACTAATGTCCACACTCCAAGCACTCCAAGCATGCAAGCTATGGTTCCAGGTTAGCACCTGAAAATAATATAAGGCTTGAGCTACACTAGCTCAGTAGAAAAGTCTACACAAACTCTATATGCAAATGAGCAACATGGATAAACAAATGAAGGAAATCGAACAACGGATGTAAGCACAACCCATCATGGTCAAAGTGTCCAACTATCACCAATCCTTCTTCCCAACATACTCTTATATCCAATTCATTTCATTCATGTCTCAATAACTTGTATAAACAGTGTGTCTGAGCCGAAGCTCCTGTCGGGCTGATTATGGGACCCCGATATCCCCTGCCAGGGGCCTACCTTGAAGATTAGGCCTTGAGTGTTCAATATGAGCATTAGCTCCTACGAGTCTGATTATGGGACCCGATATCCCCTGCCAGGCACCCACCCTTCAATGGTCCCCGAGTGTTCGCACGTCGTTCACATACTCAAGTGTATCGTTTGTATTTTAACATACAACAACTTATATTTCACATTTCTTAACTCAACGAGTTCATTTAAGTCCATCGACTACCACTCTAGTGTGAAAATAAGTAAGACTCTCCAAAATACTTGAAAGAATGTATAAACAAACCCATTAGAGTCGATGAGAAGCTTCAAAAAGTGATTTGGAAGAACGTAGGAAAAGTTGCTAAAAGACACTGTAGCAACTCAATTACCTACCGGTAGGTGAGCGAGTCCTATCAATAGGAGAGAGAAATTCTGCACTTGTCCTACCGGTAGGTGAATGAGTCCTACCGATAGAAATTGGAAACAGAGAAGCCAACGTTTTGAACGAAATCTGGTGAATGAGTCCTACCAGTGGAAATTGGAAACAGAGAAGCCAACGTTTTGAACGAAATCTGATACTTGTCCTACCGGTAGAAGGAAAATGCCTACCGGTAGGTTGAGCAGCTTTTGAGCTGCTGCAGTACGTTTGAGTAGGTTATGAAAAATTCCTCACTAGTCCTACCAATAGATGAAAAGTTCCTACTTGTAGGGGGACTACGTTTTTTGCAATTTTGACAGGATTCTTAGATTTCGGTTCAATCTCGATAACAATCAATACGAGTTCAAGGATGGCACAAGAACACTCAAATAACATATAGAGTGGGGTAGAATTCGCTACCTCGAGTATCCAAGCTGAAATCGAAGAGGTTGAACAAACCTTAGCTCCTGGAATCCAAACCGAGCAAAATATACCGAACCGAGCTCTATCCAACGAGATACGAGCTCCAATATGCAAGTAGAAGATGGAGTGGAGGTTGATTGTTGTGGGTTTTGAATTTGGAGATGAGTTTTTGAGAGATGGTGAGAGGGAGTGAGAGAGCCGAGAGAGAGCCGGGAGAGGGAGTGAGATGGGGAAAAATGGGAAATAATTCCCTTGCTACAAACACATATACACACATGCACTAAATTACACCAACACCCATGACTTTCTAGCCTTGCACATTTAACCCACAACCATAATTTCCACATTAATCCGTCTTTTATCCCTTTATAAAACATTAAAAATATAAAAGGAATTTACGGGTCTCTACATTGCTCATTTGCATATAGAATTTGCGTAGACTTTTCTACTGGGTTAGTGTAGCTCAAGCCTTATATCATTTTCAAGTACTAATCCAGATCCGTAACTTGCATGCTTGGAGTGCTTTAAGTGTGGACATTATTTTGAAAGCTAACCAAAGGAGTTACTCATTCATCTTTGTAAATTTTTTTTGAAAGATGTTTTTGTAACTTAAATTGTAATTCTTTTGACTAAGAAATGGTTGTAAACTCTTATCTCTCTTGACACATGATACTTACGTTAATTTGTGGCCATTGAGCCAATGATTTAATATTTTGGGAACAATTGGACTTTGAAAGGCAATTACGGAAAAGAAAATGATGAGCTCTTTTGGGTATTGTACAGATATTTGTGAGGATTTTTTTTTTGGTTGATGCCCAAGGTAGTGTTTTAAAGAGTCTTTTTTTTTTTTTTTTTGTAGAAAGAAAGGATTTTGGTTGGGGTCTTGTGATAGTGGAGTATCAAATTAGATTAGTTCCTTAAGAATTTTAACAAAAAACAGTTATATCAGTAATGGAAAAGATATAAAGAGGCATTTTAGGAAAGTTAAATGACAAAGGAGAAGTCAAAATAAAAATAAAAAAATTTGTACATTTACCACAAAAAAAAGAAGGAGAAATCATAACAATTTTGATTGCTAGGGAGAGCACTAGAGCCATTTTACCATTACCTGTAATTAAAGTGCCATGGCTGCAACAAAATGCCCTGCGCATGGCATTAACAGCTTCCGTAGATGAATTGACGATCTAAAAGAAATCGAGTTGTTGAAAAACAAAAGCAAGGCCAAGGAAAGAGGGACGAAAGTTAGTTGGGGGCTCATTATCAAGTCTGTAGTACCATAAGACAATCTAGTACAACGTGAAAGGACTGGCAGCTACTAAGAAAAGCAGAGTCAAGTCAAGCAATCAGTTGACTTCATTTTCCACATAGACTTCATATTTTTCTTCTGAAACAAATATGCGTGAACCATTATGAAGAAGAATGAACCCACAACCCATGTATACGCAGGGCTATGGAAATTTCAAGGCTCTAAATTTGTGTATCATGTTATGTTCAATGCTATACAGTTTGAGTTCAATAACAAGCAAAAGGTACTTACTACTAGGAGTAAACAAGGTCAAAAAACTACTAGAGAAGTTCATAGAATGATATTTCAACTTGCCTTTATTCTTCTTTATTAAATTTTCTGCTCAATTAACTGGCTTAATTTCTGAATTTGGGATTAGGGGAGCCAAAGTGTCAAAAAAAAAAAAAGGAGAAGTCAAACAATTTTGAGTGCTAGGGAGAGCACTTGAGCCATTTTACCATTACCTATAATTAAAATGCCGTGGCTGCAACAAAATACCCCGCGCATGACATTAACAGCTTCCGTAGATGAATTGATGATCTAAAAAAAATGAGTAGTTGAAAAACAAAAGCAAGGCCAAGGAAAGAGGGACAAAAGTTAGTTGGGGGCTCATTATCAAGTTTGTAGTACCATAAGACAATCTAGTACAACGTGAAAGGACTAGTAGCTGCTAAGAAAAGCAGTGTCAAGTCAAGCAATCAGTTGACTTCATTTTTGACATAGACTTCATATTTTTCTTTTGAAAACAATTATGCGTGAACCATTATGAAGAAGAATGAAGCAACAACCCACATATACGCAGGGCTATCGAAATTTCGAGGCTCTAAATTTGTGTATCATGTTATGTTCAGTACTATACAGTTTGAGTTCAATAACAAGCAAAAGATACTTACTACTAGGAGTAAACGAGGTCAAAAAACTACTAGAGAAGTTCATAGAATGATATTTCAATTTGCCTTTATTGTTCTTTATTAAATTTTCTACCCAATCAACTAGCTTAATTTTTGAATTTGGGATTAAGGGAGCCAAAGTGTCAAAAAAAAAAAAAAAAAAAGGAGAAGTCAATACAATTTTGATTGCTAGGGAGAGCACTTAAGCCATTTTACCATTACCTGTAATTAAAGTGCCGTGGCTGCAACAAAATGCCGAACGCATGGCATTAACAGCTTCCGTAGATGAATTGATGATCTAAAAAAAAACGAGTAGTTGAAAAACAAAAGCAAGGGCATGAAAAGAGGGACGAAAGTTAGTTGGGGGCTCATTATCAAGTCTGTAGTACCATAAGACAATCTAGTACAACGTGAAAGGACCGACAGCTGCTAAGAAAAGCAGAGTTAAGTCAAGCAATCAGTTGACTTCATTTTCCACATAGACTTCATATTTTTCTTTTGAAAACAAATATGCGTGAACCATTATGAAGAAGAATGAAGCAACAACCCACATATACGCTGGGCTATTGATTTTCCATACCCGTTGAGCCCGTGATCTAACATGGAAGTAGGATAAACGTTTGTCAACACGCAGCCCACAATTGCATTTTTCCATTTCAAAGCTCCATTTTCAGAAATTTTAGTCGGAATCATGACTTGACCATTCTCATACACAATTGGAAACTTCCATCTTGTTCCTCAATGGTCCTTTTTTCCTTTTCGCCAGTTTCCTCTTTGGATGCCTCTTCATGTCTACCAAATGCTTCTTGAGAACACATGGTATTTAGGAGGTAAAATTGCATGCCCAGATGTCATCATGCGTTCAGAAATCGTCATAAGTTCATCTAGGCACCATCTTGAAGAATAAAATAGAGCCAGAAGTGGCAGATGAATATGAAACAAAGAATTGAACTAAAAAAAAAAATCAAAAATACGCAACCGTGTTTTAGCTCCCCGGCAACGGCGCCAAAATTTGGTCTGTTGTTTTCTGTACCAAAAATATAATTTATAAAATAGGGAATTAACAAGACTTGTACACCGTAAAGGCTATCTCAACTGGATCGTCTCATTGGATTTAACCAACGGCATGACCCGTCTTACGCAGTATAACCCATCTCAGAGATTATCCTGGATAATTGAAAACTATTGTATGGCAGTGCTTGATATCCTGAATACAAACACAATAGATAAATAGGAAAAATCTATTCTTTCATGAAAACTATGAATCATCCCAAGTCATACAATTCATCGTTGAATAAAACCCTAAAAATCAAACAATTACATTACTCAGAGAAAATTTCCTCGTTACCCCAGCCGACGAATTTAGCCGCGCATGGTGGATTCTCTTCTAAGCCGTGACTTTGTATTCTGCTGCTCGGTGCCTCTCTCTCTCTTCTCTCTCGAAAGATCCCTAAAAACAAAACCTTACTTCTTTTTATACTTGCTGTTGTAAACCTCTCGCCCAATAATTCAGTGGGACCTCATCATATGCACGTGCAAAGCCGAAAAGTTTATTGGCTGAACCATCCATTATAAGCTTGGTCCCACCTCTTAAATAATTTGATCCGCAAGTATAACATTCTCCAAGCGACTTCGAGCTCGCTTTGCATCGTTAATTATTTTTATATCGATTTAGCCTCAAATATTATCCAACGGCTCCGTAGGTCCTAAAATAAAGAAAACTAGTATCAAACTCCAAATAACACATTAGTTGGACATAACAAGCATAAGTTAAGAGACATAAATAGGCGTAGTTACGCACCTATCACAAACCACTGTGTAAAATTCACATTCATCCATGATTGTAATTGTACAATCCATATAGCTCCCAACAAAGAAACAAGCAAGATGGAGGAATAAACTTTTGCCGTGATCGTCTTGTAAAGAATCTTAGCTTATTTTGAGTTTTTCAAGGATTTTACCGTCAAGGATTGCTTTCAATTTTTCTAGCTGGCTCTTCCATACTCCAATGCTTTTTCCAGATAGAGATGAGCCCAAAACTGTAATAGCCAATGGAAGCCATCCACAATATTTGACCACCAACTTTGAGGTGTCTACATAGTCATCAATGGGATGGCTTTGTCCAAAGGCATGCAAACTGAAGAGCTCAAGGGACTCATCATAACCCAATTTCAATATCCTGTGCACCTTGCAGCCTTCACAAGCTCTTAGCAAATGCTCATTCCGAGTGGTTATGATGATTTTACTCCCAGGAAAAAGCCAATCATGCATTCCAAGCAATGCATATAACTGATCTGGCTTATCAACATCATCAAGAATCACATGAACCCTTTTGAAACATAAGACATCTTTAATATTGACAATACCTTCATCAACATTGCATATTTTCTCCTTCCTTCCCTTTAAAATATCTGAAACAAGCTATCTTGTAAACAAAGTAAGCCCTCCTGTTGTTTTGAAATTTCTCTTACATTTGCAAGGAAACTGCTACCTTCAAATCTTGAGAAGTTTGAGTTATATAGGATATTGGCGATGTTAGTCTTCCGTATTCTATCCATCCCACAAATTGCAGCTACACCAACATTAGCTGATCCTCCAACCAAAACCGAATTTCTCTAGCACTAGAATGTATTCCAATCGCAAAGGGGGCGATTTCCAAGATTGTGTGACTTAGTTTGTCTCCAAGTACTACTTTGATAATTTTCTGGATAAACCTCGACTCATGCCTAATGATTGCAATCAAGAAGAAAAATAGTCCAATTAGAATGATAACCAAGACTTGGAAGTAAATCGCAAATTCTCAAGCAATACAGAATAAAACTATTCTATTATCATCATTGTTGAAAAAGTAACGAGTTCGAAATTCCAACAAATGTGTTTGACAAAAATTTGTTCAAAAAACAAAACTCTTTTTCCTCTTTATCTACTTTCGTACTCTTGCTATTTGTCAAGGACTCAAGAAAGACCAAGCTTCTTTAAAATTACGGTGATTGAAAATGAATCTACTCGGCATAACAATTTCAAATAGCTTTAAATGAGAGAATCGTATACATAAACTCTTCTACATGAGAATCTTATACATAACAATTTCCTGTCTGCATGAGCAGGCAGGAAAGTGAGGTTGGTTGTGACACCCACCCACCAAATTAAAAGGCATATTCTTATTTCAGCTGATAGATTTAATCCCATTTAACTCTTCTGTAATCTTGTTTATTTAGTTCATGGATTACTGCCTGTAAAAAAATTGATCTAGAAAGAATTTGGGAAAAAAAACATATGATTGGATGAGATAATACTACCCATATAAATATTAAAATTCCAGAAAACATCCTTTAAGTGCTTCCTAGCTAGAGCATGCGCATTTGACAAACATTTCACTCAACAGTTTTCAATAACGGTTTAATTAAGAACCTTTTTGTGCTCCAAAAATACGGAAAACAGGAAACACCAAACAAAATTGATAATGGGTACCCAATCTGCAGCCAAAATGGCTATCCTAAATTGAGAAATGCCAACAAATTTATAGGGTTCCAACAGTCATGGGCAAACCAAAAGCCAATTTCGCAGCATGTTGCAATGACCAAAAATTTAGACTGATGCTTCACGGTTCAATGTACCCCTCAAATCTTGTGAAGAAATTGAGAAAACAGCATGTCCTCTGTCTTCGTGAAAGCAGAGTAATCTTCCAAACACTTCGAAATGATATTATCCGTGATGCTTCCCTCCTCTTCTCCTAACACTTACAAAAGACATTTCCCGTGATGCTTCCCTCCTCCTCTTTTACTGAACCAAAGATAGTAGCTTTAACTCTCTTTGTTGCCACTTTTGGTTAAATGCCATGTTTAGTTTACTGGACTAACTTAGCTCATCAATAGATGACCCAACCACGAATGGTGAACTCTAGTCTCCAAATAATTTGAAACAAGTAATCAGTCAAATAAGCATTCTTTCAAGAGATTCCCTTTAAACAAACAGATATCTTACACAATACAAAAGTTTAGCTCGGAAGACACAATCGGTTTGCGCCTTGGCTAGACCGGTTAAAAGAGCATGCCATTTTCAGTCTTTTTTTCGAACACTACCAATGGGACGTGAAAGCACGAGCAATTGAAGGCAAACGGAAATCTAGTTTTTGCCATGCATTGCCTTGCCTGGCCCCGGTGACAAGCAACATCCAGCAAAATCATTGAGTAACCCCCATATATGTACGTACAAAACAAGATGCATGGCAAGATTTATACTAATTGTGCTACACAACAGAATGGAAAAAAATAGAGACCAGTAAAACTATTTGCTCAAGTCATTCTTCCTCATCTTAGCGATAACTTCCAGAGGCTAACATCATCAGGCAAAAGAAATAGTATGAGATGTGCCATATGACAGGGAACGTGGTAGTATTGGAAAAGAAGAGTGGAATAAAGTGCACTAAGAGAATGGAAAGGAAAACAATTACCATGATCAGGACAACATTGGCCAACCATGTGAGTTTACTAACTGCAAGATATACACCTGCCTTGAATGCCAAGGACATCATAGAAAGAGCTAACCGCAACAATGGTAGGGCCAATCTGAGGGAAGTGAGGATTAAATTGAGATCTCCTAACTGTGCCCAAATGAGAGACACTGCTACTATCATTGGGCTGTACACTGCTATGGTGTTGCTAATCACGAATATTTGGAACTTGCTTTTATTCAGCATAGTTGCCATGCCTTGGTTTGGATCGGAATTGTTGTAGCCACCAGGCATTGTGAAACCAGCTGTGTACGTCACGGTGGCTACTAGAGTTGCTACCAACAAGAGTGTGTTGATCCTGTCCTTGTAGTTTTCCATGTTAGGCCGTTGATATCCCAATGAATTTTGTGTAGTTAGTTTTGGAACTTTAGAGCATTTTCTATTCGGTGCACCCACAGATTTCAATGCCATGCAGGTCAATCGTGGAAGAAAATGGTAATTAGTGGGAGTCAATAACATAAGCAGTCATATTTTGTCTCTCAAAACACACACAAGCAAAGATATGCAAGCAGTAATAAGTACATAATCGACCACATTAGTTTTTCTATTCCTAGCTGCAACATGAAGAATGTTCTCGCCTTCGTTTGACAACAACTCCCTCCAATCCGGGAAATGTTGGAGCAACGTCCAAAGAGTGTATCCAAATGGCCTCCTAGCTCTGATGCCATGTTAGATTTCTTAGAAGGTTCCAACCTAAAAACAATTGGCAATAGGTGGAGTAACCTCTAGAATATATTAACCAAGCTTGGGTGGCTAAAATGAGCGATGTGGGACAAGTCTAACAATGTGGACAGGCAAGAAGCTATTAAGAAGCCATTGTCATACCTTTCAAGTACACATTCGCTGGATTTGTCCAGCAAGTATTGAACTCCCTCATAGTAACCTTTGGAGTGGAGTTTCCCCAATCTGCATCTCTTAACTGAATGAATCTTGGGATTGTGTTCAACACAATTTCTAACATACCTAGAAACAGAGAAGGAGAGTGGCATGTTGTGAGACACTTCTCCTAGAATAACCACGCCCTTGAATAGTATTGAAAGGATAAATCATTTTTATTCTGCAACTAGTAACATTTACAAAGTTTCAATAATAGAGCCACCAACCTATTATCAAGAACTACATGATGTTCTTAACTCATCCCGTTCGCTTCCCATAACTCGATGAAAGAAGGAAAGAAGGAAATTCAACACCTACAAGTTTGCATCATTTCATCATTTATTTGATTATAAGATACCGATGCTTCAGTGTTCAATGTCCACCTCTTTCTTTAGGAAAGCTTTAACAGAGTTTCTCCCTAACACTTAAAAAAGAAATCCTCCTTGACGCTTCCCTTCTCCCCTTCTACTGAACCAAAAAACATGTAGTTTTAAGCCTCTTTTCCGCCACTACAGTTATACAGTACGTGTTTCATAGCTCTCTCTACTCTAACATACCATCTGAGTATCAGCTGGCAACCTGTATAAAATAAAAAATAAATAAAAAAGAGGAGAAAACAGAGAGAATCTTTGCAGGGAAACCCGCAACAAATGATCAAGAAATCAAAACTTATGATCCGGAACATTGAATAGGGAGAAGGAACCTCTAGCATCCAGATCAGAATTGAAAAAATATTCAAACAGGAGCAAACCTTTTTTTATTGCTTTAACCGGGAGCCAATAGGTCTGCATTTATAGGTTTTCAAAGATCAATATGACCTCAAGTTTTGCTCCCGCTTCTGGATGAACAGAAAGAAACCCTAGATTTCTTGTCAACTCTGCCCATTTGCCTATGCTTTTGTGATTCACCCATGCAAAATTTGTATTGACCGTTAATAATGGCAATGATGGTGATGATGATGAAGAGGACAATCTACGTTAGTTATGTTTACCAAAAAATAGTTCAAGAAACCCCAAAGAGAAAAAATATCGATGTGTCCTCAAGAATGAATTCTTCGTATGATACCTTTCAAATAAATGTTGAACTCTGCATGCTAAACAAGTTTTCGCAAAATTGTTCTTAACGAATTTATTCCATAACATACCAAAACAAAAGGGCAATTCAAAATCTGCCAAATGAACAGACCACCCGTATCCCAAGATAATACTGTACTGACAATGTACACAATGCTTAGAAAATAATCAGATCCCTTTCTTATAACCAGTGTTTGGTCCAATCAACAGCTAATCCCACATTCCAATGGCAAAGGTCCTAGTTAAAGTTGGACAAGGCCTCGTATGAACTATAGTCCAACACATAACGTAATTAATAGCACACGCGTGAGATGTGAACACTAAACCAAAATCTTGTTGAGACCGCCTAATTGACAAGTAGCTACTGATGCACCAATCCCCTATGTTCATAATAATAAGACCCTTACAAGACACAAATGAGGAATCTTGACACTATTCTAGTTACAATCTAAATGACACATGAGAGATCAAACAATTATGTACATCCCACTTGTTGGTATCCACAAGACTAAGCTTTGACCAGTATCAGAAAACCGTTTACAAACACCTGCACATTCAGCTCTATCTCTTAGGCAAATCAATGTTTGTAGTTCTGTAACCACACTTGCATATGGAGCTCATGCCCTATCTAAAGTTTATTCTAACCAACACGATCTGGAGAATCCGGTTAAAGAAACCACCGAGAGTTCTCGGGTATGAATTTTAAATGAGCGATAAAATGCCCATGCACATCGAAGAGTTTCGATTATGTCAGAGTGATCACAGCCAATAGTAAACACTTGTCTATTTTCCTGATTGGAAGATGCATTTCCAGGAACAGAAACCTCATAGCGACAGATTTCTTCTGATACTTCACTGGTTGATGGAATTTGTTGCGTAATCTTCTCTGCTTTCTCCATGTCATACACAAGGCGGACTCCTACCTCCTATTATTTTAAAGATGGAAATATCCATTACATCACCACCTTCCACCTGATTTTCAAACTTCCAAAAGCTTAACTGAATCATATTCGATTATAATCACAAGAAAGTGATAATAGTATTCAAGTAAAGACGACGACCATGTATTCGATTATAATCACAAGAAAGTGCATACACAATGCACAAACTCAAGCCTCGCATTCTGAAATTATGATGAGGTGCAGTAAAACATAATGAAGTTCCTTTACTATAGATTGAACCACCCTGGAACCTTGCTCCCCGAAAGATTAGTGGAGAATACATATTCTTCATGACATCCCTGTGTCCCAAAAAGACCTAAGTTTCCAGAGAGAGAAAGAGGGAGGTCGAGGGGGACTGTAGAGAAAGCTTCCCATTTAGGTTTCGCATGGATCCCAAGTCCAACAAGCCCAAATTATCTATTATCTCTTTATCAACATCTCCTATGTGTTCCAACTTGAATCTACCGGAAAACTCTAGCAAGTTGCCACTCCCACCATAGAAATCCGTCCTTGTTGAGGGAGATAGAAATGTCAACAATCCATGTACTCGGGGCGGCCACAATTTTTTGAATGTAGGTGATAGAAGTATTATCTGCTCCAACGAACTGCAATGCCAGAATGACACTTCTAATACATCCTGCAGCACTACAAGTGACCGGAGCCTTGTGCACCAGTTTAAGCAAAGGATTTCCAGCCCAGTAATACCTCTGATCCAATCTGGGAGGGTAGTAATAGGATTATTGCTCAGGTTTAATCCCCGCAACGAGGATAGGTTGCCCATATCAGTAGGGAAAGCACCGTCTGATAGATAGCAGCACATAACACTTAGTTTAACTAAGGACCGAGGTAAAGAAGAAGCCCATGAAGTTTCAGAATTTCTTTTCGCCATCAATGGCGAAAGCCAAAGGAATGAATACCACGCTTTGACATTCTGAATTGTGGCGGGTGATCGAGTTATGCTAGTAACATTTTCAGCTCGTAGCACTGTTAGAGAATCCATATTCCCCATCGCAGTTGGCAAATTCTCAAGATTTGAGCAACCAGCAGAGATGTCGAGTGTTTCCAAAGATTTAAGCCCCCCAATGCTTCTTGGAAGCTTCCTCAGATTGCTGCAATCTTTTAAATTTAACAAAATACGTCTCGCCAAGTGTCCAACGGATTCGTGAATCTGGACCAACCTTGTACAATCTTCAAGTATCAGCCTTTCAAGATTGGGGAGTACTATGAAATCAGGAGTTTTGGCAAGGCTATGGGAGTGACTGAGATTAAGGATTTTCAGTAACTTGAGAAACTGACAAACACAAAAAGAAAATGTCAAATTGTAATGTTTCTGTCAATTTGCTGCGCAATAAGACGAGAGAAAAATGACAATGTAATGTACCTTATTTCCAGCTGAAAAATGTTTCAAGCTGCTATAAGGCATCTCAACAGCTACCAGGGCCTCCAAGGGGAAATACCTCGGTATGGATTCAAATGGGAAGCCTTGCCAACATAGCCATCTTATTTTTCCCGAAAAGTTTTCATAACTTCCACTTATTGGTACATGACCAAGCTGCAGAAGTTTTAGATTCACCATTTTTGCAAATGCATTAGTTTCCAAACTGCATTTTCCATTGACACAAAACACTGTACTGGGCGTGGCAGATTTATCTTCCTTTAATACACTCATATCAAGAATGAGGCCTTCAATTTTTCTCGTGCCCTGGCAAAAAAATGGGGTGAGGGGTTTGCGAATATTGATAAGTAAATAGCATAGCAACACTTATACGTACAACTACCAATGTACATGAGGAGCACCCAAAATTCTTACAGTATTATGCCTTAGAACATTAAAGGAATCTTTATGATTACACAATCTGCTACGTTCTCCGAGCTTATTGGGTGATTCTTGACAGACAATTTCTCTTCCCATTTCTTGAAGCAAATGATGCATCACCACTTTGTTGGAATCCTCAATTGTTAATAGACATTTGTCAGTGAGATTTTGAATCCCTATCACTGTGTAAAATTCACATCCATCCATGATTGTAATTGTAAAGTCCTTATCGCTCCCAACAAAGAAACAAGCAAGATGGAGGAATAAACTTTTGTCGTGATCATCTTGTAAGGATTCATAGCTTATTTTGAGTTTTTCAAGAATTTCACTATCAGGGATTGCTTTTAATTTTGCAGACTGACTTTTCCATACTCTGATGCTTTTTCCAAATAGAGAAGACCCCAAAACTTTAATAGCCAACGGAAGCCCTGCACAATGTTGGACCACCAACTTTGTGGTGTCCGCAAAGTCATAAATGGGATGGCTTTGTGCAAACTGAAGAGCTCAAGCGACTCATCAAAATCCAATTTTGTTATCCTGTACACCTTGCAGCGTTCATGAGCTCTTAGCAAGTGCTCATTCCGAATGGTTATGATGATTTTACTCCCTTGAAAAAGCCAATCACGCATTCCAAGGACTACGTATATCTGTTATAGCTTATCAGCATCGTTAAGAATCACAAGAACCCTTTCAAAACGCAAGGCGCCATTAATCTTGACAATACCTTCATCAACAATGGATATCTTCTGCTTCCTTCCCTTCAAAATATCTGAAACAAGTTGTCTTTGTAAACAAAACAAGATAAACCATCCTGTTGTTTTGAAATTTCTCTTACATTTGCCAGGAAATGGCTACCTTGAAATCTTGAGAAGTTTAAATTATATAAAAACTTGGCGGTGGTAGTCTTCCCTATTCCCCCCATCCCACAAATTGCAGCTACACCAACATCAGTTGATTCATCTTCTAACCAAAACTGAATTTCTCTTGCACGAGAACGTATTCCAATCAGATAGGGGGCGATGTCCAAGATTGTGCGACTTAGTTTGTCTCCAACCACTTTGATAATTTTCTGGACAAACCTTGACTCATGCCTAATGATTGTGATCAAGATGAAAAAATTAGCACAATAAGAATGATAACCCAGACTTGAAGTAGATCGCAAATTCTCAAACAACATGGAATAAAACAATTAACTAACGAGTTGTACATTAGAACAAATGCCTTTGACAATAATTGGTTCCCAAACAAAACTCTTTCTCCTATTATGTGATTGGAAATGAATCTACTAGGCATAACAATTTCAAATAGCTTGAAGTGGGAGAATCTAAAACATAAACGAAGAGATGGCTTCTCCAGCTTTGCTCTTAGACTCAACGTCGTCCTCACAATGCTCGAGTTTTCACAATATTTCCTGTGCCGTCCAGTTTGTTAAGAGATATGGGAAAACCTCTAACAGACTTTCTTAAATGTAGTTTTGATACTACAACTGGTAGCATATGTGATATAATTAATACAGAAGATGGAGGGAGATAATGACATAGCTTCACAATGGTAAACTGGAGATTTAAAAAAGGGTAAACTCCAACAGAAAAGGCCTGGCATGAAACCAATACGCCCACGATATCATTTTCATATAAAACCTCCGTCTCAAAAATGAAAACTTCAACCCCAAAAGGCCCTGGCATGAAACAATTTCATCCAGAAAATCTCATGGATATCATTTGCTTATGAAATGTCCATCTCAGAAAACGAGAAACTCCAATAAAGAAAAGGTCCTGGCATGAATCAATTTCATCCAACTCACAAAATAGATGCCAGAATTGTAATTACAAAATCTTTATGATTACAAAATCTGCTACGTTCTCCGGGTTCAATGGGTGATTCTTGATGGAATATTTCTCTTCCCATTTATTGAAGCAAATAATGTATCACCACCTTGTTGGAATCCTCAATTGTTAATGGACATCTGTCACTGAGATTTTGAATCCCTACCACTGTGTAAAATTCACATTCATCAATGATTGTAATTGTAAAGTCCTTATCGCTCCCAACAAAGAAACAAGCTAAGATGGAGGAATAAACTTTTGTCGTGATTGTCTTGTAAGGAATCATAGCTTATTCTGAGTTTTTCAACGATTTCACTATTATGGATTGCTTTCAATTTTTCTAACTGACTTTTCCATACTCCTCCAAATAGAGAAGACCCCAAAGCTTTTATAGCCAGAAGCCCTTCACAATGTTGGACCACCAACTTTGAGGTATCCACATAGTCATCAATGGGATAGCTTTGTCCACAGGCATGCAAACTGAAGAGCTCAAGGGACTCATCAAAACCCAATTTATTTATCCTGTGCACCTTGCAGCCTTCATGAGCTCTCAGCAAGTGCTCATTCTGAGTGGTTATGATGATTTTACTCCTTGGAAAAAGCCAATCACACATTCCACTGTTTAAGATTAATCCAACCAATATGATCTAGAGAATCCCATTAAAGAGGGAGCCAAATGTACTTGAGCATAGACTTGTGCATTTTCCTTATATGAAGACGCATTTCCAAGTACAACAACTCCGTAGCCAGGGGCGGATTCAGCTAAGTGGCACTTGACCCTCCTGAAATTCTCGGAATTATTTTTGTGATCCAGGGAAGTAAGTAATATATATAAAATTACCCAAAATTTACATCAAGTAGGACAGCTAGCACAAGCGGAAGAGTCGCATGATCGAAACCGTCCAACAACGTCTAGAAATTCTCCTCTCTGTTTTTTTTTTTCATAGACGTTTCTCCTCTTCCTCTATCAGGCTATCATGCAAACAATAAATAATGAAGTTCAAATACAGTCCATTCATTTTTTTTTTTAATGTTTTTCACTTTCGTTTAAGTATTTTCATAAAATAAAATTATCTAAAATAGCAAGAAAAATATATGTTGTGTGTATGAAAATTTTCACTCTTAATTGGATTGAGAGAATATGCTCGAGAGGTGACCTGTCTGTGTGAGATTTCTGGATCCGCCACTGTCCATAGCAATATATTTCATCTGATACTTCTTCACTGGTTGATGGAATTTGTTGCGTAATCTTCTCGGCTTTCTCGGCGTTATCCAAAAGGTGGACCCATCCCTCCTTCACCTGAAATTCTTCTACTGCAAACACGGAAATTTTTATTTCATCACCACCTTCCACCTGATTTTCAAGCTTCCAATAGCTTAACCGAATCGTATCCTCATTAGCTTCTGGAATGCCGGTTACGTGTGGGCAATGGCTCCAAATCAATCTCTTGGTGGTATTAGTTATAACATCATATATTATGGAAAAGTCGATCATCTGGATGTAGCCGATCATACACAATGCACAAACTCCCACGTAGTGATTTCAAAGAAAAACTCCCCATATACATATATATATATATAAACGTATATACAAAGATGAAAAAACTCTCCGAGAATCACACGCCGGTCCCTCTCCGGGAGCCCACATACCGGCCCCCCACGTTCGCCTCACCCTCTCCCTCACATTATGTCACACACCTCTCTGCTCTCATATACATCAATATATAGGCAAAAAGAAAACCCTAATACTAGTACGGAGATAAGGTAGGGAGTGATCTTTTGCTTCCCGCACACCACCCCACTTGGGTGAAATCCCAACAACTCAAGCATCGGATTCTAGAATTATGATGTGGCGCAGTAAAAGATAATGAAGTTCCTTTGTTAGTAAGTTTGAACCACCCTGGAACCTTGCTCCCCAAAAGATAGGTGGAGAATACAAGTTCTTCATGACATCCCTGTGCCACAAAAAAGGAAAAAGCTAGGTATTTTTCCTCCTCAATGCCAAATTGGGAAGAAAATGGCTCAAAAAGCTCCGCGTAATTGGCATGTTCGAGCCTCGTGGCACAAAAGCGAAGATGTCAGCATTTCCTGTTTAAATTTGGGACGTGAACATAGATGTGTTTATTGATAGTTCAGGTGTTTAATTGATATTTTAAAAAAAGATCGGGTGTATTTGCGTGATTTAAGTGAAAGGTCAGGGGTTGAAATGAAATTTTCCCAACCATAGCTGTTGGTCTGGTAGGTCTGCATATGACCACAAGTTTTGGGGGTAACTATTCGCAGCATCGTATTTTCTTTCTTAGTCCATTAAAAATTGTCAACTAATTACAACATGACCCCCTAATGCAAAATGACCAACTTACCCCTATACTTATACATGAAATGACCTATATGCCTTTATGACCAAAACCTCTAAATTATCTTCTTCCCCCTTCCCCCTAAATCATCATTCACGTTTTTTCTTAAAAAAACAAACACACACCAGGCGACCTCCCCCTATTCTTCATCTTCTCTTCTCCTGTTCTTCATTATTCTCCTATTCTTTGTTGTTGTGGCGTCTGGGTTTACAAAACCTAGTTTTTCGATGTGTCTGGTCCGAATAGAATAAAGTAAGTAATTTTGGTAGCTAACCATTGTAAAATATTACCATACTTGACAGTTAGTTACCGAAATTGAGATACATTTTGCAGCATTCAATTACCGAAATATATGTTTCTTGTTTTTGTTGTATGCATTTCTGACATGTAGTTACTGAAATATAATCTTGTTTTCAACAGCTATTTACCGAAATGTATGTATGATTTTCTTATATAGTAGTTCGGCAGTTGTTTACCGAAAGTTGAACATATTTTCGACATGTAGTTACTGAAATATAATCTTGTTTTCAATAGCTATTTACGGAAATATTATGTATGATTTTCGTATATATAGTTCGACAGTTGGTTACCGAATTTTGTACATATTTTCGACATATTGTTACCGAAAGTGATCTAATTGTTGTTATTATATATATACATACATACATGTATGTATATACTCACAGAGAGAGAGAGAGAGACTAATGTACAGAAGAGAGAGAGAGAGAGAGAGAGAGAGAGAGAGAGAGAGAGAAAGAGAGAGAGAGAACGACACCTTGAAGAGAGGCGGTGGTGTAGAGATGGTGTTCTGGCAAGAGTGGTGGTGCTGCGGTGGTGGCTATGGAGGTGGAGGTGGTGGCTATGGGTAGGGTGGGAGTTAAAGTGTAATTTTTGAGAGGGGAAGGGTATAATGGGAAGATCAGGTACATTTAATGGGGTATATGGAGAATTTTTTTTTTTTAAATATTGGAAATGGGCTATGTGAAGTAGTGGGTTAAGGGAGAAAATATGGGGGGCTGCGAATAGTTGCCCCCCAAATTTTGCTCCTGCTTCAAGACGAATAGAATGAAACCCTAGTGCTTTGTTCGGTTGTGGGTTTAGAAAATTTTTGGGTTTGATTTTTGGGTAATGAGTGAAAAGTGAAAATAGGATAATAATTGGGGATATAGGTAATGATTAGAGAGAGATAGAGAGAGAAATAAAATTAATGATTGGATATAGAGGTAATGAGTGGAGAGAGAAATAAAAATAATAATTAAAATTATAGGTAATGAGTGGATTTGGGTTTGGAAAAATTTTTCCAAACCCCAGACCGAACAAGGGCTAGATATCTTGGGGGCTCAGCCCCTTTGCTGCCTATATATATAATGTATGTGCGTGTGTGTGTATATATATATATCCCTTAAGGGATTCCGGATGGATGCTTTGGTGCGGGATTCAGCTTCCAGCCGTTGGATTGTGTTTTGAATGGTCGGGATCCGCGGATAGTTTGTGTTCGCGCGAACAAACTATCCGCGGATCCTGGCCATTCAAAATACAATCCAACGGCTGAGGAAAAAAGTCCGCACCAGAGCCCAATCCGGGATCCCTGACTGGATCCGGACTGTGTGTGTATTGATCTTTGATAATGACAATGATTGTGATGATGATGAAGAGGGCAATCTACGTTAGTTAAGTCTACAAAACATAGTTCTGGGAATCTGCAAGAGGATAAATAATGAGATCCCTTTTCCATGGACCGTTTTTAATCCCACATTCCATTGGCAGAAGTCCCAGTTAAAGTTGGACAAAGCCTTGAATAAACTCTAGTCTCAAAAATGATAGCAAGCGGGTGAATTTGAAAACTAAATAAAAATCTTCTTTAGACTACCCGATTTCAATTAAGTCTTTAATAATGGCATTCGACATCACACTCGTAATTTTGTATTTAGAGTGGTATTAGAGAGTGGCATCGCGTAGCCAAATCAATGGTAGCACTCCAGGCCCAACAATAATAATAAGACCTTACAAGACACAAATGAGGAATCTTTACAAATCTTGACAGCTGACACTATTCTAGTTACAATCTCAATATGACACATGAGAGATCAAACAATTATGTTTATGTACACCCACTTGTTGGTATGAACAAGACTAAGCTTTGACAAGTCTACAGAAAACCTTTTACAAAACACCTGCAAATTCAGCTCTATATCTTAGGGCAATCAAAGGTTTGTACTTCTGTAACCGCACTTTCACATGGAGCTAGGGGTCATGCCCTATGTATTACTTGTTCCAGCCAACGCGAGCTGGACCACAACGAACAGGTTTGACTATGACAGATTTTATCGCCATTAGTAAAGACTGGTGTATTTTCCTGATATGAAGACGTATTTCCAGGTACAGCAACTCCATAGCGATGGATTTCTTCTGATACTACTGCACTAGCTGATGGATGCTGCGTTATCTTCTCTGCTATCTCCACGGCATACACAAGGCGGACTCCTACCTCCTTCACCTGAAATCCTTCTATTGTAAAGACGGATATATTCATTTCATCACCACCTTCCACCTGATTTTCAAACTTCCAATAGCTTAACCAAGTCATATCCTCCTCAGCTTCAGGAATTCCAGTTACTAGTGGGCAATGGCTCCAAATCAATCGCTTGGTGGTATTAGAGATAAGAGTATTCAAGTGAAGACCACCAGGATGTATTCCACTATGATCAAAAGAACGTGCATACACAGCACACAAACTCAAGCCTCGGATTCTGAAATTATGATATGGCACAGTAAAAGATAATGAACTTCCTTTATTAATAAGATTGAACCACCTTGGAACCTTCCTCCACGGAATATAAGCGGAGAATACATGTTCTTCATGACATCCCTGTGCCACAAAAAGGCATAAGGTAGGCAATTAGAGAGAGAGAGAGGTGTCAGTGGGGGACCTGTAGAGAAATCACTTCAAGTGACCGGAGCCTCCTGCATGAGTCTGCGCAAAGGATTTTGAGGCTAGTAAGACCTCCGATCCAATCTGGGAGGTTAGTAATAGGATTATCGATCAGATCTAATTCCCGCAACAAGGATAGATTGCTCAGATCTGTAGCGAAAGCATCGTCTGACAGCTTGCAGCTTACAAGACTTAGGTTAACGAGAGACTGAGGTAAAGAAGATGCCCATGAAGTTTCAGGATTTCTTTTCGGCTTCAATAGTGAAAGCCAAATGAACGAATACCAGGCTTTGACATTCTGAATTGCAGCAGGTGATCGAGTTATGCCAGTAACATTTTGGGTTCGTAGCACTGTTAGAGAATCCATATTCCCCGTCTCAGTTGGCAAATTCTCAAGATTTGAGCAACCAGAGATGTCAAGTGTTCCCAATGATTTTAGCATACCAATGCTTCTTGGAAGCTTCCTCAGATTGCTGCAATCTTTTAAATTTAACAAAACAAGTCTTCCCAAGTATCCCACGGATTCGTGAATCTCGACCAACCTTGTACAATCTTCAAGTATCAGTCTTTCAAGATTGGGGAGTAGTATGAAGTCAGGTGTTTTGGCAAGGCTGTGGGAATGACTGAGATTAAGGATTTTCAGCAACTCGAGAAACTGAAAAAATGTCAGATTGTAATGCTTCAATTAATTTCCCTACAAAATAAGACGAGACAAAAATGAAAATGTGATGTACCTTAGTTCTATCCCCAAAATGCTTCAAGCGGCTGTAAGGCATCTCAAGAGCTATCAGGGCCTCCAAGGGGAAATAACTCGGTATGGATTCAAATGGGAAGCCATGCCAACACAGCCATCTTATTTTTTTCGGAAAGTTTTCATAACTTCCACTTATTTGCACATGACCGAGCTGGAGAAGTTTAAGATTCTCCATTTTTGCAAATGCATTAGTTTCCAAAGCTATTTGATTTGAATCTCCTGGAGCAATGCCAACCGAGTTCCGGGAGAAGATGCCAAAACGATATCTCTCAAGCGAATTCCATGCCTTCGACAATAATGAGTTGTCCAAGAATTCTTCGAAACTACATTTTCTATTGACACCAAACACTGTCCTGGTAGATTTTTCTTCCTTCAATAAACTCATATCAAGAAGGAGGCCTTCAATTTTTCTTGTGCCCTAGCAAAAAAGAAGGGTGAGGGGGTTGAAGACATCGATGAGTAAATAGCATATCAACACCTATATGTTCAACTATAAATGTACATGAGGAGAAATTCTTACAGTATTTTGTCTTAGACCATTAAAGGAATCTTTATGATTACACAATCTGCTACGTTCTCCAGGCTCATAGGGTGATTCTTGACGGACTATTTCTTTTCCCATTTCTTGAAGCAAATGATGCATCACCACCTTGTTGTATCCATCAACTGTTACTAGACATCTGTCAATGAGATTTTGAATTCCAACCACTGTGTAAAATTCACATTCATCCATGATTGTAATTGTACAATCCTTATCGCTCCCAACAAAGAAACAAGCAAGATGGAGGAACAAACTTCTATCGTGATCGTCTTGTAAAGAATCATAGCTTATTTTGAGTCTTGCAAGGATTTTGCTATCAGGAATTGCTTTTAATTTTTTCAATTGACTTTTCCATACTCCGATGGTTTTTCCAGATAGAGAAGATCCCAAAACTTTAATAGCCAGCGGAAGCCCTTCACAATGTTCGACCACCAACTTTGAAGAGTCTGCAAAATCATCAATGGGTTGGCTTTGTCCGAAGGCATGCAAACTAAAGAGCTCAAGGGACTCATCATGATCCAATTTTTCAATCCTGTACACCTTGCAGGCTTCATGAGGTGTTAGCAAGCACTCATGCCGAGTGGTTATGATGATTTGACTACCTGGAAAAAGCCAATCATGCATTCCAAGCACTGCATATAACTGGTCTAGCTCATCAACATCATCAAGAATCACAAGAACCCTTTTGAAACGTAAGGCATCTTTAATCTTGACAATACCTTCATCAACGTTGGATATCTTCTCCTTCCTTCCCTTCAAAATATCTGAAACAAGCTATCTTTGTAAACAAAGTAAACCATCCTGTTGTTTTGAAATTTCTCTCACATTTGCCAGGAAACTGCTACCCTCAAATCTGGAGAATTTTGAATTATATAGGAACTTGGCTATGGTAGTCTTCCCTATTCCACCCATCCCACAAATTGTAGCTACACCAACATCAGCTGATTCATCTTCTAACCAAAACTGTATTTCTCTTGCCCGAGAACGTATTCCAATCGCATAGGGGCCGATGTCCATGATTGTGCGACTTAGTTTGTCTCCAACTACTTTGATAATTTTCTTTATAAACCTCGACTCATGCCTAATGATTCCGATCAAGATGAAAAAATTAGCACAATAAATTCTCAAGCAGTAAGGAACAAAACTATTTTGTTATTGTCATTGTTGAAAAACTAACGAGTTCAACCTATTCGAAGAAATGTGTTTTACAATGATTTGTTCAAAAAGCAGAACTCTTTTCCTATTAATCTGCTTTCCTTCTCTTGCTATTTGTCAACGAAGATCAAGTTTCTGGTAAGATTACCGTGATTGGAAATGAATTTATTAGGCATAACAATTTCAAATAGCTTCAAACGGGAGAATCATAAACACAAACGAAATGATAGCTTCTCCAACTTTGCTATCAGATTCCAACATGATCCTCACAACACTCGAGCTTTCACAAATTTTCCAACGTAATCAAGTTTGTTAAGTGAGATGGTAAAACCTCTAATAGACTTTCTAGTTGAGTTAATTGTAGCTTTGAAACTGTTAAAAAATGTAATTTGTAATCTTCTAGAATAATGTAGAATGTGTATTTAAATATCTAAGTATAAAATTATTAGAAGTGTGTAGAAGTAATAATTACATTAGAAGATATTTGTATGGAGTAGTCTAGAAGTTGTGAGAGATGTCTTGTAATTAAGCACATGAGTTAAAGCTAGAAAAATCTAGAAGTTAGGAGAATTTTGTAATGCACATGTGCTTATCTCTAGCTAGTTCTAGAGAATTCTATGTGCTCTATAAATAGAGCACTGTTGTACTCACTTTGAGCAATGAAAATCCATTTAAAGCCTTACACAACTTGTCCTTATAACACCTCTCAACCATCCTTTCCCACTCTCTTGTCTAATTTACTACAAAATCTAACCTAGCACCCCAACAATTTTGGTATCAGAGCAGGTTTAACCGATCCATCCTTGTCCTTCTTTCAACCACCATGGAGTCCAACTCTTCCACTTTCAACTATGCACAAAATCTCATCCCTATATTTGAGGGAGAGAACTATGGCTATTGGAGCATCCAAATGCAAACTTTATTTGTCTCACAAGAATTGTGGGATCTTGTTGAAAGCGGATACGAGGCACCGGCAAATGCCGAAGAAGAAGCAACTTGGACGGAAGCAAGGAAGAAGAAGTTCAGGGAGAACAAGAAGAAAGATGCTTTGGCTCTCCTCAACATTCAACGTGGGGTAAGCAAATCTATCTTTCCAAGAATTATGGGTGCAAAAACTTCAAAAGAAGCATGGGAAATATTAAAAATTGAATATCAAGGTTATGATAAGGTTATCTCCATTAAACTTCAAACACTATGGAGAGACTTTGATAATCTAGCAATGAAGGAAAATGAATCCATTCAAACGTTCTTTTCCCGAGTTGCTGGAATTATCAATCAAATTCGAAGTTATGGAGATACCCTTCCGGATAAAAGAATCGTCGAAAAGGTTCTTAGGAGTCTGCCTCCAAAGTTTGATCATGTTGTAGCTGCTATCGAAGAATCCAAGGATTTGTCTAAACTTACTCGACATGAACTAATGAGTTCTCTCGAGGCCCATGAACAAAGAATGAGCAGGTTCACAAATCAATCCTTGGAGCAAGCATTTCAAAGCAAAATCAATTTTGGTGGAAAGAACCAAGAAGATCAAGAGAAGGGTTCATCTCGAGGAGGAGGCATAAACGGACAAAGACGTGGAGGCCAAAATGCATTTCAAGTCCGGAACAAAGGAAAAGGATACGACAATCAGAGGAATCCTAATGGCGGTAACTCTAACTCTTCTTGCATTATTTGCAAAAAATCTAATCATGCATCCAAAGATTGTAGATTTAAATGCAAGAGATGCAAGATTTCTAATCATTCTGATCGAGATTGCTGGTTCAATCAAGAAAAAAACAAAGCTAATTTTTCAGAAGAAAATGAAGCTGAACACCTATTCTCTTGCATGAATGCTCAACAAGAGTCAGATAACATTTGGTATCTGGATAGTGGATGCAGTAATCATATGACAGGCGATCATAAAAAGTTCGTGCAGCTTGACGATAAAATCTCTTCACAAGTAAAGCTGGGAGATGGGAAGCTGCAAAATGTGAAAGGAAAAGGAGTTATCGCTGTCTAAACAAAGGGAGGTAACAAAAAATTAATTTCAGATGTCCTTTATGTTCCTGGGCTTACTCAAAACTTATTAAGTGTGGGGCAATTACTGCAAAAAGGCTACACACTTAATTTTGATAATGATGAATGCACCATCATAGACAAAAAGAAAAATTTTAAAGTGGCAAAAGTCAAAATGACTCCAAATAAAGTTTTTCCGTTAATAATGCCACTTAATGAAAATTTTGCCCTTAAAGGAGAAAAAATTGATGACTCATATCTGTGGCATCTAAGATATGGCCACTTAAATTACAAGGGCATGAGATTGCTAAAGGAGAAAAATATGGTAAAAGGGCTACCAAATATTGATAAAATTGATAAAGTTTGTGAAGGGTGTATATATGGAAAAATGCACAGACTCCCATTTCCAAAGTTCGCTTGGAGAGCTAAAGCGCCTTTGGAATTGGTGCATTCTGATATTTTTGGCCCTACTAGAACACCATCTCTTGGTGGCAAAAGATATTTTCTCCTATTTGTTGATGACTATACAAGGATGATGTGGCTATACATCCTTGACCAAAAATCAGAAGCTTTCTCTGTATTTCTCAAATTTCAAGCTTTGGTGGAGAGACAAAGCGGAAGACAAATAAAGACACTTCGGACAGATCGTGGTGGCGAATTCATCTACACTCCATTTATGGACTATTGCAAGGAAAAAGGAATCAAGAGGCAACTTACAATTCGGAAAACACCTCAACAAAATGGAGTGGCAGAACGGAAGAACCGAACAATTGCAGAGATGGCACGGAGCATGCTTAAAGGTAAAGGGCTTCCTAACTCATTCTGGGCCGAAGCTGTCAACACTGCTGTTTTCATCCTCAACCGTTCTCCCACTAAGGCAGTTCGAAACAAGACACCATATGAGGCGTGGTACAAAGAGAAGCCTCAGGTAAATTTTCTAAAAATTTTCGGTTGCATTGCATATGCATTAGTTCCCTCAGAAAAAAGAGAAAAATTTGACGAAAAAGGAGAGAAATATATTTTCATTGGATATAGTGACGAGTCTAAGGGTTATCGTCTCTATAATCCAAACACAAATAAATTTATGGTTTCTCGAGATGTAATATTTGATGAAGCTGCTGTATGGAAGTGGGAGGACAATTCCTTCCAAGAGCCAAATTTTCTTGAGCTTGATGATGCGGGACATGAACGAGAAACCTTGACTCCAGATCCAAGTCCAAATCAAAGCCTACGGACCAGTGCAGAGAGCTCATCATCGGATGATCTCAATCCAATAAGAAAGGTACGTTCCTTACGAGATATATATGACTCGTGTGATTTTGCCTTCTTCACTTGTGAACCACATAATTTTGAAGAAGCTGCAAAAGAAGAAATTTGGCTAAAAGCAATGAATGAAGAAATTGCAACTATCGAGAAAAATCACACATGGGATCTTGTGGAGCTACCAAAAGGAAAGGACGTAATTGGACTCAAATGGATCTATAAGACAAAATACAAAGAAGATGGATCAATCCAGAAGCACAAAGCACGCTTAGTAGCAAAAGGCTACTCACAGCAGCCTGGAGTGGAGGGAGATAATCACAGATAGCTTCACATCAAAAGGATGAAAAAGGTTCTATCCAAAAGGTCCTGGCATGAAACAATTTCATCCGGAAAATCTCATGGATATTATTTCCTTATGAAATCTACATCTCAGAAAACGGGAAACTTAAATAATAATAAAAAGGTCCGACATGAATTAATTTCATCCAAAACTCACAAAACAGATGTTAGAATAGTAATTAGGAAAAAGCACTTGGGAGGAAATTATCCATCAGCTATACTTTGTAAGTTCATCCCATGCAACTAAAACAGCAACTTTTCTGAGTGCGGCCCTCCATTCTTCCACCTTGCTCATCCATTCCTTTCTCCTTTCACCACTTTCTGCTTCAATTTTCCCTTCATGTCGTGCAAATGCTTCTTCGAAACTTCCTTTTTGCTTCTTCACTATGAATGGATCCACGTCATAGAAAATGGGAAGAACAACTTGTCCAGAGTTACTCCTGCAGTTGAGGATCATCACAAGCTCATCAAGGCACCAACTTGAAGATGCATAGTTCTTTGACAAGACAACTATTGACATCCTCGACTCTCTAATTGCCTTTTGCAATTCTGACTTGATCTTTTCTCCCCTTTCAATCCCATCATCATCTTTGAAGGTGCGAAATCCGGCATAGTCCAATGCTGTGTAGAGGTGGTCAGTGAAGGACTTCTGAGTGTCTTCCCCTCGGAAGCTCAAAAACACATCAAAGCTACTAGGTGAAGTTGAAGAAGAGGCTTCTTGGGATCTTATGGCAGCCATGAACAAAACTCAAGAGAGATAAATGGAGTCTAGGACCAAGATATCATAGATGTCACTTGGAGTGCTAAATATATAAAGCCGATATTAGTAGATAAATTGATCTAAAAAAATGGGTGAATTAGAAGCAAAACCGTGTAAAAAGCACAAGAGAAAAGGAAAAAAGAAAGAGGTAGGAAAGTGAGGTTAAGAGTTGGCTGTGGATGAAGCTGCAAAGAAAGTGAATGGTAAAAAACCAAGGCCAAGCAAATACCATAAAATTTAGGGTACCGACAGCCATGGGCACACAAAAAGCCAATTTCACAGTATGTTGCAATGACTAGAAATACGAACGTCTTGTTAGCTTTATGATTGACCACATTTGCAAGTTCATTTTATTTTTTGGAAAATGGAAATATGAACTGTAGAATGGCTGATGGAAAATGGGGAAGGAAATATACAACCCTTTTCCATCTTTGTCATTTTCCATCCCCAATGGAGCATTGAGTTCTATAAGTGGGGATGGAAAATGGCTATACAACTCCCCGTTGGACTTGCTCTTAGGAGTGTAATATTCCCATATGTAATGCAGACCAACTCCCCATTGGACTTGCTCTGAAGAGTGTAATATTCCTATATATATGTAATGCAGAAAAATGTAAAATTTGATCAGTTTGGTGGGGGGGGGGGGGGGGGGGGGGGGGGGGGGGGGGGGGGGGGGGTTGTGTGTGGCGTTGCAAAGGGATGATTATAAAACTCACACCTGGGGGAGTTCACAACAAGGTCAACAGAAGTCAACTTCCCCATTGACAATAAGAAACACAAATAAAGTGGATGAAAAATTGAGCAAGGGGTAGAGGAAAGATGGACGAAAGTTAGTTGGGGGCTCATTATCAAGTCTGTAGTGCCATAAGACAATCTAGTACAACATGAAAGGACTAGCAGCAGCTAAGAGAAGCAGAGTCAAATCAACCAATCAGCTGAAAACAAATATGCGTGAACCATTATGAAGAAGAATGAAGCAAGAACCCACATATACGCAGGGCTATCGAAATTTTGAGGCTCTAAATTTTTGTATCATGTTATGTTTAGTACTTTACAGTTTAAGTTCAATAACAAGCAAAAGGTACTTACTACTAGCAGTAAACAAGGTCAAAAACTACTAGAGAGAAGTTCATAGAATGATACTTCAACTTGCCTTTATTGTTCTTTATTAAATTTTCTGCTCAATTAACTGACTTAATTTCTGAATTTGGAATTAAGGGAGCCAAAGTTTCAAAAAAAAAAAAAATGCTATGATGGTTCCTTCCTCCTCTCTTTCGACCAGAGACATTCAGAATTAGAATTCTACTTTATTCAAGAATGCTAGTAAGCCTTTGGATTTGGCGCTCTGGTGGGAATTAGGTTTTGATGTCGGTCCTTCTATTGGCTTAGGGAGCTTGCTTCGGTTTGTTTTCGCTTTTTGTGGAGTTATGGGCTTTGGGGTTTGGTTTGCAGTTTTCATTTAGGATTTCGAGTTGCGGCTTGTTTTCGATTTTTGTGGAGTTATGGTTTAGAGGTTTGATTTTGGGTGTCTTTAGCCGTTTTCCTCAGGCTTTTGCTGTTTTGGTTGGCACATTGCTGGCTCTTTTCGGTGGACTTGGATGGCTTATGCCGGTGTGCCCTTATTCCGATTAATCTTCGTAATCGTTTACAAAGATTAACAAAATCCTTTTGTTGAGAAAAAAAAAAAACTGGCTTAATCTAATGAACCTATAGTTAGACTAAACGCTAGAGAAGTTATGTGTACGGTGCCATACACGAAGAAGCTTGTAAGCTTTTTGTTGGCTTTGGTTTTGGTGTTGCATCTTGAGGGTGGTAAGGACTTATCTTGAGCGGGTGAGGGTTGGAGTATGTCTTGGTTGGCGTCCTGCCAATCTCGGGGCGGGGGGGTGGCTCGCGAAGGGATGATTATAAAACTCATACCTGGGAGAGTTCACAACTAGGTCAACAGAAGTCAACTTCCCCACGGACAATAAGAAACACAAATAAAGTGGATGAAAAATTGAGCAAGGGTTAGAGGAAAGATGGACGAAAGTTAGTTGGGGGCTCATTATCAAGTCTGTAGTACCATAAGACAATCTCATACAACGTGAAAGGACTGGCAGCTGCTAAGAAAAGCAGAGTCAAGTCAACCAATCAGCTGAAAACAAATATGCGTGAACCATTATGAAGAAGAATGAAGCAAGAACCCACATATACGCAGGGCTATCGAAATTTTGAGGCTCTAAATTTTTGTATCATGTTATGTTTAGTCCTTTACGGTTTAAGTTCAATAACAAGCAAAAGGTACTTACTACTAGCAGTAAACAAGGTCAAAAACTACTAGAGAGAAGTTCGTAGAAAGATACTTCAACTTGCCTTTATTGTTCTTTATTAAATTTTCTGCTCAATTAACTGGCTTAATTTCTGAATTTGGAATTAAGGGAGCCAAAGTTTCAAAAAAAAAAAGCTGTGATGGTTCCTTCCTCCTCTCTTTCGACCAGAGACATTCAGAATTAGAATTCTACTTTATTCAAGAATGCTAGTAAGCCTTTGGATTTGGCGCTCTGGTGGGAATTAGGTTTTGACGTCGGTCCTTCTATTGGCTTAGGGAGCTTGCTTCGGTTTGTTTTTTGCTTTTTGTGGAGTTATGGGCTTTGGGGTTTGGTTTGCAGTTTTCATTTAGGATTTCGAGTTGTGGCTTGTTTTCGATTTTTGTGGAGTTATGGGTTTAGAGGATTGATTTTGGGTGTCTTTAGTTAGGTTTTCCTCAGGCTTTTACTGTTTTGGTTGGCACATAGCTAGCTCTCTTCGGTGGACTTGGGTGGCTTATGCCAGTGTGTCCTTATTCCGATTAATCTTCGTAATCGTTTACAAAGATTAACAAAATCCTTTTGTTGAGAAAAAAAAAAAAAACTGGCTTAATCTAATGAACCTATAGTTAGACTTAACGCTAGAGAAGTTATGCATGTGTACGGTGCCATACACCAAGAAGCTTGTAAGCTTTTTGTTGGCTTTGGTTTTGGTGTTGCATCTTGAGGGTGGTAAGGACTTATCTTCAGCGGGTGAGGGTTGGAGTTCTTTGTATGTCTTGGTTGGCTGCCTGCCAATCTCGGGTAGTTTTTCCTCTTTGGGTCCTGGTGGCATATAATCGTCACTATTCGGGATTGTACTTGAAATTTCCTTTATATTGCCTTTTTCTTTAATGGAAAGGCCAAAGATTTCCCAGAATTTTTGTTGAATATGAATTCTACCCAACAGTTAAGATTCAATATCTCACCAGGAAATTGTTGAATATACTGCAGTTAACAGTTTCTATTAGCTCTCAAAAGAATTAAGAATGCCAATGCAAAGATATGTCATAGTAAAGAAATTATAAGGACTTAGCCTTCAGTGTCTTTTTGAAGTGCAGCCCTCTACCCTTCCATCTTGTTCCTCAATGGTCCTTTTTCCTTTCGACAGTTTCCTCTTCATGTCTACCAAATGCTTCTTCAGAACACATGGTATTTAGGAGGTAAAATTGCATGCCCAGATGTCCTCATGCGTTCAGAAATCGTCATAAGTTCATCAAGGCACCATCTTGAAGAATAAAATAGAGCCAGAAGTGGCGGATGAATATAAAGAATGGGATAAAAGTGAAGTTGGGGTCTTCTCCTGGTGAATACCCCAGGTTGCCGCGCATGCTCAGACAGGATAGCCAATATCGTTTGCAAACTTACGAAAGTAACGACACCCGTTGATGTGTGTCTATATTGGTGATGCCCATTTCTTTATCGGTTCATACTTTGAAAGTGGTTTTCTCAAGTTACTCAATATCATGGTGTAGCCTATGGTATGCACTTTCATCAGTATTTTCGTAACTAACACCAAATGTAGTCTTAGTAGCCAAAATGATTCAAAAAATATTCTTTCACACAGTAAGCACTTATCCATGAAAAGCCTTGACAAATGAGCCCAAAAAATACGTCACAAAACCAACTATAAGAAATGCTTAAAACTAGAATCATAAAATTCGTCACTTACCGTAAATAAACATGCATAACTTCACTTTACTCATATACAACATTAGATCTGCAGTGGTGGCGTGATTTGCTGGGGTTGTGGGTTGTTGGGTTGGCGGTGGTGGCGGGGGCTGACGGCTGTGCTTGTGGCGGATCTGCGTGTCTTCATTTTTTGCAAGTGGTGTTGGACGGCAGTTTTATTGGTGGCAGTTGGGGGTTTGGCAGCAAGGCGGCGGTCAGGATCTATTTGGTCTTCTTGGAGGTGGTGTTTGGGCTGATTGGCGGTTGGGATCTGGGCGGTCGGATGCTGATGGGCGGTTTTGTGGTGGCCCTTGTCTGCGATGGTTGGTGTTGGTAATGAGGCGGTGGAAGCACGGTGGTGGTTGTTGCTGGTGAAGGGTGTTGTAGGAGGCTGTGGGTGGGTTGCAATGGGGCAGCCTGTTGTGAGGTGGTCAAGCCGTTCTTCGGGGTAGCAACAGGGGCTTGTTTCCCTGGCTCCGGAGGCGGTGGTGACAGTGGTGGGTAGGGGTGCTGTTTAGGCTAGCCCATGTTGTCTATAGGTTGGTCTCCGGCTATGTTGTCTATGGGCTATGCCTTTTAGTTTTTGGGCTATGGTTTCGATGTTTTAGACCCTTAGGTGTCTTGGACTAGGTCCATTGGGTGCTTTCTTTGTTGGTTTCTTGCCAACTTAAGTTTGCTTTGTAATCCTTTTTGGGGAATTTTTAGGCCGGCCCCAAAAAGTAGGTTTGGACTTACTTTAGTCCTGACAAAAATATTTCTTCTTTATTTCAGTCCTTTTTTTTTACTTTTCAGGCATTTTTACTATCTTGCCCATTCTTCTTAATTTTTTGTGTACATGTCCATTTTTAGTAAAATTTATATCTTTAGAATCAACTCCTGACACATTATTTCGAACAAAAATACCCTTGGCTATGTGAACTGACTGAGAACTGCCAATTCTCATAGCTAGTTAACGTAATATTTCAGACAAAAATATCCCCGCTAGTTCACATAGCCCAAGTTAACATATTATTTTGGACAAAAATACCCCTGAACTATGGCTATGAGAACTGGGGCTATAAGAGCTATATTTTTAAAATCAATTCCTAAATCATTATTTCAGAGAAAAATACCCTTGGCTATGTGAAATGGCTATGAGAACTGCCGAGTCTCATAGTCAGTTCTATAAGAACCGCTCAGTTCTCATAGAGAACTTGTTACGTGAACTGAGTTATGAGAATTGGCTATGTGAACTGCCAATTCTCATAGTCAGTTCTATGAGAACTGTCAGTTTTCATAGTCAGTTCTATGAGAATTGGCTATGAGAAGTGATTGTTCTCATAGAGAACTAGTTTTGTGAACTAGTTATGAGAATTGAACTACGTGAACTAGCTATGTGAACTATGTAAAATAAACAGTTCTCATAAAAAATATATAGTTCTCATAGGAAATACACGGTTCTAATAGATAGTTTTTCTGAATAATACACAGTTGTCATAAAAAATATGCAGTTCCCATAAAAAAATACACAGTTCTCATAGATAGTTTTCACATAAAATACACAATTCTCATAGAAAAATACACAATTCTCATAGAAAAATACACAGTTCTCATAGAAAATATACAATTCTCACAGACAGTTTTCACATAAAATACACAATTCTCATAGCCAGTTCTATGACAGCTGTGTATTTTAAGCTATGAGCCACTATGAAAACTGTGTATTTTTAGCTATGAGAACTGGATATGTGAACTACCGATTCTCATAGTCAGTTCTATGAGAAGTGACTATGTGAATTAAGTTATGAGAACTGGCTATGAGAAGAATTGGTTATGAGAATTGGCTATGAAAAGTGAATTAAAATATGAGAACTAGCTATGTGAACTGTCAATTCTCGTAATCAGTTTTATGAGAATTGTCGGTTTTCATAGTCAATTCTATGAGAATTGGCTATGAAAAATGACTGTTCTCATAGAGAACTAGTTTTGTGAACTGGTTTTGAGAACTGAACTATGAGAATTGAAAAATACACAGATCACATAGTTCACAGTCTTACCATACATTAAAATAAATAATTCTCATAAAAAATACGTAGTTCTCATACAAAAATACATAATTCTCATAGATAGTTTTTACATAAAATACACAATTCTCATAGAAAATACACAGTTCTTATAGAAAATATACAATTCTCATAGACAGTTTTCACATAAAATACACAATTCTCATAGTCTGTTCTATGACAACTATGTATTTTAAGTTATGAGCCACTATGAGAACTGTGTATTTTAAGCTATGAGAACTGGCAATTCTCATAATCAATTCTATGAGAACTGTCAGTTTTCATAGTCAATTCTATGGGAATTGGCTATGAGAAGTGACTGTTCTCATAGAGAACTAGTTTTGTGAATTGATTTTGAGAACTGGATTATGAGAACTAAAAAAAAAATACACAGTTCATATAGTTCACAGAGTCTTATCACACACAAAAATAAACAGTTCTCATAGAAAATATATAGTTCTCATAGAAAAATGCGTAGTTCTCATAAACAGTTCACATAAACAACACACAGTTTTCATAGAAAAATACACAATTTTTATAAAAAAAAATACATACACAAACAAAAATTGAACCAAAAAAAAAAGGCAATCAAAATCAAATATGGGAGGTTGAAATACATAAATCTAACATTTAACAAAAAAATCTTTAAAAAAATCGGAATGATGAAAACAGATCATTTAACAATTTACACATATGCACACAACCACTTCTTTCTAGATTCCACCATTAAACTACAAAAAGAATGCATAACTACACCATTTGTTCCACTGCCGAACAGATCTGAAAACTCTAGGAGTTTAACTTCACGGAATTTCTGGAAACAGATCTTGGAGAGAGAGCGGCGGTGGTGGCACGACGGCGAAGGTGAAGGCGGTGGAAGTCTTCGTTGTCACTAACCACTGATCCTCCTCCTTCGTCGAAATCTTCTTCGTCATTCTCATCTAACTCGTCGTCGTCGACCTCGCCAATGGAGGATTCATAGAGAACTGGTGAGCTGGTGCTTTCCGACTGCATACGGTGGTGAAGATTGATGATGGATGAGAGAGAGAGAGAGAGAGAGAGAGAGAGAGAGAGAGATGAATCGTCTGGATTGCAGGAGCTGTTTTATTTTGTTTGTTGGGATATGGGGCAAAAACGTCCACATGCAACATAACCAAGCCATCCAGCTTCGGGAAAATATTTTAGGGTTGGGATCAAACCAAACCTAAAAAAGGGGACCGGCCTCTAATTTACTATAATTTTCTTATCAATAAATTTTTTGCTTCACTGTTCAAAAAAAACAAAAAACATTAGGAACTACACCAAAAAAGTTCTGTAACATAGACCGTTTATAACTCCAGATTTTATGTTTTACAGTATGTGTTTCATAGCTCTCTCTAACATACTATATGAGTATCTGGCAACTAAAACAGAGAGGAGAAATAGAGGATAAACAGAAACGAATCTATTCAAGGAAATCCACAACAAATCAAGAAATCAAATCTTATGATCCGGAACATCGAATAAGGAGAAGAAACCTCTTGCATCCGGATCAGATTTAAAAAAAGAAAATTCAAACAGGTGCAAATCTTTTCTTATATCGCTGCAACCAACAGCCAATAGGTCTGCATTAATATTCCGTAGTACCAAAAAAAAAAAAGGGTCTGCATTCATAAATTTTGAAAGATCAATATGACCTCAAGTTTGGCTCCTACTTCTAGTTGAAAAGAACAAAACCCTAGATTTCTCGTGAACTCTGCCCCTTTGCCTGTGCATGTGATCGTTGATAATGACAATGATGGCGATGAGATGAAGACGGCAATCTACGTTAGTTAAGTTCACCAAAAATAGAAAAAATATCGATGTGTCCTCAAGAAAGAATTTCTTATTATAAAACCTGTAAAATAAAATTTAAACTCTGCATGGTAAACAAGTTACAGTTTGACAATGACAGAAGCGAAAATGAGGCTGCCCCTGGAGCAGAAGCCAAGGATGGGAAACATGTCGCTGCTAGTGGTGATGTTTCTGCCGGTAAGCCTCTTTCACCTGTTGTTTCCAGAAAACCTGTTTCGTTCGTTAAAGATGCCAATGATACCAATGGTGTCCCGGTTACAACCGAACCAGAGGTTCTTGCTACAGCTGCGTAGCGACTCACTGATGGTTTTCTAATCAATTTGGTGCTAATTAATTATTTTCTCTTGCTTTTTTTTTTTTTGGGGAAGTGTTATTAGATTACCACTCTAAGGGTATGTTTGATTTGATGGAATGGAATTGACAGTGAAATGGAATTGTTGGAAATAAGATTGGAATACCTTTTTTATTCTCAAGTTTGGTTGTAGTTAGGAATAGACATTTTCATCCACAATAGAATGATGTGGAGATAATAATTTTTCGAGTGGAAATAGTAATTTCTGGAGTGACAATAATGAATCTTGGAGTGACACTAATGATTTTGGTGTGGCAAAAAAATGGAATGACAATTCCTTAGTTTTTTAGTGGAATGACAATTCATTTACTAAGATGAATAGTGATTCTCATATTTGGCTTCTTGCCAAATTTGAGTTTGGATCTCAGATGGGCATAGGATTACTCTTAGCTTTGTAGCTCTTGTATAGGTCTCGAGTTAGGGATATGATGTCATAACTCCTTGTTACTATTAATCTTTGTAACAATTTCAAAAATTAATGAAATTTTTTCGCTTTTTTAAAAAAAAAGATGAATAGTGATTCCATTTGTAATGATCATTCATCATTTAATGGTAAACCAAATATGGAAATAAGCATTCCATTGAATGACTATTTAATTCCACCGTTGATTCTATCGATTCAAACATATGCTAAGCTTCATACCACTCGGGATAGAAAATAAGAGAAGCCATATTTTCAGGGATCGTGGGCCCATGGCTATTGCCATGCAGTTCTTTTTTTCATTTCGTCTTGGGTCTTCTTTTAAATAAGCCACTTTGGCTTATTTTTTGTCTTTATTCAAAAAATTTTTGTATTACTTGGCTTATTGTCAATTTTTTGGGGATTATTGCATCCTCAAGACAAGAGGAATCTAAAAAGTAAAAAATTTTGACCGAAATCCAATTTTTTTGAATAAAGACTAAAAAATTGGCTTATTGGCTTATTTTCGTCTTTATTCAAACAAAATTGAATTTTGGTCAAAAATTTTTACTTTTTAGATTCTTCTTGTCGTAAGGATGCAATAATCCCCAAAAATTGACAATAAGTCAAGTGATACGGGAAAATTTGAATAAGAACAAAAAATAAGCCAAAGTGGATTATACAAACGGGAAGAATGACTTGCTCTTAAGAGTGTAATACTCCCATATGTAACGCAAAAAAAAAAATGTAAATTAGATCAGTTACCTAGAAAAAAAAAAAAAAGAAGGGAAAATGACGGCCAAAGATGTGTTTTAATAATTAATACCCGACAATAACATTTCCAATATTAACAAATGTTCTCAGCATGTCATTGGTGGGTATTAATTATCAAAACACGTTCTGCGGCATCATTTTCCCAAAAAAGAACAGATGATTATAAAACTCACACCTTGGGTAGTTCACAACTAGGTCAACAAAAGTCAACCTCTCCACAGATAGTAACAAACACAAATAAATAAATAAAAAGTAGAGGGAAAATCGGGTAGAGGAAAGAGGGAAGAAAGTTATATTAGTTGGGGGCTCATCATCAATTCTGTAGTACCATAAGACAATGAGTGTAAATTCTATCGGGATGAGCTAGAAAATGGGGGTTTTCCGCCACCCTTGTGGGTTCCCTTTGCGCATTTTTTTGGGTAATTCAAATTGCGCATTTTGTAGGGCCTATAAAATAATATATCTATGCAAAAAATCAGCTTTCCAATTTCTATTGCCAATCAAGGCTCATTGCAGTAAACTTGAATCTCCAAATAATTTGCAATATTAATAAAGTTATATATCAGTCAAATAAGCTCCCTTTGAAAAGATTCCCCTTATACAAACATATGTGTTACATAGTACAATAATTTAGGTCGGACGAGAAACATCCAGCAAAATCATTGAGTAAACCCCAAAGTTCAAGACAAGATTTATACTAATTGCTCTACACAAGAGAATGGCAAAAAGTAGAGACCCGTAAAACGAGTAGATGAAAAGCAAAACCGTATAAAAAGCACAAGAGAAAAAAGGAAGGAAGAAAGTGTTGGGTTTTTTGTCCTGTCACCAATGCGAGGGAGCAGGAGGGGGGCCTCCCCATTTGCAGCTTTGAATACCACCGAAAGTTTAAAAAGGACGGATGATTATAGAACTCACACCTGGGGGAGTTCACAATAAACTGGATGAAATTTCAGGTAACAAGGGGTAGAGGAAAGAGGGACGAAAGTTAGTTGGGGGCTTTATAATCATGTTTGTAGTACCATAAGACAATTGTTGGAAAATGAAATTTTACCAAAGAGAATTTGGTGGGATTCATACTGTGTGAGGTGGGCCCAACAACAGTGAACAAATTGTCTCATTATGGGAATTGGAAAAGCCAAATAACGTGCATGCGCTCCGTCTCCAAACACCTAAATTACACCGGGGCCGGAACTCAGGATTCGTGGGCCCGCGACTTGTGGCTAGAGGTCTATGGTCTATGGTCTATGGTCTATGGTCTATGGTCTATGGTCTATGGTCTAATCTAAATTGGTTTGGAATTGATTGTGCTTTATTGGGTTTGTACCATTCGCGTTTGAATGGTTCAAAATCAGTTGTGCGTGACTAATTAACATTGGGTTGAATGCCCAGAATAAAACCCATGATTTGATTATGAAATCAATTGCTGGATTAATGGTTGTAGCAGTTTTCTCCTGAAATTGAATTTCCCTTTTTGAATTCCCTGTATTCAAGATGAAATATATATAAAGGAGTTCGGCTCCATTGTTTCAAGACACCAAGAAATCCAAAGAGTATCTCCTTCTTGAAATCATCCTTCTTCTAGAGAGAGTGTACAAACACTAGTTGGTTCGACGGGCAGTCTATGACGGTGCTCCGGCGGTGAGTGGGAATCGAGTCAATCCTGTGAGACAAACACCGACACAACCTTTAGCACCGGTGAGACGGTGAATTTGCCTTAAGGGCACCGTTGTACAAAATGGGTCTCAGTTTGCAAATTCTTGTTCCGTACTTATAGTTTATATTTATGTTTCATATAGTTTATAGTTATGTTTCATATTTTGTAATTCCAATTCATGCAATATTCTGTTCAATTGTAAATTTTCAGAAATTAGTAAAATCGATTACTGTATTTCCGCACTAGTTTTTCGTACAACAATATGCAACATGAAAGTAGAGTCAAGTCAAGCAATTAGTTGACTTCATTTTGATTCATTTTTTTCCACATAGACTTCATATTTTTCTTCCAAAAACAAATATGCTTGAACCATTAATTATCAAGAAGAATGAAGCAACAAGCCTCATATAAGCAGGGCATTCGAAATTTTGAGGCTCTAGATTTGTGTCATGTTATGTTTAGTATCACGTACTTCACAAGTTCACAGGTTGTAGATCAACCCAAAAAAAAAGTGTTTTACGGGTTGAGTTCAATAACTAGCAAAAGGTACTTACTACTAGTCGTAACAAGGTCAAAAAACTGTTTGGAACATTTCCAAAATATTTAAGTTTATATGACTTATTTAACTCATCAGTAGACGACCCAACCATGACTGGTGAACCAATTACCTCTAGGCTCCTTGCAATTTCTACGGCCAATGAAGGCTCCATGCAGTGAAATTGAGTCTCGCTTGTTTGTTTTGATATTTGGATTTTGAGTGAAGAGAGATAGAGAGTAATGACCAAGAGAACATTTTTTAGGGACAGTGCGCAAAGAAAAAATCCGAAATCCCAAACTGAACAAGCTATAATTTGCAATATTAATAAAGTTATCAGTCAAATTAAGAAGCTCCCTTTCAAAAGATTCCCCTTATACGAACATATGTGTTATATCTCTATTATAAAATATAAAGGTGTGGGCCCCATACAAACACAAGTTGTTAGAAGGGCTATGATTTATTTGATCCAATGGCTGATGCGTGCTCTCTAACTCTCTTGAGAAAACACCCACATTCTAACAAATATATTACAAAAACGCCCCACTATCAAGATTCAAAGAGAAATTCCAATTCCAATCGGGGTGGGTAGTGTCATAGGTACAGACAAGCACTAGTAGTACAATAATTTAGCTCGGATGAGAAACATCCAGCAAAATCATTGAGTAAACCCCAAAGAGCAAGACAAGATTTACACTAATTAATTGACACAAGAGAATGGCAAAAAGTAGAGACCTGTAATACTAAGCGCAAGTCATGCTTCCTCATCTTCGCGGTAACTTCCAGAGGCTAACACGATGGGCAAAATAAATAGTATGAGGTGTGCCGTACGACAGGGAACACGGATGATGTATCTGGAAAGAAGTGTATCTGGAAAGAAGAGTGGAATAAAGAGCTAGCACAAAAAGAATCGAAAGGGAGACAATTCCCAGGATTAGGACAACATTAGGCAAACAACTAGTGAGTTTACTAACTACTAGATATACGCCTGGTTAAGGGCAAAGAGACCACGTACCCGTCAAGACTTAAGGCACCACGGATCCGTATGGAAGATGTCAATGAGTACACAAGAGTAGACTCAAAACCAAGTTGTAACAGAAAATGCCAGCGATGGAAGTGCTTTCCTCCTCGACTTAATTATGGTTTTCAACAGGCGGCTGGAAGCAAGTAATCTCAGGATTGATTTTGCAATGCTTGAATTTGCCTCACCAGAAATTTTTATTTTCCAGGGGACATTTTGCTGACGTAACTAGTATTAAGTAATCTCAGACTTGGAAAATTATCAACCCTTTTCATTTGCTGCTATACCATTTAGTCCATTTAGTTATGGTAAATGACTTGTGTTCAAGTTATAGACAAACTAGTGCTGAATACCAAAAAAAAAACCCGTTTAGTCAATAGGAGAAACTGGTCAATGGATATGGGGCAGGGAATAGCCAGCCCGATTGCATATCCACCAAACTGCCAAACTTTGTTACTTTATTGGAACCTAAATGACCAAATTCAAATAGATCATCACTTTATTGACACACACAGAATCAAGAGGATGTTTCCCACTCCTGGACTAGATGAAATTATTTGGAGGACTTTTCCAATTTCTATGAGCTGCTTTTCTTTGTCTTTTGAAATGAACTCCGATAAGGTGCTCAATCTTGATAGGTCTTAGCCTATGATCCAGAAAACATGCATGCTTGGTTTTTTTTTCCTCTTGATGTTTTGATCAGTTCAAATTCTGTTTTTCTCGTTGGAAAGAGGATTTCAAATTTGAAACAACCTACGGAACCGCGAACATATCATAGAAAAGCCCTTATGGTAGACATCTTCATCAGTATTTTTGTAGCTAACACGTAATACAGTCCAGTAGCCAATATGATTCAAAAACTATCCGCACACAGAGTAAGCACCCATCCATAGCTACCCACAATAACATGTAATTTAAAAATTACATGTAAGCCAAAAAGTACGTCACAAATCCAATCATAAGAAATGCGTAACACGTGAATCATAAAATTAATATCTAACCATACGTATTCATAACTTGACTTTACTCATGTATGACATTCGTAACTAGACCAAAAATGTGTTACATGGGCAGATTATAATACGCTAAATTTCAGTGCTGCCTCTACAGTATGTGTTTCATAGCTCTCTGTGTCTGGCACCTACAAAAAAAGAGGAGAAAACAGAAAAGAATCTACGCAAGGAAACCCACAACAAATCAAGAAATCAAACCTTATGATCCGGAACAATCAATAAGGAGCGGGAACATGAAAAAAGCAGCGAGAGGAAGACAAACAGAGGAAAACAACAACGAAAGGAGAGGGCCCTTCACTCGAGTCCGAATCCAAGCGAGTTAGAATATTGGATGAAGCGGGATTTCACTCAAGTCTTTTATGTTTGGTTTCTTCAACTGACGCTTCAAACTTCTAAGTAGTTTATACATAGGAGTTCCCCTAATCTTCTGAGACCAAACTTTTTCAACAAAAGGAATGAACTGGTCTATGTTGACCCCAAAAATCAAAAGATTTAAAGGGCTTCCTTGGGTGATCTTCCTTAGCTTCAAAAGTACAAGTAGGATTGATTACAAAATCCGAGCAAGATCCAATCTTTTCTTATTGCTAAAACCAGCAGCCAATAGGTACTGAATTCAATCATTTCGAAAGATCAATGATTCAATATGAGCTCAAGTTTGGCTCCTGCTTTTAGATCAATACTGGGTGGGTTGAAATGGGTCGCGGGTTAAATATGGGTCAAATAATAAACGGGTTGAAACAGATCGGGTCGAATATGGGTCAAGTCAAATCCAAACCCACCCGTCCCGACCCGAATTTTTTTATTTTAAAATAATTATTTTTGTCCCCCCTCCTCCTCTCCCCTTCCTTCTTTTCCTTCTCCACTGTCTTCCCCCAATATGGGTTGAAATACTTTTACAAATGGACAAAATCCCGTGGGGTATTTTGGCTATATAAGCCAATTGATTTTTTTTTTTTTGCCTTTATTTCATTTTTTTGTATTTGTACGTTCAGCGTTAATTTTTTTGTGAATTATTGATTCTATTCAAAGAGAGGATTTTTTGCACCCTTTTGTGTGTGTGCGCGCGCGCGCACAAGAGAGAGAAGGGAGCTTGTTTTTTATTATCCATGCGGGGCCCACTGTTGGTTTCCTTAGTTTTCTCGTTTAGCGGAATGTCGACGTAAAAATGGGGTAGTCTGGGTTCATTCAGCTATTTCCTTAAGAAATTCAAGATCCAAAATGCAAAACTTCAATCTCTGTACATTTTTTTTAATCTGCAACTTTAATCTCTTTGGTACAAAAGCACATAATTGATGTATAATATACTTCTCTCTCTTTTTCTAATGAAATACCAAGTGGCATACTGTCAGAAATTTAGGAAAACAATGAACGAATGGAAAATCTACTTGAAAATCTTCTAGTTCCACCCTCAAAGCAGTGAGTTGTGTGTGTTGGTCTCGGTTTTTTAATCCCAACTCATATTGAACCCATTTTCAACCTACCTAAACTCATATAAATATGGGTTGATATGAGTTGATCCGTTATACAATATGGATGGATTGGGTTGGGTTATAAGTGGACGGATTTGGGCGGGTTAAAAAATATGGATTAGGATTGCCACAACTAGTCTTAGGCTATGATCCAGATTACATGCTTGGCTTATTTTTCCTCTTGATTGTTTTATCAGTTCGAATTTTGAAATGTGATTTTCTCAAGTTACTCGTTGAAAAGAGGATTTCAAATGGCAAAGAACACCGAAGATATCATGTTGAAGCCTATGGTACGCCCTTTCATCAGTATTTTCGTAACTAACACCAAATGTAGTCTTAGAGCATCCGCAATGGGAATAATCAAAATCAATAACCAAAATGTGTCACGTCAGCATTTGATTATCTATTTAGTTCATAATCATATTTAACAACATTTACCTCCACATTGGTTATTTTTGCATCCTTAACAAAAAAAAATCCCACAATACACAATGCACCTATGTCCAATCGCAAATGAGTTCCAATCACGCACCCGACCACACCAAATTATTCGTCTCAATGAGACGATTTCAATGTGGGGGGTTTTTGAGTTATTGAGTTTTAAGTTTGGTTATTGAGTTTTGGTTATGCAGGGAAATCTTCAACAAATCAAGATATCAAACCTTATGATCCGGAACATCGAATAAGGAGAAGAAACCTCTTGCATCCAGATCAGAGTTGAAAAAAAAAATTCAAACAGGAGTAAATCTTTTCTTATCGCCGTAACCAACAACCAATAGGTTTGCATTAATATTCCGAAGTACCAAAAAACAAAAAAAAAAGGTCTACATTCATAAATTTTGAAAGATCAATATGACCTCAAGTTTGGCTCCCACTTCCAGTTGAAAAGAACGAAACCCTAGATTTCTCGTGAACTCTGCCCCTTTGCCTATGCATGTGATCGTTGATAAGGACAATGATGGCAATGAGATGAATACGGCAATCTACGTTAGTTAAGTTTACCAAAAATAGTTCTGGAGTCCGAAAGAGGAAATAGTTTACCAAGGAAGGAAAGGATGATGCCAAGGATGGGAAAGATGTGGCCACAGCCGCGGCTGCCAGTGGTGATGTTTCCTCCCGTAAGCCTGTTTCACCTGTTTTTTCCGGAAAACCTGATCGCTCGTTAAAGACAGGGCTGGCCCAATGGAAAGGCCCAAGAGCCCGCTGCCTTGGGCCTCCACATTTTGGCAAAAAATGGGGCATCCCTTTCTAGATAAGTATATATATTTTCTGTGTATAACTATAATACAAACTCCTTTAGTGGTTTAATGGTAAAGTGTTTGCTCTTTTATATAAGTTGCCTAGATTCAAAACCTGGTAAAATATTTTTTTGTAGTGTTTTTTTTTAAAAAAAAAATTCCTCTTATCACACAAATTGGGGCTGATGTGATTCAAACTTGAGTCTACGAATATTATTGCAATCGTACAAGTCATTAAGGCCGAAATATTTACCATGTTGAATAATATGATGAAAATTATATATAGAAAAGTATTTTTGTTTATTGTTTTTAAATTAGAAAATTTATATAGAACACTATTCCACCACTTGACCTAGGGCATTCAAATACCTTGGGCCGGCCCTGGTTAAAGATGCCAATGATACCAATGGTGTCCTGGTTACAACCGAACCAAAGGTTCTTGCTGCAGCTTGGGGGGGGGGGGGGGGGGGGGGGGGGGGGGGGGGGGGGGGGGGGGCAAGCAAGTTACGGACTCTGAACCGGCGGTAACCGCATAGCGACTCACTGATGGTTTTCTAATCAATTTGGTGCTAATTGATAAGAGAAGCCATATTTTCAGGGATCATAGCATATTGGCATGCAGTTCTTTTTTTCCTTTCAGAATCAAATGCGTTATCATGTAGGCATTCTTATAATTTGAAAACTGGTTAATGTCCCAACTTTTGCCAATTTTGTTTCTGTGCCGCATGTGATGGTGATTCTTATGCACAAGATTTGATTGCCAAACTGTTCTAAAATTTTAGATTCCAGACAAAACCACCACACAGATAAATTTACTGAATTTGCAAGTCCAACTCAATAAATTTTCCTCTAGTGCAGTTCCCTAAACTAAAATCTTACTAAGACCCTGATTGACAAGTAACTACCAATGCACCAAGTGCCTAAAAGCAAATGTTGACATTATTCTAGTTACACTCTCAATGACACGTGAGAGATGAAAGAATTATGGACACGCAGTTGTTGGGGTATCAACAAGACTAAGGTTTGACCAGTCTACAGATAACTTTTTACAAACACATGCACCTTCCACTCAATATCTTAGGACAATCAAGGTTTGTAGTTCTGTAACAACACTTTCACCTTAGATTTCTTCTGTTACTTCTTCACCTGCTGATGGAATTTCTTACCATATCACAACCAACAGCATAGATTTCTTTTGATACTTCTTCACTTGTTGATGGAATTTCTTGTGTAATCTTCTTTCCTTTCTCCACGTCATACAAAAGGCGGACTCCTACCTCCTTCACCTGAAATCCTTTTCTTGCAAACACAGATATATTCATTTCATCACCACCTTCTACCTGATTTTCAAACTTCCAATAGCTTAACCAAATCATATCCTCATCAGCTTCTGGAATGCCCGTTACGTGTGGGTATTGGCTCCAAATCAATCTCTTGGTGGTATTAGTGATAACAGTATTCAAGTTAAAAAAAAACCACCCATTTGATTATGAACACAAGAATGTGCATACACAACGCAAAAACTCAAGCTTCGGATTCTGAAATCATGAGATGGCACAACAAAAGATAATGAAGTTCCTTTATTAGTAAGATTGAACCAACCTGGAACCTTGCTCCCCGGAAGATAAGTGAACAATAAATGTTCTTCATGGCACCCCTGTGCCAAAAAAAGAGGCATTTGTTAGGCAATTATCCACAGAGAGAGAGAGAGAGAGAGAGAGAGAGAACCTGTTGAGAAAGCTTCGGCGAGTTTGCATAGGGGACTGGAAGTCTACCTTTTAGGTTTCGCATAGATTCCAAGTGGAACAAGCCCAAATTATCTATTATCTCTGTACCGACATCTGCTATGGGTTTCAACTTGTATCTACAGTAAAACTGTGCCACGATGCGACTCGAACCATTGCTATAGCCCCGTCGTATCATGATCATTAAGTGAGATAGAAATCCAAAAATTCCAACAATCCGGGCGATGACAATTTTTGTAATGCAGGTGATAGAAGCGTTATCTTCTCCAACAAATTGCAACTCCAGAATTGGAAATCTAATACATCCTGTGGCACTTCAAGTGACTGGAGCCTTGTGCACGAGTTTACTTTAAGGATTTCGAGCCCAGAAAGACCTCTGATGCAATCTGGGAGACTAGTAATAGGGTTATTGCTCAAGTTTAATTTCCACTGCGAAGGAAATAAGAGAAGCCATATTTCTAGGGATCATGGCATATTGGCGTGCAGTTCTTTTTTTCCTTTCAGACTCAAATGCGTTATTGTGTAGGCATTTTTCTTTCAATTTAAAACTGGTTATTGTCCCTACTTTTTGCCAATTTTGTTTATGTGCCTCATGTGATGGTGATGATTCTTATGCACAAGATTTGATTGCCAAACTGTTCTCAAATTCATTAGATTCCAAATTAAACCACCACAAAGATAAATTACCTGAATTCGCAAGTCCAACTCAATAAATTTTTCTCCAAACACAATTCCCTAAACTAAAATCTCACTAGGACCCTGAGAGTGACATATAACTACCAATTCACAAATTGCATATGCAAATCTTGACACTATTCTAGTTACATTCTCAATGACACGTATGAAAGAATTATGTACACGCAGTTGTTGGAGTATCAATTAACAAGACTAAGGTTTGACCAATCTACAGAGAATTTTTCACAAACACATGCACCTTCAGCTCAATATCTTAGGACAATCAAGGTTTGTAGTTCTGTAGCAACACTTTCACATGGAGCTAGGGCTCATGCCCAATCTACAGTTTAATCCAATCAACATGATCCGGAGAATCCCATTAAAGAGGGAACCAAATGTACTTAATTATGAATGAATGATTAAACGCCCACATCGAACAGTTTCGACTATATCAATAATATCACAACCAACAGCATAGACTTGTGTATTTTCTTGATATGAAGATGCATCTCCAGGTACAGGAACTCCGTAGCGGAAGATTTCTTCTGATACTTCTTCACTGGTTGATGGAATTTGTTCCGTAATCTTCTCTGCTTTCTCCACGTCATACACAAGGCAAACTCCTACCTCTTTCAATTGAAGTACGTCTACTGCAAAGGTAGAAATTTTTATTTCATCACCACCTTCCACCTGATTTTCAAACTTCCAATAGCTTAACCAAAGAATATCGTCATCAGCTTCTGGAAAGCCTTTAACTAGTGGGCTATGGCTCCAAATCAATCTCTTGGTGGTATTATTGATAACAGTACTCAAGTAAGAATAAGTACATCTTGGTGGCTCACAAGAACATCCATACACAACGCACACACTCAAGCCTCGGATTCTGCAATTATGCTGTGGCGCAGTAAAAGATAGTGAAGTTCCTTTATTAGTAAGATTGAACCACCTTGGAACCTTGCTCCCCGGAAGATAAGTGTAGAATACATGTTCTTCATGACATCCCTGTGCCACAAAAAGGCAAAAGTAAGGCAATTACCGAGAGAGACGGGGGGGGGGGGGGGGGGGGGGGGGGGGGGGGGGGGGGGGGGGGGGGGGGGGGGGGGGGGGGGGGGGGGGGGGGAGGGGGGGAAGGAGGGGGGAGAAGACCTGTAGAGAGAGCCTCCGAAGATAACAGAAGGGGATTGCAAGTGTAACTTTTAGGTTTTGCACGGATCCAAAGTCGACCAAGCCCAAATTATCTATTATCTCCTTATCAACATCTCCTAGGGGTTCCAACTTGTATCTACCGGAAAACTCTTCCAGTACGCTGTGACTCCAACCATGAGAAAAGCCCACTTGTCTGTATTCTTGGGGTGACGTCAATATTTTGAATGTAGGTGATAGGAGTGCTATCTTCTGCAACGAACTGCAATCCATGAATTGCAAATGTTCTAAATCCTGCAGCACTACAAGTGACCGGAGCCTTGCGCACGAGTTTACGCAAAGGATTTCCAGCCCAGTAAGACCTCTGATGCAATCTGGGAGGCTAATAATAGGATTATTGCTCAAGTTTAATTCCCGCAGCGAGGATAGGTTGCCCAGATCTGTAGGGAAAGCATCGTCTGATAGATTGCAGCCCACAAGACGTAGTTTAACTAAGGACCGAGGTAAAGAAGATACCCATGAAGTTTCAGGATTTCTTTTTGGCTTCAATGGCGAAAGATAAATGAACGAATACCAGGCTTTGACATTCTGAATTGTAGCAGGTGATTGAGTTATGCCAGTAACATTTTCTGCTCGTAGCACTGTTAGAGAATCCATATTCCCCATCTCAGTTGGCAAATTCTCAAGATTTGAGCAACCAGAGATGTCAAGTATTTCCAAAGAATTTAACATACCAATGCTTCTTGGAAGCTTCCTCAGATTGCTGCAATCTTTTAAATTTAACAAAACAAGTCTTGCCAAGTGTCCAATGGATTCATGAATCTCGACCAAACTTGTACAATCTTCAAGTATTAGTCTTTCAAGATTAGGGAGTACGATGAAGTTAGGAGTTTTGGCAAGGCTATGGGAGTGACTGAGATTAAGGATTTTCAGTAACTCGAGAGACTGACAAAAAAGAAAAAGAAAATGTTAGATTGTAATTCTAATTCTATCAATACATTACAAAATAAGACAAGATACAAAAATAGATAAAGACCTCGGTCATTTGGTGTGGTCTTTCACTTTTAATCTCGCATTCAAAATCGTGGTCTATCAAGGTGTAACTAAAAGTCCCTATCTTTTAACCACAGGATAAACATCATGATTAAAACTCATTAAAACCGTGACTAAAAACATAAAAACTGTGATTAAAAATACAAAACCGTGACATTTAATAGCTTTTAACCACAGGATAAACATCGTGATTAAAACTCATTAAAACCGTGACTAAAAACATAAAAACTGTGATTAAAAATTCAAAACCGTGACATTTAATAGCTTAACATCTCAGTTTCATTATAAAACCTTGGTTGTTTAGAGAGTAATAATCTCAGTTTTTTGAAAAACTGAGATTAAAAGTGGCGTTTTCCGTAGGGAAAAAAACCCACTTTATTTATCCTATCGGGTTTTGAACCTAAGTCTCTTGAGTTTTGCATAGAAGCTTCAACCAACTGCACCACACACACTTTTCAATATATAATTGAAATATTTAATATATAACATATGTGTTTAACATTAAAATATATTTCAAACATCATTTTGAACCTTTAAATAATAAAATTACAAATTTTAATAAACATGAAAGTTGGAGCCCCTTGTGTTATTGTTCAAACTCAAACCCAATTTGAATTATCTCAATTAATGGAGTTTTGAGCATAGAGTTATACTCAAAATATATTTGGCAACGAAACGCAACCTTCATAAATTTTTTCACCAAATGGGTACATTTGGTGACAAAATATATTTTCATCACCGAAAGTATCCCATTTTTTGACGAAATATTTTTTTGTAGAATGATTGAGAGTGACATTTATTTAGGGGTATTGCATGCGGAGTCGATTAAGGGGTAATCGACTTTCAACTTTCCCTATATAAGAGCTTTCATCTCAAGTCTAAAAAAAAATGTGATGTATTCTCTAACTTACGATCGCAGTTTCTAGATGATTGAGATTAAAGGTTTTTTTTATCTCAGTTTTTCCAAAATGAGATATATTCTTTCATATACAATCTCAGTTTTTCAAAAACGAGATCTATTTTTTAAGTTACAATCTCACTTTTAGATTATTGGGATTAAAAAAATCTTTTCATCTCAGTTTTTTTTTTAAACGAGATATATTCTTTCACATATAATCTCAATTTTTTGAGAATGAGATTTACTCTTCAAGTTACAATCTCACTTTTTAGATTACTGAGATTAAAAAATCTTTCCATCTCAGTTTTTTCTTGTAACTGAGATTAAAACTATAGTCCATAACATTTTATTACACTTTTACAAAAAGTGAGATCCTTTTAGTTTTTGGACCGTGATCTTTATACCATTTTGTAGTCGTGTGAAAACGTAATGTACCTTAGTTCCGTCCCAGATATGCTTCAAGCTGCTATAAGGCATCTCAAGAGCTACCAGAGCCTCCAAGGGGAAATAACTTGGTATGGATTCAAATGGAAAGCCATGCCAACTCAGCCATCTAATTCTTTTCGGAAAGTTTTCATAACTTCCGCTTATTCGTACATGACCAAGCTGCAGAAGTTTTAGATTCTCCATTTTTGCAAATGCATTAGTTTCCAAAGCTACTTGATTTGAATCTCCAGGAGCAATGCCAACCGAGTTCCGGGAGAAGATGCCCCAACGATCTCTCTTAAGCAAATTCCCTACCTTTGACAATAATGAGTTGTCCAAGAATTCTTCGAAACTGCGTTTTCTATTGACACCAAAAACTGTACTGGGCCTAGCAGATTTATCTTCCTTCAATAAACTCATATCAAGAAGGAGGCCTTCAATTTTTCTCGTGCCCTGGCAAAAAAAGGGGATGAGGGGGTTGAAGACATTGATGAGTACTTAGCAACACGTATATGTACAACTACAAATGTACATGAGGAAAAATTCTTACAGTATTATGCCTTAGAACATTAAAGGAATCTTTATGATTACACAATCTGCTACGTTCTCCTGGCTCATTGGGTGATTCTTGACGGACTATTTCTCTTCCCATTTCTTGAAGCAAATGATGCATCACCACCTTGTTGGAATCATCAACTGTTAATAGACATCTGTCAGTGAGATTTTGAATCCCAACCACTGTGTAAAATTCACATTCATCCATGATTGTAATTGTATAATCCTTATCGCTCCCAACAAAGAAACACGCAAGATGAAGGAATAAACTTCTATCGTGATCGTCTTGTAGAGAATCATAGCTTATTTTGAGTTTTGCAAGGATTTTGCTATCAGGGATTGCTTTCAATTTTTCTAACTTACTTTTCCATACTCCGATGCTTTTTCCAGATAGAGAAGATCCCAAAACTTTAATAGCCAACGGAAGCCCTTCACAATGTTTGACCACCAACTTTGAGGTTTCCACAAAATCATCAATGGGATGGCTTTGTCCAAAGGCATGCAACCTGAAGAGCTCAAGGGACTCATCATAATCCAATTTTTCAATCTTGTACACCTTGCAAACTTCATAAGGTGTTAGCAAGCGCTCATGCCGAGTGGTTATGATGATTTTACTACCTGGAAAAAGCCAATCATGCAGTCCCAGCACTGCATATAATTGGTCTAGCTCATCAACATCATCAAGAATCACAAGAACCCTTTTAAAATGCAAGGCGTCTTTAATCTTGACAATACCTTCATCAACGTTGGATATCTTCTCCTTCCTTCCCTTTAAAATATCTGAAACAAGCTGTCTTTGTAAACAAAGTAAACCATCCTGTTGTTTTGAAATTTCTCTCACATTTGCCAAGAAACTACTACCATCAAATCTTGAGAAGTTTAAATTATATAGGTACTTGGCGATGGTAGTCTTCCCTATTCCACCCATCCCACAAATTGCAGCTACACCAACATCAGCTGATTCATCTTCTAACCAAAACTGAATTTCTCTTGCACGGGAACGTATTCCAATTGCATAGGGGCAGATGTCCATGATTGTGCGACTTAGTTTGTCTCTAACTACTTTGATAATTTTCTTTATGAACCTCGATTCATGCCTAATGATTGCGATCAAGATGAAAAAATTAGCACAATAGCAATGATAACTCATACTTGAAGTAAATTGCAAATTCACAAGCAGCTGTATGGAATAAAACAATTCTGTTATTGTCATTGTTGAAAAACTAACGAGTTCAACATATTCGAATAAATGTGTTTGACAATGATTTGTTCAAAAAGCAGAACTCTTTTTCCTATTAATCTGCTTTCCTACTCTAGACTAGGGGTGTCAAATGGGCGGAATTGGGCCAAAATGGGTAAATTGTAAGTGGGTTGGGTCTTTAATGAGTCATTGACCCATTTAGACCCATTAATTATGAGTCTAATTACCCATACCCAACCCAACCTATTTATTTAAAAGCAAACCCGACCCGCCCATTAACCCAATTACCCACCACCACCACAACGCCGCCTCCACCACCACCACGCCACCCTTACCGCCGCCGCCACCACCACCACCACGGCCACCGCCGCCGCCGCCACCACCACCACAACCGCCGCCACCACCACCACCACGACGCCACCCTCACCACCGCCACCACCACCACCACTACGGCCACCATCGCTGCCGCCACCACTGCACCACCACCACTAGCGGCGGCGTTGTGGTGGTGGTGGCGGCGATGGTGGTGGCGTGGGTGGTGGTGGCGGCGGCGGCGTGCTGGTGGCGGTGGTGGTGGTGGTGGCGGCGATGGTGGTGGCGTGGTGGTGGGGGTGGTGAGGGTGGCGTGGCGGCGGCGGTGGCGTAGTGGTGGTGGCGGTGAGGGTGGCGTGGTGGTGGTGGCGGCGTTGTGGTGGTGGTGGTGGTAGCTGCAGTGGTGGTGGGGGTGGTGAGGGCGGTGTGGTGGTAGTGGTGGTGGTGGTCATTGTGGAGGTGGCGGCGTTGTGGTGGTGGTGGCGACGTTGTGGTGGTGGTGGTGGCGGCGGTGGTGGCGTGGTAGGGGGTGGGCTGCATTCATTGGGAATCTAGTAAATAGACGAAAATTTTTCATGGGTTACTATTGGGTCATTTTAGTTGACCCAATTGATGCCCAATTAAGACTCAACTAATATTGGGTTATTTGGGTTTGAACCCATTTTTACCCAACTAATAAATGGGTTGGGGTGGGTCTATTTTTTAATTGATGGGTCTGGGTTTGTTAATGGGTCTGGGTTCAATTTATCACCCCTAATCTAGACTAGCAATTAGATAAAAGGACTTGGAAAGAAATTACCCATCAGCTCTATTTTGTAAGTTCATCCCAGCTAACACAGCAACTTCTCTGAGCGCGGCCCTCCATTCTTCCACCTTGGTCACCCATTCCCTTCTCCTTTCACCACTTTCTGCTTCAATTTTATCTTCATGTTTTGCAAATGCTTCTTCGAAACTTCCCATTTGCTTCTTCACTACGGTTGGATCCACATCATAGAAAATGGGAAGAACGACTTGTCCAGAGGTACTCTTGCATTTGAGGATCATCACAAGCTCATCAAGGCACCAACTTGAAGATGCATAGTTCTTTGACAAGACAACTATTGACATCCTCGACTCTCTAATTGCTTTTTGCAATTCAGACTTGATCTTTTCTCCCTTTTCGATCCCATCATCATCTCTGAAGGTGCGAAATCCGGCATAGTCCAATGCTGTGTAGAGGTGGTCAGTGAAAGACTTTCGAGTGTCTTCCCCTCGGAAGCTCAAAAACACATCATAGCTACTAGGTGAAGTTGAAGAAGAGGCTTCTTGGGATGTTATGGCAGCCATTGAACAAAACTCAAGAGAGAGAAATGGACCAAGAATATCTATCATACAAGCCCCTTGCAGTGCTAAAATTCTGAAGTCAACGTGAGTAGATGAAATCATCTAAAAAAAACGAGTAGACGAAAAGCAAAACCGTGTAAAAAGTACAAGGGAAAAGAAAAGAAAGAGGTAGAAAGTGTGGTTGGTTTTGACCCCACCCACCAAATTAAAGAGTGTCAAACTTGTTAGCTTTATCAGTGACCACATTTACAAGTTCCTTTTATTTTTTGGAAAACGCAAATATGAACTATAGAACAACTGATGGAAAATGAGGATGGAAATATACTACCCCTTTTCCATCTTTGCCATTTTTCATTCCATTTTCCATCCCCATAGGAGCATTGAGTTCTATAATTGGAGATGGAAAATGGCTATACAACCCCATTGGACTTGCTCTTAAGAGTTTAATATTCCCATATGTAATGCAAAAGAAAAAAATGTAAATTAGATCAGTTACCTGAAAAAAAAAAAAAAAAAAGAACGGATGATTATAAAACTCACACGTGGGGGAGTTCACAACTATGTCCACAGAAGTCAACCTCTCCGCGGATAGTAACAAACACAAATAAATAAATAAAAAGTAGAGGGAAAATCGGGTAGAGGAAAGAGGGACGAAAGTTATATTAGTTGGGTCCCCTTTGCGCATTTTTTTAGATAATCCAAACTGTGCATCTTATAGGGCCTGTAAAAAAATGTATCTACACAAAAAAATCAGCTTTCAATTTCTACTGCCAATCAAGGCTCATTGCAGTAAACTTGAGTCTCCAAATAATTTGCAATATTAATAAAGTTATCAGTCAAATAAGCTCCCTTTGAAAAGATTCCCCTTATACAAACATATGTGTTACATAGTGCAATAATTTAGCTCGAACGAGAAACATCCAGCAAAATCATTGAGTAAACCCCAAAGTGCAAGACAAGATTTATACTAATTGCTCTACACAAAAGAATGCCAAAAAGTAGAGACCAGTAATAATAAGCGCAAGTCATGCTTCCTCATCTTCGTGGTAACTTCCAGAGGCTAACACGATGGGCAAAATAAGTAGTATGAGGTGTGCCGTACGACAGGGAACGCGGATGATGTATCGGGAAAGAAGAGTGGAATAAAGAGCGCTAAGAGAATCAAAAGGGAGACAATTCCCAGGATTAGGACAACAATAGCCAAACAACTAGTGAGTTTACTAACTACTAGATATACGCCTGGTTAAGGGCCAAGAGACCACGTACCTCTCAAGACTTAGGCACCATGGATACGTATGGAAGTTGTCAATGAGTACACAAAAGTCGACTTCAAACCAAGTTGTAACAAAAAATGCCAGCAATGGAAGTGCTTTCCTCGTCGAGTTAATTATGGTTTTCAGGCGGCTGGAAGCAAGTAATCCCAGGATTGATTTTGCAACGCTTGAATTTGCCTTCACCAGAAATTTTTATTTTCCAGGGGACATTTTGCTGACGTAAACCCTTTGCATTTGCTGCTATACCATTTAGTCCATTTAGTTAGGATAAATGACTTGTGTTCAAGTTATAGACAAACTAGTGCTAAATATCAAAAAAAAATACCCATTTAGTAAATAGGAGAAACGGGTCAATGGATATGGGGCAGGGAATAGCCAGCCCGATTGCATATCCACCAAACTACCAAACTTTGTTACTTTATTGGAACCTAAATGACCTAATCCAAACAGATAATCACTTTATTGACACACACAGAATCAAGAGGATGTTTACCACTCCTGGACTAGATGAAATTATTTGGAGGACTTTGCCAATTTCTATGAGCTGCTTTTCTTTGTCTTTTGAAACTATCCTTCTACGCTGAAAGTAGAAATTAATGGATGTAGCAAGTCTCTTTTAAATAGCAGTACAAAGATACATATTGGTATCAGTTCTATGGCCATGTGTTGGGTACCTGTTTATGCCCATTTTTGGCACATAATATCGGACCAGCGCTGGAGGGTCATTTAATTAACTTTTAATTAAATTGGGCCGATTTCTACGAGTTTCTCGGGCTTAAAATTAATGGTTCACATTAATTTTGTGGTTTGAAGCAAGACCCAATTAATTGAAGCCCAAGAGAAGCGAGATACGCCGAATAATATTTCATGGAAGGTATTATTCGAAGCTTTAGAAAAAAATGAAGGCCACAGTCATGTGTTTGTTCCAAAAGTGGAGTGGCCCACGATTGCAGTAGCAGTTGAGTTTTTACTTGGAAGTTACAAGTAATTGTGGACACTTGGCATCCAAAGAGCAACGGATGGAAGTTATTTATCAAAAACACATGGAAGTCAGATTCCTACATAAATGGAGCACGTCAAGATTCGTGGGAAGCAGTTGTAAATGGAGCACGTCAAGATTCGTGGGAAGCAGTTGAGTATAGGAAATGGGTAATGGGACACGTGGCATCTTGGTGTTGCACTGGAAGTTCATTGAAGACCCATTATCAAGACTCATATCCCACGACCCAAGTTTATGCAAGGAGGTCCTGATTGTTTGGTAAATCATGGGACATGTGGCGTAATTCCAAGCTTGTTTGCAATTTCGTTTATAAATAGAACTCAAGAAGGAAAACGGGTCCAACACCAATCAAAGCTCAACGCTTACAAAACTTTCCTACTTTCAGCAAAGTAGTCTATCGAATACCTAGTATTCACCCCCATTCAAACTCACTTTTTCAAGTAGTTTGGATTTTACTTTTTTTGTACAAACTTTATTATCCCGGAGTAATAAAGTTCACGTTTTTTACGTTCCATTTCCTATACGACTAGGAAATTTTTAAGTCCACGACCGTGTGGCAAACCACGAACTTCATTGTGATCTTTAACCTTTGGGTCATACGCAATCGCTCATACGTTAGAAGTCAAGATTCACGGGAATCTTCATCAAAAGTTAGGTGCTACAAGTCTTGACACGCCCGCGCATCATGCATTCACACCTTGTGTCAAAAACGAAAGTTTTCAGTAACATAACTGTCGGCTGATAGTGGAAAATACATGTATCAAAATTCCACTACCTTCCATGTTGGCCTGTAAATTGTAGTGTCCTATGTTGACCAATAATGCATGGGTAGTCCTATTTGAGAGAGAGGAAAAGAGGAGGTACCAGCACTCGAAGTTCGAGCGCCCAAGGGTGCCACCACAACGAAATTCAAAGCTATGGTACGGTTGGTCCTCTTTGAACTTTTCTATATTTTCGGAACACATCGATATTGAGAAAAAAGGTACAGGTCGAATTCTACAAATACTTTTTTCAAAGATAAAGGTGTTTTTGAATATATCAGCTGATTTCCAATTAACGTAATTTTAGGTATAGTTAATGTCATTGACAAGTTTCAAAAAATTAACGAGGATCCTATTCGCGTGTTTTCCGCAGTTTACTCATAACAAGCTTTTTGCAGGATGTGCTTGACACGCGGTGGGCTTGACGGGTAGGTGGTGACTGTTGGCCCAAATAGCAACCCAAGAGGGGGGGTGAATTGGGTATCTCAAATATAACGCGGAATTTTAAAAACTAATTTTAATCTATTCAACCACAATTCCAATTTCAATGATATACTATTCTACTCATGCAATATTGATATGCAAAACTGAAAATAAAGAGAGTAGGGAAGACAGAATCAAACGCAAGGATTTATAGTGGTTCGGTCCGCAACTTCACGGCCTAGTCCACTCCCCAAGTGTCCAACCTGGGATTTGCTGCACTATCTCCAATAGTTACAATCTTCTAGCTTTGCGGGTGCTAGACAACCTTTACAACGAGCAATCTATCTCCAATCGCTCCGACTAATTTTGACTCTGGTGCTAGTCACACCTAACCCAACTAGTTTTGACTCCGGTGCTAGCAACACCTAACCCTCAAGTGATTTTCTCTCCAAAACCACTCACAAAAAGATAATTCTCTCAAGAATACGAATAAGGGTGTACAATCCCTTTTACAATTGATGCTCAAGAACAACACTCAAACTAGTGTAATAAGATATTCAAGATAAGGCTTTAGAGATGATTAACGGATATTCAAGAGTAGCTCACTGTAATTTTTCTTCAAGAGATCATCCTACTTTTCTTCCTTCGACACACGAGTATATATATCCTTCAAGAATGAAGCCCCATTTGACTGTTGAAGATTAGTAGCCGTTGGGAAGAATAGGCTCCTTCCACAAATCAAGTAATTAATCAGCTCCTTTCTTGTTTCCCGAAAATATATCTTCTACTTTCTCCATCCTCAATATTCTCCAATCAATCAATTATCTAGTTTCCATTTTTCCACTGAAATGCATGTGCATGGGAATTTCCACTAGCCGTTGGAAATTTAATCTCACAAAATTATCACCCAATACTTTCTTTCATTTGAATCATTCTCTAGCCAATTAAGTTAGGAGAAGATTTGTCCTTAATCTTCCTCCTTTCAATTTATCTTGGCTATTGAGATAGCGATTTGGTGTAGCAATGTGTCCATGTGTACTTCAACCAAATCCTACAAAATAAATATTAACTCAAATGAGTACCAAATATCACAATATTAATTATATTTCTTCTTCAATAAAATATATTTGTTATCATCAAAATCAACAAGGTATTCATAAAAACCTTTGGGCTAACAATCTCCCCCTTTTTGATGATGACAAACAATTAATCATTTTATTCAAATAAATTCAGAATTATAATTATAATAAAAGAATTAAGATACTCCCCCTGAATTTATGCATCCTTGCTTGAGCTTTTTCTCCCCCTTTGTCTTTCGCTATATTTCTCCCCCTTTGTCATCAACAAAAAGAGCACGGGAAGAATTGATAGAATCCTCTCCTTTTAGCTTTTATAATGTTTCTCCCCCTTTGTCATCCACAAAAACTAGGAGAATTTTTGTCCACGATACTCACAAATCATCATTGTCATAGAGGTGAAAACTCCTTTCAGTTTTGCATTCTCGAAATCGCATCGCAGATCAACCCGGCCAGTAAGTTATACAAGTTAACCACATCACTTAAGCCATCTTTGTAACACTACAACTTCAAGCTCACAAACAATTCATAGGCTGTCTCCACTTTAAATATTTGTTAAAGATATAAGCACGTTAACATATGTAGTAAATTTAATAAGGATTAATCATGCTATGTTACTGTAAAACATTTAGAACAACTTATTTTGGAGAAGATATTTTCACCAAAGTTAAAAAAACCTTTTCAATTAGCAAAGTAAATAAACTATAGCTAACTCATCAAAAACAGTACCTTCAAATTGATTAGAACCTTGGCCACCTAACAATTAATAATCATACCATACGAATCTAAGTTGACTCTACCAATCTGTTTGAGCTTACTCAATCGCAGTAACTCATCTTTTCTGCTGTCTAGAAATTATCTTCAAACATTTGCCTTTGAGCTCATGTCAATCTACAAAAATAAATTATATGTAGTTCTTTGGTACCCACATTTTCTTGGGTCCGGGAGGGTTAGTAACAAGATGCTTAGGAACCCATGTCTTTTTCGTTCCAATACAAATATTTTTACGAATAGGACAAGAATATGATAAATGACCAATCATTTCACAGTAGTTGCAAGTAGTGTAAGCATGACGAGAAGAAGTTGATTTCACAAACAAGGTTTGATAAAACTTTTGCTTTTTGGTTGGATTAAAACCGATGCCTGCTTTGTCAAAAACACATCTTTGTTTTCCAAGAAGCATATCCAAATTTTCTTTTCCTTGAACAAACTTATAAAGAGAAGTTTTCAAATCCTCAACTTCATTTTTCAAAACATCATTTTCAAGTCTCAAATTATTTTCGAATACTAAATCATTTGCAATCTCTTTTGGAAAAGAGACTTTTCCAATTTTTTCTTTTAAGGCATCATTCTCCTTTTTCAAAAAGTCCTTTTCAGCTAAGAGGGAAAAATTAGTCTTTTTGAGAGACTTATATTTGGAACTCAACTTCTTAAACTCGGAGTGCAATTCTTCAAATGCATCAAACAGTTCATTATAATCAAATTGATCATCAAAAGCATCAATAGAATTTACCTCATCGCCATCATGTGCCATCAAGCATAGGTTCGTGATTTCTTGGTCACTATTTTCTTCAGAACTACTCACATCAATTTCTTTCAATGCTGCAAGTATTGCTCTTCGTTTTTCCTTTTTCATTGACCTCTTGATTTCGGGACATTGTGATTTCAAATGGCCCGGCCTCTTACACTCATAGCATATGATGTCACTTTTCTTGCTATTCGCTCCTTTTGAACCATCTTTTTCAAAAGTTCTTTTCGCCCTTCGTATTTTTCTTTTCATGGACTTTTTGAGCTTTCTTGTGATTACCTCTAGATCTTCGTCACCACTTGATTCGGAGTCATATCCACTTTCACTTGATGTGCTCGAAGTAGAAATTTTAAAAGCAAGGTCTTTTTTCTTACGACTTCCCTTATCTTCGAAATTCATCGTGATTTCATGAGTCATAAGAGAACCTAAAAGCTCATCCAAGCTGTAATTTGTGAGGTCTTGTTTGGCCTCAATTATTGCCGTCACTTTTGGCTCCCATTGCTTTGGTAATGACCTGAGAATCTTTCTCACAAGATCAACATTAGAGTAAGACTTTCCAAGAGATTTCAAACCATTAATAATATCAGTAAAGCGTGTAAACATGTCAGAGATGGATTCATCAGGCTGCATTTTAAACAATTCGTACTTATGAACAAGCATGTCAATTTTTGATTCTTTTACCTGACTAGTACCCTCATGTGTAACTTCTAGCTTATCCCAAATTTCCTTAGCCGATTCACATGCAGAGACTCTATTAAACTCATTAGGATCTAAAGCACAATATAGCAAATTCATAGCTTTAGCATTTAGTTCAATTCCAGTAATATCACTAGCATTCCATTCCTTTTCCTCCTTCGGTACTACAACTCCATCTACGGTTTTTGTAGGACGGTGCAGCCCATCAATAATAACTCTCCACAACTTATAGTCAGTTTGAATATAAATACGCATTCTAGCCTTCCAATAATTATAGTTAGACCCGCTAAATAAAGGAGGTCTATTGCTCGATTGGCCCTCGGGAAGAAAGGTGCCATAAGGGGTTGCCATGGATCTTACCCTAAGACGATTAAGTCAAAAATAACTAGAGCCTTGCTCTGATACCAATTGTTGGCCCAAATAGCAACCCAAGAGGGGGGGTGAATTGGGTATCTCAAATATAACGCGGAATTTTAAAAACTAATTTTAATCTATTCAACCACAATTCCAATTTCAATGATATACTATTCTACTCATGCAATATTGATATGCAAAACTGAAAATAAAGAGAGTAGGGAAGACAGAATCAAACGCAAGGATTTATAGTGGTTCGGTCCGCAACTTCACGGCCTAGTCCACTCCCCAAGTGTCCAACCTGGGATTTGCTGCACTATCTCCAATAGTTACAATCTTCTAGCTTTGCGGGTGCTAGACAACCTTTACAACGAGCAATCTATCTCCAATCGCTCCGACTAATTTTGACTCTGGTGCTAGTCACACCTAACCCAACTAGTTTTGACTCCGGTGCTAGCAACACCTAACCCTCAAGTGATTTTCTCTCCAAAACCACTCACAAAAAGATAATTCTCTCAAGAATACGAATAAGGGTGTACAATCCCTTTTACAATTGATGCTCAAGAACAACACTCAAACTAGTGTAATAAGATATTCAAGATAAGGCTTTAGAGATGATTAACGGATATTCAAGAGTAGCTCACTGTAATTTTTCTTCAAGAGATCATCCTACTTTTCTTCCTTCGACACACGAGTATATATATCCTTCAAGAATGAAGCCCCATTTGACTGTTGAAGATTAGTAGCCGTTGGGAAGAATAGGCTCCTTCCACAAATCAAGTAATTAATCAGCTCCTTTCTTGTTTCCCGAAAATATATCTTCTACTTTCTCCATCCTCAATATTCTCCAATCAATCAATTATCTAGTTTCCATTTTTCCACTGAAATGCATGTGCATGGGAATTTCCACTAGCCGTTGGAAATTTAATCTCACAAAATTATCACCCAATACTTTCTTTCATTTGAATCATTCTCTAGCCAATTAAGTTAGGAGAAGATTTGTCCTTAATCTTCCTCCTTTCAATTTATCTTGGCTATTGAGATAGCGATTTGGTGTAGCAATGTGTCCATGTGTACTTCAACCAAATCCTACAAAATAAATATTAACTCAAATGAGTACCAAATATCACAATATTAATTATATTTCTTCTTCAATAAAATATATTTGTTATCATCAAAATCAACAAGGTATTCATAAAAACCTTTGGGCTAACAGTGACAAAATAGGACCGGCTTGAAAGAATCCGTAAAATAATAGCGTGTGGGTGAGATTTGAATACTAAACTAAAATCTTGCTGAGACCTTTATTAACAAGAAACTACGGATGCACCAATCCCTTGTGTTCACAATAGTAGGACCCTTGCACGGAAAACTTATTCATTGCCTCTGGGCCATGGTGTTGCCCCAAGGGCTCCCCCCTCCACACAAATGTGTGTGGGCTTCACGCCAAAATGTGTGGTTGGGGGCACTGAAGTGAATAATTACTGACAAGGCAAAGACAAATGAGGAATCTATTCAAATCTTGATACTATTCTAGTTACACTCTCAAACAATATTTACGTTCACCCACTTGTTGGTATCAACAAGACTAAAGCTTTTGACAAGTCTACAGAAGGTTTGTAGTTCTGTAATAATAATCAATAACCACACATCCACAAGGAGCTAGGGCTCATCTATAGTTTATACCAACCAACACGATCTGGAGAATCCCGTAGAAGAGGGAACCGAATTTCCCATGCAGGGTACGAATTTGTCTCACTGTGATTAAATGCATGCGTCGAAGAGTTTCTTTTATACTAGAGATTTATGATGGCCAAGAATAAAGACTTGTGTATTTTCCTGATATGAAGACCCATTTCCAGGAACAGCAACTCCATAGTGACAGATTTCTTCTATTACTTTTTTTTTTTTGTGCATAAATGAAGATATTCTTTTACCCAAAAAAAAAAAAAAGTATCAGAAGAAATTTGTTGATGAAATTTGTTGCGTAATCTTCTCTGCTTTCTCCATGTCATACACAAGGTGGACTACTACCTCCTTCACCTGAAATCCTCCTTTTGTAAAGACGGAAATATCCATTTCAAAAACCACCTTCCTCCTGATTTTCAAACTCCCGGCCAATAGCTTAACCAAATCATATCCTCTTTAGCTTCTGGAATGCCAGTTATGTGTGGGCAATGGCTCCAAATCAATCTGTTGGTGGTATTAGTAATAACAGTGTTCAAATAAACAAAACCACCATGTATTTGATTATACTCACAAGAAAGTGAATACACAATGCACAAACTCAAGCCTCCGATTCTGATATTATGAGATGGCGCGCTAACAGATAATGAAATTCGTTTATCAGTAAGATTGAACCACCCAAGAAGCTTGCTCCTTGGAAGATAAGTGGAGAATACATGTTCTTCTTGGCATCCCTGTGCTAAAAAAAGAGGCATTAGTTAGGCAATTATCAAGAGAGAGAGAGAGAGAGAGAGAGAGAGGAGTAGACAGTGGTTGCGCAGTCAATTAGTCAATGAAGAAGCAAATTATCGAGCAATGGCTCACACGACATGTGAGATTATATGGGTGCGCTTGTTTCTTGAGGAAATAGGATGTGGGGTGAAACTACCTATGAATCTATATATATTGTGATAATCAAGCGGCAATTCACATTGCATCAAATTCAGTCTTTCATGAAAGAACTAAACATATTGACGTGAATTGTCATCATGTGCAAAAAAAAGTTAACTAGTGGTGTGATAGCTACTTCCTTTGTATCCACCAACATTCAGGTGGCTGTCATGTTTACGAAATCATTTTTTAAACCACGAATAGAGTTGTTATGTAACAAGCTGAGACTTTTTTGATATATACTCTCCAGCTTGAGGGAGAGTGTTAGAATAGTGTTAGTCTTTGTCGTTGTCCCACATTGGTTAGCTAAGCCTTGTAAGGAGTTATCGTTTGATATAAATAAAGATTATGTGTATTGTTAAACACCTTTATTTCTCCCTCAAACAACATTATTGGGAGATGAAGTGGGATTTGAGTTGGTAGTATGTTTTAGGTTTTTGAGTTTGTTATGTCTCTTCCACAAATGGTTGTCTTCTTGTATCTGAATTTTAAGATCTAGGCAAAGCAGACGTACAAGAATTCCTAGCAAGTAGGGAGAGAAAGACGAGTGTGGATTGTTTTTTTTTTTCTTTTTTTGGTGCAAGGAAAATCATACGCCAATATTAAACAACAAAAGAGTTATGGCAAGTACGCCCCCGATTACAAAGAGTAGCCAAGGGAGCAGCAGTCTGCAGGAGTAGTGTAAATAAAACTAAAACGCATTTAATCTAACATTCGGTCTAAAAGACCAGGCGGTCAGCAATGAAGAACTCTGAACTCCCTAGTGGCTAGTGGAACCTGGGTTGTGACCCCTAAGGTCTTCATTCTTTTGGGCTCCCAACCGAGCTACGATGCCCGCACTTTGGTTTGCCATTCTTCCAACGTGGGATAAAGTGGCGCAATCCTTGTAAGGAGCATTCTTGCATCTTCAAGAAGACCTTGTTGTGGGTGAGTTTCAGGGGGGTCCCTCATTGATGGCCTTCATCTCAAAGTGGGAGGTAGTTTATTTTTCTACAAAGCAGTAAGAGGATAGTACTATTTTGTTTTAAACGTGCGGATCAGAAGTGACAGGGTGACATACGCGTGACAAGGTGACATACGTGCACATACTCAAAGGCCATGGCCCTCTAGATTGCATTAAGAAGAAGAGGAATAAGATTTGTGTATTTTCCTGATATGAAGACGCATTTCCAGGAACAGCAAGTCCATAAGGATAGATTTCTTTTGATACTTCTTCGTTGGTTGATGGAATTTGTTGCATAATCTTCTCTGCTTTCTCTGCGTCATACACAAGGCGTGATGCCGGATTTTTTCAAATGGGAAGGAAGAAAAGTAAAAAGAGGAAAAAAAGGATAAACGCTCACCATCCAAGTTAGGAAACCAACGGGATATAGATATCACCACCCGAAGATTTAACTAGAGATACAGAGCATAGGGATCGCTCACCACTCAAAGGAATCCACCTATGAGATACAGAAACGAAATAAGAAGATAAACTTCACAAGCCAAAGGCTATGTTTTACTTAAACACACTATATTGATTTCATTCATAGGAAATGATATAAATAGGACTTGTTGGAACATCCCTCCAACATAGGAAAAATAAACTTAGATTTTCCAAGCTAGAAATAAATGAAAACAAAGACTTTGACTTCAAAAAAGATAGACTCTTTGAACGACTCAATGACTCTTTGAACGACCAAAAAGACACTAAAAACAGTGTGGATAGATACTTCGACTAGGACATAAAAGACAAGATAAAAAGAACTCCTCGATTCTTGTAGCGCAATTATTTTTCTGCATCAAGGCGGACTCCTACCTCCACCTTCTCTTGTTGGTTGATGGAATTTGTTGCATAATCTTCTCTGCTTTTACCACATCATACACAAGGCGGACTCCTACCTCCACCTTCTCTTGTGAAGACGGAAATTTTCATTTCAGCACCACCTTACACCTGATTTTCAAACTTCCAATAGCTTAACCAATCATATCCTCCTCAGCTTCTGGAATCCCAGTAACTTGTGGGCAGTGGCTCCAAATCAATCTCTTGGTGAAATTATTGACAGAAGAATTCAAGTAAAAAGACCACCATGACTTCTATGATCATGATCACAAGAAAGTGCATGCACAATGCACAAACTCAAGCCTTGGATTCTGATATTATGATGCGGCGCTGTAAAAGATAATCAAGTTCCTTTGCTAGTAACACTGAACCACCCTGGAACCTTGCTTCCCGGAAGATAAGCCGAGAATACAAGTTCTTCATGACATCCCTGTGTCACTAAACGGCATAAGTTAGGTGTTGAATAGAACCACACACATGATATACGAATACGAAAAATAGTAAAGAAATCAACACACACAATTACGTGGTTCTCCAAAACTGGGTACGTCCACGGGAGCAAGAGCGGCTATCGTTTTTTCTTATTATCACTACAATAGGGTGGTTTTTACAGAGTATTTATATTCCACTATATTCTAACCCTAATTCGGGTACACGGTCTTTTTCCCAAAATACCCATACAGTCCATACCGTACACAGAGTATTTACACTCCATTGGATCATCGGTGATGGGCCAAATGCCGTCGCTCGGATCCGCTCCACTCGTTCCACTCCGGCATCTGGCCTCTTTCTAGAACTTCTTATTATCTCTTCATATTAACATATGAGCCACAAATTCTAATATTAGGCAATTACCCAGAGAGAGGGAGAGAGAGAGAGAGAGAGAGTGTGTGTCGGGGGGACCTGTATAGAAAGCTTCCTTGCGGATGAGAAGGGGGTTTCAAGTGCACATAAATAGCGCCATGGATCCCAAGTAGAACAAGCGCAAATTATCTATTATCTCTTTATCAATATCTCCTATGGTTTTTAACTTGTATCTACCGGAAAACTCTACCAGTTTGTTACGCCCACCATATAAATAGCGCAGTGGTCCCATCCTCATGAATTGATATGGAAATAATGTCGACAATCCATGTTCTTGGGGCGGCGGCAATTTTCTGAATGCAGGTGATAGAAGTGTTATCCTCTCCAACGACCTGCAACGCGAGAATGACAAAATTTCTACATCCTGCAGCACTACAAGTGACCGGAGCCTTGTGCACGAGTCTACGCAAAGGATTTTGAGCCCAGTAAGACCTTTGATGCAATCTGGGAGGATAGTAATAGGATTATCCCCCAGGTCTAATTCCCGCAACAAGGATAGGTTGCTCAGATCTTCAGGGAAAGCATCGTCTGATAGATTGCAGCGCCCAAGACTGAGTTCGACTAAGGATTGAGGTAAAGAAGATGCCCATGAAGTTTCAGGATTTCTTTTCGGCTTCAACAGGTAAAGCCAAATGAACGAATACCAGGCTTTGACATTCTGAATTGTAGTGGGTGATCGAGTTATGCCAGTAACATTTTCTGCTCGTAGCACCGTTAGAGAATCCATATTCACCATCTCAGTTGGCCAATTCTCAAGATTTGAGCAACCAGATATGTCAAGTGTTTCCAAAGATTTTAGCATACCAATACTTCTTGGAAGCTTCCTCAGACTGCTGCAATCTTTTAAATTTAACAAAACAAGTCTCGCCAAGTCTCCTATGGATTCGTGAATCTCGACCAGCCTTGTACAATCTTCAAGTAGCAGTCTTTCAAGATTGGGGAGTACTATGAAGTCAGGAGTTTTGGCAAGGCTATGGGAGTGACTGAGATTAAGGATTTTCAGTAATTTGAGAAACTGACAAAAAGGAAAAGAAAATGTCAGATTGTAATGCTTCTACCAATTTCCCTGCACAATAAGACGAGAGAAAAATAACAATGGAATGTACCTTAGTTCCAGCCCAAAACTGCTTCAAGCTGCTATAGGGCATCTCAAGAGCTACCAGGGCCTCCAAGGGGAAATACCTCGGTATGGATTCAAATGGGAAGCCATGCCAATATAGCCATCTTATTTTTTTCGGAAAGTTTTCATAACTTCCACTTATTTGTACATGACCAAGCTGCAGAAGTTTTAGATTCTCCATTTTTGCAAATGCAATAGTTTCCAAAGCTATTTCATTTGAATCTCCTGAAGCAACGCCAACCGAGTTCCGGGAGAAGATGCCCAAACGATATCTCTTAAGCAAAGTCCACACATTGGAATATAATGAGTTGTCCAAGAATTCTTCCAAACTGCGCTTTCTATTGACACCAAACACTGTCCTGGCAGAATTATCTTCCTTGAATAAACTCATATTTAAAACAAGGCCTTCAATTTTTCTCGTGCCCTGGCAAAAAAAAGGGGGGTGGGGGGTTGAGAACAATGATAAGTAAATAGCATAGCAACAACTATATTTACAACTACAAATGTACATGAAGAGAAATTCTTACAGTAATATGTCTTAAAACATCAAAGGAATCTTTATGACTACACAATCTGCTACGTTCTCCTGGCTCATTGGGTGATTCTTGACGGACTATTTCTCTTCCCATTTCTTGAAGCAAATGATGCATCACCACCTTGTTGGATCCATCAACTGTTACTAGACATCTGTCAATGAGATTTTGAATTCCAACCACTGTGTAAAATTCACATTCATCCATGATTGTAATTGTACGGTCCATATAGCTCCCAACAAAGAAACAAGCAAGATGGAGGAATAAACTTTTGTCGTGATCGTCTTGTAAAGAATCATAGCTTATTTTGAGTTTTTCAAGGATTTTACTATCAGGGATTGCTTTCAATTTTTCTAGCTGACTTTTCCATACTCCGATGCTTTTTCCAGATAGAGATGAGCCCAAAACTTTAATAGCCAACGGAAGCCCTCCACAATGTTTGACCACCAACTTTGAGGTGTCTGCGTAGTCATCAATGGGATGGCTTTGTCCAAAGGCATGCAAACTAAAGAGCTCAAGGGACTCATCAGAATCCAGATTCTCAATCTTGTGCACCTTGCAGACTTCATGAGCTCTTAGCAAGCGCTCATGCCGAGTGGTTATGATGATTTTACTCCCTGGAAAAAGCCAATCATGCATTCCAAGCAATGCATATAACTGGTCTGGCTTATCAACATCATCAAGAATCACAAGAACCCTTTTGAAACATAAGGCATCTTTAATCTTGACAATACCTTTATAAACATTGCATATCTTCTCCTTCCTTCCCTTTAAAATATCTGAAACAAGCTGTCTTTGTAAACAAAGTAAGCCATCCTGTTGTTCTGAAATTTCTCTTACATTTGCAAGGAAACTGCTACCTTCAAATCTTGAGAAGTTTGAGTTATACAGGAACTTGGCAATGGTAGTCTTCCCTATTCCACCCATCCCACAAATTGCAACTACACCGACATCAGCCGATACATCCTCCAACCAAAACTGAATTTCTCTGGCACGAGAATGTATTCCAATCGCAAAGGGGGCGATGTCCAAGATTGTGTGACTTAGTTTGTCTCCAACTACTTTAATAATTTTCTGGATAAACCTCGACTCATGCCTAATGATTGCAATCAAGAAGAAAATATCCAAATTAGAATGATAACCAAGACTTGGAAGTAAATCAAAAAATCTCAAGCAATACGGAACAAAACTATTCGGTTATCATCATTGTTGAAAAAGTAAACGAGTTTGAAATTCCAACAAATGTGTTTGACAATAATTTGTTCAAAAAACAAAACTCTTTTTGCTCTTTATCTACTTTCCTACTCTTGCTATTTGTCAAGGACTCAAGAAAGACCAAGCTTCTTTAAAATTACGGTGATTGGAAATGAATCTACTAGGCATAACAATTTCAAATAGCTTGAAATGGGAGAATCTTATACATAAACAAAAAGATAGCTTCTCCAGCTTTTCCAATGTAGTCCAGTTTGTTAAGAGATATGGGAAAACCTCTAACAGACTTTCTAAATGTAGTTTTGAAACTAAAAATGGTAGCATATTGATATAATAATGAATACAAAATATGGAGGGAGATAATCACATCAAACGGACTAAAAAGGTTGTCTGGGAATATCATTTGCTTACAAAACCTCCATCTCAACAATGGTAAACTAGAGATTCAAAAAAAACGGTGAACTCCAACTGAAAAGGTCCTGGCATGAAACCAATACACCCAGCAAATCTCATGGATATCATATTCATATAAAACCTCCGTCTCAAAAATGAAAAACTTCAACCCAAAAGGCCCTAGCATGAAACAAATTCATCCAGAAAATTATGAAATCTCCATCTCAGAAAACGAAAAACTTCAATAAAAAACAGGTCCTGGAATGAAATAATTTCATCCAAAACTCACAAAACAGATGCTAGAATAGTAATTAGGAAAAAGGACAGGGGAGGAAATTACCCATCAGCTCTATTTTGTAAGTTCATCCCAGCTAAATCAGCAACTTCTCTGAGAGCTGCCCTCCATGCTTCCACCTTGCTCATCCATTCCTTTCTCCTTTCACCACTTTCTGCTTCAATTCTCCCTTCATGCCGCATAAATGCTTCTTCAAAACTGCCCATTTGCTTCCTCACTTGGGATGGATCCACGTCATAGAAAACAGGAAGAATTACATGTCCAGAGGTACTCCTGCATTTGAGGATCATCACAAGCTCATCAAGGCACCAACTTGAAGATGCATAGTTATTTGACAAGACAACTATTGACATCCTCGACTCTTGAATTGCTTTTTGCAGTTCTGACTTGATCTTTTCTCCCCTTTCAATCCCATCATCATCTCTGAAGTTGCGAAATCCGGCATAGTCCAACGCTGTGTAGAGGTGGTCAGTGAAAGACTTCCGAGTGTCTTCCCCTCGGAAGCTCAAAAACACATCATAGCTACAAGGTGAAGTTGAAGAAGAGGCTTCTAGGGATCTTACGCCAGCCATTGAACAAAACTCAAGAAAGATAAATGGAGTCTAGGACCAAGATATCAGATATTTGTATAACTTAAGGCACCATTGGTATAAATTGAACATGTCACTGTCAGTGCTAAAAATATTAAGCCAACATGAGCAGGCAGGAAAGTGAGGTTGGTTGTGACACCCACCCACCAAATTAAAAGGCATATTCTTATTTCAGCTGATAGATTTAATCCCATTTAACTCTTCTGTAATCTTGTTTATCTAGTTCATGGATTACTGCCTGTAAAAAAATTGATCTAGAAAGAATATGGGAAAAAAACATATGATCGGATGAGAGAATACCACCCATATAA
>CM024958.1:23699417-23841917 GCA_014282245.1 Rhododendron simsii | reverse complement strand
GCAATTTTCTTTTTTCATTCTTTTGTATTGTTTGTATGCTCAGGCTGCCTGCAAGAGTAGCCCGAATAATGAAGAAGCTTTGAGAGCTATTGACCTCCTATATGATACTGCTTTGATTTCCAGTGGTTTCACAGTAAGTAACTTATTCTACACCTTCTACTTTATATCGCTTTGAAATTGGGGTAGTGGGAGTCTCTCTTCCTAGTGTGACATTTGCCTTGCGAACAAAATGGGGCCACTGGAGGTATCTCTTACCAACTGCACAAATTTAAATCACCTTACACTTTTAATGAGTAATAATGATGCATCTGTGCTCCAAATCCAAGGTACTTATTTCCAAGGGCAATCCCTTTGGAATGACACCCTGCTTGGAATTTTAGTTGAATTTCAATTGGTAACACATTCCCTGGTGGACTGTATGGCTGGTTACAGCATTTACTTGATAATGCTTGGGTGGCTCGGATTATGAAGCGAATCCCTTGTTGGTGTGGATTGAGAAAGTACTCTGGTTTTTGAATAATAGGATGCCCACAATTTGTCCGCGAGTTTAAATGAATGGCAGGTGATTGCCAATGTGCTTTGCTATTGTTGTTTATCTCGAAGGTAAGTTACGTGCACTATCTCCACCACACCTGGGCTAAAGAAGTGCAACACACTACCTCCTAAAGGGCCCACCTCTCAGATGAGGTGACGGGGACTTGGAAGACTCAAGCCTGGTCTCCTAATTAAGTAGAAATTATGGCGATGGAAAACTTAACCGATGTTGCAGAATGAATATGAGATGACTTGGAAATAGATTCCATTAACTTGTTTTAAGAAAATTATGCTTCCTAACAATTGGATATTCTGATTCTTGCAGCCTGATAACCCCGCACAACTTGGTGGGAAGATCTACGAGATGATGGGGATGGCCATATCAGACAAGTGGGCAACACCTGCTGTTGAGTATCATCAATCATTTGTGAAACCAAACAATGCAGAGCCAATAGAAGCTGAGATTGTTGAGCCAGTTGAAGCTGGTGGCCAGAAATGAGAAGCAGATATCAATTTTTTATTTATTATTTTTTTTGTAGTTTCATGCATCGGTATATAGATGAGAGATTCAGAAGAGGTATTGGTTGAGGGGAAATTGAGCTGAGAAAACTTGGTTGCCGTGGGGGGCAACTCTTGATGTGTTCTATGATAAGGGGTATTTGTTGCTATGCCTGATGAATTCAAATGGATTCTAATGGTTGAAATGCATTTGGATCTGTTCTGCGGTAGTGTTGTCTTTTATGTCTGTTGCATCGTCATTTGATTATGGGTTCTTTTTCCCCAGAAATTCACTTGGATTTGTTCTATGGGACTTTTTATCCTGTCTGATTTCAACTATACTGGCGGTAAGATACATATGGCATCTTTTCACACAGGTTCTTCCAAGCACAAAAAAAAAAAAGGAGTTAATTTTTTTTTTTTATTGGCAAAAAAATATCTTTGCAATCTCTAACCCAATCTCTATCTCGACGTGACGAAGAATGGTTTCTCCTAAATGAAGGCACCACAACCCGTTTCCATTTTGGTTCTAAAAAATGAAGACTTGAATTTGGTCTCCAAATTTTGGAAACAATTGGACAGTTGGGGACTCAATTCTCCATAAACGGAGGCTTCAAATGCCAATAAGTTTGCTGTCTTTGATTTGGATTCTGTGCCATCCCGAGGCGGCTGGATGGATAGATTGCTAACTCCATGTGACCTGATTCTTAGAGGCGGTGTGTAGTGAGCCTTGGGCTCGGCTTAGGATCGAGACATTAGTTCTCTCTTTGTCCCTACTTTTCTTGTGTATTTTTCTACGATGGGTTGGCTATAATTTTCCTTTTCATTGTATGGAATCGCTATAAGTGCCGTTTGATATTTTAATGAAATGTGCTTCGGAAAAAAAAAAAGGAGGGGGAATGTAGATGTTCTGTTGCTTTTTTTTTTTTTTTAACCGTGGGGCCTACTGCCACATGGCGAACGATGGATGGTGGGGTGGGTGGTGCCAGGGGGGTGTGGTGCGCAGATCATTTTTGTTTATCTTGTAAGTTTTACGCCGGTGGCATCCATCCTTACATCCTCCTGATTGTGCTTTTGCATTGTCAAGGTTTTCTTTCGTCATTTCCAAAAACATACCTTTAATCTGTTTCCTATAGTACGAGTACTTTCTTGCTTCACTAGAGATTTTGGGAGACGCGTGGACATACACTTACGGATACGATACAAATACAGATACAGATACGAAGTAGATTTTACAGGTACAAAAGCAAAAAAGCAGAGATACTTCTTAAAACTACTTTACTAGGTTTAGTGCTTAAATATGTAGTGGTGTCATTGTCAAGATTCTACAATATTGGCACCTTTAGGACTAAATATTGTGCTCGTGTGTCTTTGGATGTTGTGGGAAGCATAAAGAAGGGGTGAAATAAAGAAAAACCAACTTCTTTCAAATATTCAAAATTGGGAAAGAAGAGGTTTTTCAAGTGGAGAAAGCAGTGAAAAGGCATGAGCATCTTAATACTAGCAAGTACTTTTGAGAAGTAATGATTTCCAAAGAGATTACATATCTAGCTTAGTGGGTATTTGCCTAGCTAGTCACCTATTAGTGTCTTTTTAACCAACCCAAAGCTGAGTATGTGGTTTAGTGGTAGGGGATCTATGAAAGTATCATGTTTATGTAATTGTTAATGCAAAATGATCATGCTAAGGAAGACTTATATATGCTACTTGGTTGGAGTTCCTCTAGCAAGGTTGTCTCCTCAATGACTGACTTGCATGTGGGGAGACTCCTTTTTTAGATATGGACATTATTAGCTTAGAGAAAAAAATACTATTAAGCCAGTCTACCACCTAAGTTTGAAGTAAATGCTATATTTTTAGCAATAAGATAAGAGAAGAGACTTTGAAAGAATGGAGTTGTCTTATGCATTTGTATTTAAATTCCAAAATAATAATTAAAATGCATGAACCGGATTTCACTTTCAACATAGTACAACTAATGATATTATTTTTTCCTTTTTCCGGTCAAACCAAAATTCATAAACGGATTATGAAACAGAGAACGACATGTGGAAGTACACACAGATAAAAGTCTTACAGATAAGGAAGAAAACCTAGCACTAGTTCAGCACTTGTCGAATGTTCAGGTTGTCTCAGCAGGACAAATTCTCTCATAGCAATGGGCATGTCCATGACAAACACAAGCTCGTCTGTATATTTAGCTCCCATTCTTGCAAGGTGGTTTGCACATTGGTTGGCTGAGCAGTAAGTGTGGCCAATCAAGATGTTGGTCTGAGCCATGAGGTAGTGAGCTTCATTTATCATCACACTTTGGGGGTGATGGTTCGGGTTGCCTTCCATGTTCATGTTTACTGCTATGAGGGAGTCCGATTCGATTGTTACATTCACCAGCTTCCTTTTTTTAGATATATATATGGACATTATTAGCTTAGAGAAAAAAAATATTTATAAGCCAGTCTACCAACTAAGTTTGAAGTAAATGTTATATTTAGCAATAAGAGAAGAGACCTTGAAAGAATGGAGTTGTCCTATGCATTTGTATTTAAATTAAAAAATACTATAATTAAAAGGTGAAAGTACATAAACACCTCATCAACTATCAATTATTCTCATAAACACCCCCTCACATTTAAAAGCGCCAATGGAGACCCCCTCAACTTCTCCCGTTATCCAAGTGACACCTTTCCGTCTCAAAACCGTTTGTTGAAAGGTCACATTGGCTTTTTTTTTTTGGGTACAAAAATGCCCTTTTACAACTATATACCCTCTCTCTCTCTTTCTCTCTCCCTGCAACTCCCCACTCTTGCCTTCCTCCTCCTCTCAACCACTGCCTCAACCCACCCTCCTCACTTGCGGCTATTCCTGCTCCCTCCCCCTCCTCCTCTAAGAACACACCACCCCAAGCCTCTTCTCCCTCCGCATCCTCCGCATCCTCCCGTTCGCCACCAAGATCAAAACCCTGCCCTCGCCTGCTGCCTCACTGTCCCTCCTCTGCTCCTAACGCCTCTAAGGTCTTCGTCGGCGGCGTCGAGATCACCCACCCCAACCTCTTCGACAACAGCCTTCTAGTCGTTCATGGCCTCCAGGGCTTTGTCTCTTACCTCTCCCCGTTCTCCTGCAACATCGAACGAACAACATCGCTCTCCTTCCCCCCTCCTCCCCCTTCCCATTGTCTCAGAATCGGATGTTGTTGGGGTTGTTGATTGACTCCCAGCTCGCAACATCATCGTCTTCCTCGCCTTCGATATGGTTTATTTGTTGTTGTTGTTGTTGGATGTTCATGGCATTGGCGTGTACATCGGAGGGAGGGTTGAGGCAGTGATGGAAAGCAATTTTCTTTGCTGTTGTTGTTGGCGTTGAATCTGAAGAAAATTGGATAGTTTCTGAAAAAATTTGGGCTTTTTTTTTTTGGGTTTGGATTTGGCTGCGTCAGAGAAAGGGGTGTGTTCGGTCAAGAGAGAGAGAGAGATGTCAGTATGAGACGTAAAAAGGGTATATTTGTCATTTCATTCATTCCGTTAATGGAGTTAGCGATTAATTTAATTTCCATTAATTGAGGGGGTCTCCATGGATGCTTTTAAATGTGAGGAGGTGTTTATGGAAAAAGTGATAGTTGAGGGGATGTTTATGTATTTTCACCTAATTGAAAATGCATGGACCGGATTTCACTTTCAACATACAACCAATGATATTCAAACATTAATCTACACTATTGAATTTGAATATATGGACTTCTACTTTAAAAAACTTGGGAAGTTAATCCGGCTAGCTGGATGGACTTTTACTTTAAAAAACTTGGGAAGTTAATCCGGCTAGCTAGCTAGCCAGCCGATAGCATGTATATTGAATATTAGTATTACGTACAGCTAGCAAATGTTATTAGGAACTACAGGATACCAATACCTAAAGGCACGTTGGAATGAAACGTAGACGTTTCAGTTTAGATAAATTATCCGTTCTAGCCAACTTCTCTACGATATAGTTGTAATTACCACAAAGTGTTAGTTACCGTTTTGATATATATTTCCTTATTTGATCATAAAAGACAATATTTTCATAGAAATACATAACTTATTTATTAAGTGAATATTCTTTGTATTTTTTAAAAAAGAAATTATCTGATGGCTAGAAAGTTAATAAGAAGCGATTTAACGGTTGTAGAAGTTGTTCTTATTTATATGCTTGGACATTTTTAATAGAAACCATTGTATTTTATAATAATAGATGAAACCAGCTTGCGGAGGTCATGGTAATTATAGTCAGTAAGAAAAGAATTTAACACCTAATTAAAAAATGATAACTTGCACGTCAGAGTTGTATGATTACTTAGCGAAAAACTCCATCAATTCCCATCAACCAATTAACTTGAAGCCATGTAGCACGAATATAGATACGGACAATGAATTTCTAAGCAAATGGGAACACGGACATAGACACGGTAGGACACACGGCAAGAATAGATAAATAATAATTACTTTATATCAACGAAAACATAGTTATATGTGAAAGCATGAAGCATAAATATGTATAAACAAGTATCATATATACAATATTACAGTTTTAACCTAAAATATCTAAAAAATAATATTACATATTTACCCTCCATTTTTTTTAAATTATATATTTAACTCATGCCATGTCCCCAAAAAAAATTAATTAAATTTAACAATTTTGCTGTGACTCCGGCGTCTCTGACTCGGACATTGGGACATGTTGGCGCTTCATAGACTTGAAGGATAATTCGCGACTAGGTGGCCGGCCGTTGCTCATTGCATGGTGGTTAAGTCGTAAATATTATTACTCCATAAATAGGTGAGAGCTTTCATGCCCGTTGCGTATAATCTCATACACAATATAAAACGTGACTACGCCAATTTCTAATAATTTATTTCTCTCATATATTTTTTTTTTGAAACAAAGGAATAGCCCTACAGCCAGGTCACTGTGCAACCCAACACTCAGGGAGAGCTAGCGTGGTCATACCAGTCACAGCCTTCATTTACTTCAGGGTACTCATCCAGTAGAGAATCAAACTCCAGAATGTGAGAAAAACACTCAAAGTCTGTGCATTTGCCCGAACCACGACTGGGACAACCCATGGGTGGGTAACTTATTTCTCTTGTTATATAAAAGTGACTTTTTTTTTTATTTCCCAAAATTGAGAGAGAAAACGTGAAGGAGGAGACGGGGGTTTTGAGGGAGATTTGTGGGGAGTTGGGTGTAGTAATAACTTTTAGACTTTAGAAACTCACAATCCAACCCACGCAGACGAAATGACGTGTAGACAACTGCCACAATTTTTAGGGAATTTAATTTCACGCTCCTCTTTTATCCAAATGCTTTTCTCTTTTTATTTTGTAGTGATGTGAAATTATATGATTACTCTTTTTATGTGTGAAATGAAAAATGTAAAAGCGTAATAAGTAAAGACATAAAATGGAATGCACTTGAACAAAAGAGAAGTGCAAAAATCAATTTCAAAATTTTAAACCGTACTATTATGTTCCTCTAAACAATTCTCTCTTTTTTGCCTTCTAAAATCAAATCTACAACAAGAAAACCATTTCACACATCCCTGCTATTTCATTACTCCAATTTTGAGACTGTCTTAAAATCAACTATGTTTTGTTTTCACATCGCGACAATCCTACTGCACATATAGATAATGTCCACAACAATCGCAAAACACATCTGCTTGGATTTTAATTTTAAAAGAGTTATGTAATCAGTCACTTTTATCGTACGGGTACAACGCTAGCTTGTTAACTATTAAAATGTTGTGAGGGACCATGCGTGGGCACCCTTGGCCCTCCCCTGCCTTTGTCCCTAAATGTATTTACAATTTTTGTCGTCGTATTTCTTGTTCTGTTTTCTTTTGATTTAAAATCGATTTTATACACTATTTCCCTGATATATGTATAAATTGCAATACAGTCCATACATAAATGGGCGTTGCTCGCTTGTTCTAAGAGAAAGTGTCACATGACATATTTTAATTTGGTGTACATGCTGGTGATGCATGACATCTGAAGTCAGTTTGGGGATGCTTATGGGATAAAATCCCCACTTCCTCTCCATTTTTTTTTATAACTAGGAGTGTCCGGGGCAGTTGATAGAAAGTTAATAAGAAGCGATTTAACGGTTGTAGAAGTTGCTCTCATTTATATGCTTGGACATTTTTAACAGAAACCATTGTATTTTATAATAATAGATGAAACCAGCTTGCGGAGGTCATGGTAATTATAGTCAGTAAGAAAAGAATTTAACACCTAATTAAAAAATGATAACTTGCACGTCAGAGTTGTATGATTACTTAGCGAAAAACTCCATCAATTCCCATCAACCAATTAACTTGAAGCCATGTAGCACGAATATAGATACGGACAATGAATTTCTAAGCAAATGGGAACACGGACATAGACACGGTAGGACACACGGCAAGAATAGATAAATAATAATTACTTTATATCAACGAAAACATAGTTATATGTGAAAGCATGAAGCATAAATATGTATAAACAAGTATCATATATACCATATTACAGTTTTAACCTAAAATATCTAAAAAATAATATTACATATTTATCCTCCATTTTTTTTTAAATTATATATTTAACTCATGCCATGTCCCCAAAAAAAATTAATTAAATTTAACAATTTTGCTATGACTCCGGCGTCTCTGACTCGGACATTGGGACATGTTGGCGCTTCATAGACTTGAAGGATAATTCGCGACTAGGTGGCCGGCCGTTGCTCATTGCATGGTGGTTAAGTCGTAAATATTATTACTCCATAAATAGGTGAGAGCTTTCATGCCCGTTGCGTATAATCTCATACACAATATAAAACGTGACTACGCCAATTTCTAATAATTTATTTCTCTCATATTTTTTTTTGAAACAAAGGAATAGCCCTACAGCCAGGCCACTGCGCAACCCAACACTCCGGGAGAGCTAGCGTGGTCATACCAGTCACAGCCTCCACTTACTTCAGGGTATTCATCCAGTAGAGAATCAAACTCCAGAATGTGAGAAAAACACTCAAAGTCTGTGCATTTGCCCGAACCACGACTGGGACAACCCATGGGTGGGTAAATTATTTCTCTTGTTATATAAAAGTGACTTTTTTTTTTCCCAAAATTGAGAGAGAAAACGTGAAGGAGGAGAGGGGGGTTTTGAGTAGGGGTGAGCATGGTTCGGTTTGGTTCGGTTTTATAGTAAACCAAGAACCAAACCAATAGCTACGGATTATAAATTTCGAGAACCAAACCAACCCACAAAACGCATAGAACCAAACCAATCCAATCCATTAGACTACGGTTTGGTTTCGGTTTTAACCACGGTTTGTTTTGAACTAAGCTATCATCTTTAAAAAAATATTTGAAGTACTTAAAATTACAAAGATAAATTAAAAAAAACTTATATTAAAATCAATTTCATTCAAATTCTTAAAACAAACTAACATCGACCAACTAATTTAAGAGTAGAATCCCAATAATTTCCTCAAACAAATAAAACGAAATACCGGTAAGTCACTAAAATGAACCAACTAAGAATACCACTTATTAAACATCTTAAGATAGTTTAACCAAATAAAAGGGCAAAGAGATTGATGCTACTTTAGTACATTAGGTTTATATAGTATAGGGATTGGTTTTCTTATATAGAAAGTTAGGGTAATTAGTCTTGGTAATGGTAGTAGAGGAATTGAAATTGGAAAACTAAATATTAGTGGATATAATAGGATCAATAAATTAGGAAAGTACGCTCCCATATTTATTTGGTGAATCATAATTAAAATATATATAACTATACATATTATATATATATTATATGGTTCGGATTGGTTCGAAACCATAACCGTGAACATGAATCCACAAACCAAACCATATAAAGCGGTTTCTAATTCTTTTAAACCATGACCAAACCATACTACTAAATAACCGAACCAAATCTTTCGGTTTGGATTGGTTTGGACTGGATTCACGGTTTGACGGATATTTTGCTCACCCCTAGTTTTGAGGGAGATTTGTGGGGAGTTGGGTGTAGTAATAACTTTTAGACTTTAGAAACTCACAATCCAACCCACGCAGACGAAATGACGTGTAGACAACTGCCACAATTTTTAGGGAATTTAATTTCACGCTCCTCTTTTATCCAAATGCTTTCCTCTTTTTATTTTGTAGTGATGTGAAATTATATGATTACTCTTTTTATGTGTGAAATGAAAAATGTATAAAGCGTAATAAGTAAAGACATAAAATGGAGTGCACTTGAACAAAAGAGAAGTGCAAAAATCAATTTCAAAATTTTAAACCGCATTATTATGTTCCTCTAAACAATTTTCTCTTTTTTGCCTTCTAAAATCAAATCTACAACAAGAAAACCATTTCACACATCCCTGCTATTTCATTACTCCAATTTTGAGACTGTCTTGAAATCAACTATGTTTTGTTTTCACATCGCGACAATCCTACTGCACATATAGATAATGTCCACAACAATCAGAAAACACATCTGTTTGGATCTAATTTTAAAAGAGTTACGTCAGTCACTTTTATTGTACGGGTACAACGCTAGGTTGTTAACTATTAAAAAGTTGTGAGGGACCATGCGTGGGCACCCTTGGCCCTCCCCTGCCTTTGCCCCTAAATGTATTTACAATTTTTGTCGTCGTATTTCTTGTTCTGTTCTTTTGATTTAAAATCGATTTTATACGCTATTTCCCTGATATATGTATAAATTGCAATACAGTCCATACATAAATGGGCGTTGCTCACTTGTTCTATGAGAAAGTGTCACATGACGTATTTTAATTTGGTGTACATGCTGGTGATGCATGACATCTGAAGTCAGTTTGGGGATGCTTATGGGATAAAATCCCCACTTCCTCTCCAATTTTTTTTTTTAATAATTAGAGGTGTCCGGGGCAGTTTACACTAGCAGCAGACCCATTTAAAACAAAAACAAAGCTCTTTTAACCTCAAATGAGTTGATAGCACTTGAGATGTTTTGAACTTAAAACATGAGGAGAAAGCAATTAAACTCCTAAATTTTAGACCTTGATTACTAGGTGAACCTTTGGATTCACTTCCTCTCCAACTTTCATCTTCAATTGCACATTTTTTCCCCTTCAAAATATACTAGTAATACAGAATGGATCCCACCAACTACAACTTTAGGTGGCAAAACCGCCTAGTATACCTGAGACCATAGCCATTTCGTACAAGTTTTTGATTGCGAGAGGAGGGTGATCGACCCGATGAATTTCCGCTCTTAATGCGAAAGAATTAGGACAAAATCCACTTTGATCCCCTATGGTTTAAGCTATGAACGATTCGTCTCTAAACATAAGTCCGCCAGGTGACCGTCTAGGGTCTCCCGTTTTGGGCCAAATAATAGGACCCCCAAAATGGTAAAATATACTAAATATTATATGTTTGAACAATTTTGCAAGAAAATGTAGCTTGGTGGTAAGACAACGTGTGTAAGGGCGGGATCCTGAGTCCGATCCCTAGCAGCTTAATTTTTTATCGCAAAGTTTTGAATCTGTACAGCAAAAAGTTGCCGAAGTAGAGCTTTGGAGTCTCAAACCCATGACCATGGGGAATTATTGAACCACAAGGCTAGTTTGTTTCCTACATTGAACAACTAATAAACATATTAGAAAAAATGAGAGACCCCATTTTCAAATAGGCCTTAGAAATCTCAAGGCCAGGCCAGTGCAGATACACCTCTTATGGTTCAAAAGTGTGCACATAACACCCTGTGATTTGTGAAATATGCAGATACACACCCTGCCGTCATGTTTTGCATCCATATTAATAGAATTTTAAATTAAAAAAAATATATACAAGAGGAAAAATACCCTTTTGCCACCAAAATATAATCTGAGTTGTCCATAATGTACTAATTATAGAATAGAGTGTCTCTGTAAAAAATCAACTCGATCAGATATGAATAACTCAGTGATCTAATTCTTGTTAAAATGAATGATAAATTTAAGATTAAAAATTTACTTTCCAATAAATTCGATTCGACTATGAGGTTTTCATCTTTTGATCGACTTGAATTTTGATATAAATGTAATATACTAGTATTCGTCAAACTTTACAATATCAATGCTTCAGATCCAACTTTGAGTACATGCGATGAATGGTTAGATTCAAGGAAGAAGAATAATCAAGAAAGAAGATGAGGGCATATTGGACTTTTAATGCTATTTATGTTAATATGAATGAAAAACATGACGGCAGAAAGTGTGTCTGCACATTTCTCAAACCAAAGGAGGTTAAAGACACTTATCTCCATTATTGGACTTTGCCCAAATAATTAACTAGAAATTTGTACTCGTGAAAGACACTTATCTCCATTATTTTAACCAATCAGTTGAGCTATACTTTAAAAAGCTGAGTCCTAATGCTACAATTGAAAGTAAAAAAAACCTTCCACACAAGTTTTTGCTGGTGAGGAGGGTGGCCCAAAATTTTGGAGTGTTACTGAGAACGAACTAGAAACTTATACTCCTTAATTGTCTCCTTGTAATGACAATTATCTCCCCTCTAATTTTAATCAGTTGCGCTATGCTTTCAACTTTCAAACAGAGCCCTAATGCCACAATTGAAGATAAATAAACTTTTTTTTTTCCCGGTCGACAAACGAAATCATGCATGCATCCTCACAAGCATTGATCAAATATCAACATATGTCGTATGTTTGCTCAGGGTAAATGGTTTTTGCACTTTTGTTTGTTTATCACCACTCTATCATTGCCTATAAGTTTTGTTTTGTTGAGTTAAACATAACCGCGTCATGTAGATATGTATTTTAGCCAGTGATTATCACTGTCGGAATTCTATCTTAATCCAGGAACTCCGCCTGTCACGCGTTACATTGGGGGCCATGATAGCTAGAGTTTAGAGCACTGGTCAAATATTTCACTAAGTAAGAACTCTGCGAATACAACCGACAATATATCTAATTGGAGGATCAAAGTGTAATTTGTGCTAATAAGAAATAGTCGAATCAGAGGGACCCAGGAACAGGGTGTCTGCACGTGTTACGGGGCCCACCCAAGTCCCATTATTTGATTTGAATCATTAATGTTCGTCTTGTCAAGTATGTGGTTCATGTAAAAATTTGGGTTGTTCAGACATTGGTAACTATATTTTAAAAATACAATTTTCTTCGAAAAGAAGCAGTTGAAGAAAACACCATAGGTGATTTTTTTTTTTTCAAAAGTGAACGTTAAATGTTTGCTAATCAAATAATTATCGATGTCCGATCAATCTTAATTTTTATGGGGATAACGAACTTAATGAGACTAACAAAATAAACGGTTCAGATTAAATAATGGGACCGAGGGTGGGCCCCATAGCACAACACACACCCCGTTCCCGAGGGACCCTACTGAAATCTTATTTTTTGACCTGCAAAAAAACGAATTTATCAATCTTCGATAATAAAGATTCAAATGATCTAAAGCATGATAACATCACATGCAACGAACAACGTGAATCCCAACTAACTAGGCACCCATGCTTTCCGATAATCATATGCCATCCAAAATCCAAAGGATGAAAAAAATACTAGCAAGATGCACCCCCACCCCAATCTTACTTAGGGATGGTGCCAAGAATTTCTGTACACAGAGGGCGACTATGTATCAAGACAAAAAATAAAAATAAATAAGCACAACAACGTAGAGTTTGGAAATACTAGAATGGGGGCGAGTCTACATACTTTCATAGGAATTTTTTTTTAAATAGAATAGTAGAGATTTTTTTTCTTTACAGGAGCAACTGTCCGTGCTGACCTCCAACTGGCTCCATCCCTGATCTTACTGAAACTAGCTGCCCCCATTAATCCACATGTTATTTTACACTACTACATATAAACTACTATTTAGTAACTGATCCCTGGGACCAATCCAGCAAGCTAAGGAATTTTTAATTCTATCCAAATCTAATTAACAATGTGGGGTAATCTTGCCAAGCTATGATTATCTTTTGTTAATCTAGTGTGACTTTCTTAGGCGGAAGAGTACAACTACTCCATCTAATCAAGATCGATAGACCAATTTAATGATTAATTAACCACACTAAACTTGCTTAAGTGTCTCTAATTAATTAGAAATCGTTTTTCTCGTTTCACCATCAATTGTCCCAACTTGATCTTATCTCGTACTGTGTTACATGATAATCTACTCTAACAATGACTCGGATTCCACTGGGGTAAATAACGATGATTCTACCAAAAAAAGTGGAAAGGGAAAAAGGTAAAAAGTGGGGAAAAAAGTTTGATTAACAAAGAGTGAGATCAAAGTAAGATTACAATCATAGTTAACTAACGTAAATTTTAAAGGGATTGCGTCTTTTAATTTAACGGGATTTGCCTTGTCATCTGTGTTTTACAAAGCCAAATCTAAGCTTGTGATCTGTTTTCACAAAGGATATCAATAGGGTTGTAATCAGTCTGGTTCTCTCTCTAACTTTTCTCTTTTCTTTTCTTTGCCTTCTCTCTACAAACATCTGGTAGGGTTTCTGGCAGGGGGCTGGGGTTGCCGGCTCACCCCACCCCACCCCACCCCCCAGCCCTCCATCACCGGCTGTCCACTCCATGCTATGACGGGTTGTTGGGACGCTTGGTGAGATCCTCAGCCGAATAAGCCCCCGGAATCGAAGCGGCGGTTTATCCGGTGACATGATTACATTTGGGGTTCTGTTTCCTCCTCCTCCTCTCTCTCCAGATCTGTCACTCCCTGAATTTGGTACTCTCTATCGATGGCACCAATTGTCCGCGTGTAGTCTGCCTATGTGCTCTCTTTTCCAATCTTCCTCACCGTGCGAGTTTTATCCGCATTATCAAGCTGGCCCGGCCTTGTTGTTTGGGTGTTGCTTGTTCGAGCCCTGACAAGTTTGTTGTTGTGAGACGGAGATAACTGTTGGTGTTGCTGAATGGTGGGGTGTGGTTGTTGCGGTGATCTGCGATCCCGGTGACCGGATTTAAGAGTGTAGATCAGTTTCTGTAGGTTTTAGTTTCTATTCTCTGTTGCATTTGTTTTTTTGGTTTCCTACCCCTGATGGGGCCGTTTCCTCTCCTTCGGGGGTTTCCTTTGGTTTAGTTGTGCGTTTTTTCTGCGGCGAATGTTGTGCCCAGAAGGTTTGTGTGTGGGAGTGGGGAGCTTTCTTGCTGGCCTCTCCCTTTTGGCTTGATTTGCCCGTTGTGCTATGGGAATCTTGCTCTTCGTGATGTACTGTTTCTCCTATCAATGGAAACTCCTAACATTTTGGCCAAAAAAAAAAAAAAAATCAGTCTGGTTAGCTAGGTTCGGTCTAAACTTGGTTTTTCTTGATGCACACCAAAACCTAAATTGAAACCGAAATTTTTATTTTTTTGCAAAAACCGAACCAAACCGAACCGGTTCAGTACAAAATCCAAACCGAATCAAAATTTTTGTCTCCACTTTTTTTCGGCCGGTTCTGTTTTTTGGGTCTTAGTTTCACTACTAAAAGACCATTTCGATGAAGACTCCGTTTGGCTCACCTTTAACTGGGAGACTCCGGCCGTTTGGTGGGATCATTTTGACTTGCTGTTTTTGTTTTGAGATTATTTTCCCTCACTGATCTCCTGAGTCAAGATCGTCTCATGCGGCCCCTTGTGTGATGCAAAACGGGAACCATCAAAATCCTATGTAACGATCCAAAACGTTCATGTATTCATAAACATTTCCCGTTTGTGGCAACTGTTTGGATGACAGGGACTTTCAGATTTGGGCTGAGAGGCCTCTTTTATGTACTGAATTTGTATTGATCTGAGTATTATTAGATTCATTTAGGGTTTAGGCTTCGACCTCTTCAGGTGGGCTACATCTTATTTGGGTGTCCTCAATTGTTTTCTTGTCAATCATAGGTTTGAGTCTTGAATTGGGCAAAAGATTGTTCTTTAAACATGAAGCTGTTTCCTTGCGCCTATTAGTCTTGTAACAACTTCAAGATTAATAATAAAATTTTCTTTTGCCGTTCAAAAAAAAAAGGTCTCAACATATTTAATGTCCTTGTCAAAAATCAAGTTTATTGAGATTGCTAAAAGCTTGGTCTAATCATATTTCTTTGAAGAGAAATAAACGGTCAAATTGTCTATTCCTCTTGTGACAAATATGATTCTTTCAAATGGATACCAATATTCAACGAACCTGATTTCTAACAAGGAAATTAAGCACATCGAGACATACAAAGTGAATTGTTCAGATTGTCGAATATTAGACTCCTGATCAGCTCTGTTTTGCATCACATAAAGGTTCATTTAATTTGGAATTATCACATGAGAAGATCTCGACTCTGATCTCCTATATCTGTATCTATGCCGAGGGTGCTCTGCTTGGCAGCCCATGAATGAGAATTCTCGTCCCCTCTTCTGGGGCTGCAGGTCATATTTATCTTATGTGGTTCTGCACGCGAATACTTCTTCCTTCGTTTGCTGTTTCTTTAGGTGGACTATCCTGTGATCACTGATGCACAATAATTCCCATAATATTATTGGAACCTGTGTACGGCCACCGACAGTGGCTGCATCGATAGGGAACCGATCAGCACTCAGAGCCCATTCTAGCTGTGTCCCATACGGAAAATTCGAACCATTCAATAATTCTTTTTTAAAAAAAATCGAGTAGTCCTTGTGAAAAAATTAGCTCAATTGGATAAGTTTAGATACTTGATCCAATCTTGTCATTTTCTATTCAGATTTCAAGATCACTCATTTTTTTTTTTTAAAATAATGATTGAACGGCTCAAATTTTTTACATGAAGCCCGGTGTGGGACCGATTTTGGTGCTTCCTTCCTTTTCATAAGGCAATGGAAAAATTCGCTCTCTCCCTATATCTCACGAGGTCAGTAATTTCTCCCTACAAATATTCACATACTCTTCTTTATGATATCCAAATAAGCCCGCCACTTCTCAACTTCAACTGCTATTTCGTAGAAAACGTCCTTTTTTTTTTTTTTTTTTCTCCTGATAATGCAAGGTGTCATGAGCAATCTTACGAGCTCTTCGGATTAATTTCTATAACCTCTCTTACCACCGTTTTACACATTTATATGGAAAAGTAAGGCAACTCTAAAAATGACAATGACGTCGAATGTGAAACCTTAAAAAAGAAGCGAACCCAAAAGTTGGGCTCAAGAATCTTGGAAAGAGACATTAAAGAAACTCTTTTTTTTTTTTTTTGGGTAGTTAATCAAGAGCTTTTATTAGAGGGAAAATATCTGATTAAAGTAAGAAACAATAGAGAAGTAGTCTAAACATCTACATGGAAAGGAACCCATCAAGCTAATCTTGACTACTCGAGAAGATATGTTGTTCTAGTGAAATGCTGCTGGTACACCATCTTCGGCACAGACAGCGCATACAGCATGCGTTTGTGCCCGTCTTGGGTCCAATAAAGATAATCGGAGCAGGTCATTTTGTTCAATATATTTTGCTTAAGGTCCCTGTAAAAAATCAGCTCCATCCGACATCAATAAGGGCATTTACGAAGCATCCAAAATCGCTTAAGAAAATGCCCTTATCGATTTTGGATGCTTCGTCAATGCCCTTATCAATGTCGGATGAAGCTGATTTTTTACAAAGACCTTGAGAAAAATATATTGAACAAAATGAGTAGCTCCGATTATCTTTGTTGGACTCGAGACGGGTCCAAACGCGCGCTGTACGCGCGATCTGTGCAGAAACTGCTGTACCTGTAGCAGAGTCCGTTGTTTTATATGCATCTTATTCCAAATTTGCCTTTTATGGCTGCAGACTGAATCGAAGTAAATTTGATTAATTTGTTGTTGCACCTCTACAATTTTGTTAATATAATTCGTATTCGATTTTGGTAAAAAGATCAAATTGTCGGTCAGGTTTTTTTTTCATTCTTATCTCAGCAATGGTTGACCGAGAGCCGTTCATTTGCCAAGATAAAATTCGAGCTATCGGATGCATGATCCGAAGGCTCGGATTGTGCACAATGCGCATGCTGTGCACTTGTGCACAATAGGCTCCCCAATTACCTTTTGATGTGGTCTTAAAGAAGCATAATAGCGTAAATTAATTTAGCGTAAGTGAAATCATGATATTCTTTTAACTTTTTCCCTCTCACAACCTCTTTTAAACTAAAAAAATTACTGTGTTTTCATAGTTTGTAGCTATTATTCTTCAATTTCTTGGATGTGTGCACCATAAATATAAATATGCAGTTGGTAAAGTAAATTTTTGGCCTCTATATGCAGTTAGATTTTGCTATGGGAGTCGATTTGTCCACTACACTTCTACTTGATAAAATTGGCCAATTACGGGTGTTTTTTTTTTTGGGTCAATCGATAATAAATCATGATATTATAACTCCAACCAAAGAGTATATCAAGATGAAAACTCGTACTTAGACAAAGGATTAAGTAACCACAACGGCGGATACTCATCCCACAGACTGTACCCCAAACCAACTAAACTTTTTCATGCAGAAACAAGAAACATCCCAACTGGGAGAATCTCAATCGAGAGAAAAACTCACGGCAAGAAACCGGAGAGAAAACCTCCACGAAAGGGAGAAGAGGATTGCAAACCAACAAAAAAATGAAAAAAAAAACCTCACCATCATCATCGACCAACATAGATCTCCAACTCCGACAATCCAATCATGCACAAAAGCTTCGCACCCACACTGCACATCTGAACCGCACCATCAGAGATGAGTCACCGGCGAATGACGAATATGACCAGTCAATGGCCAATTACGGGTGTTTAGCATGTCGAAAAAGTAAAAAAAATTAAGTTTTTCATTTTACTCAAGAACTAAGATAAAAAAAAAAAAAGGGTAGCAACTAGGTATTTTAATTAAGTGAATTTTTTGAGAGCTCAAATGCTGTGTATTTTTTTTAACAATTGGGAACCTCATAATGACAATCTTAGTAGCTAAGTTTCAGAGACATTTGTCTAATTGAATGTTATTTGATTTTTGATAAATGTGGTGAATGATCTATGACATTTGGCAATTTAAACTAATAAGCAGAATTATTTTGATAGGAATTTATATTAACCGGGTATACTTGGAATCGCCTTGTGCATAGCACGGGTTTTATGCTAGTTTGACATATGTTACGAAGTTAGTAAGTTAGTAGATGCAAAAGTCTTGAATTCAAGATCTTGGTGAACTTGGAACGAGCACCCAACTAACTGGCCGAGCCAGTTTGCAAGTTCAACTGTTGATCATTTATACGACTCGTCAATTTTGTTATACCTACCAAAAAATTAATATTTGGATCGGATAATAGTAGTGATCATGTGAATGGAACATATTTATATTGAAACTTATAATTCTCCAAAATCATACTAGTGGTTAAACTTTTTCAAGGTCACTATAAATTTGTATAAATGCCAAAGTGGGTAGGTACGTAAGCCGAACAAAATAGACAATTCCATTTGTTAACCTAAGATGGGACCCATACTTGAAAATAAACAGAGCTTGCAATTGGTGTGCTTTTTGGCTAGGGGCGTACAGCTAGGCCACAGATCAAATTGGTGGCAATGTGGTATGAAGAAACCAGACTCCGCACACAGAGTTGGTGGCATCAACTTTTTTTTTTTTTTTTTAAACACGAAAGGATTAGAGAGTAACTTCCAGTACTACAATATGATCATTTTTTGGTGGAAAAGTGGAAGTTCCATTAATGGAGGAAAGCAATACCAATAAACTACTATTATATAATCATTGTTACCCTTTCTCTCTCATCAACATGTCTCGTCCTAGCTCTGGAGCCCACCAGGCGAACGCCTTGGGACCTCAAATTTTTGGTCCAATAAGACGACTTCCAAATATAGAATAGGATGATGCTATGGTGTCCCCGGTCATTTTGGGGACACCGTAATTTTTGGCATAACAGAACTCTTACAAGCATAACAAAAATCATTATAAGTATAATAGAACCATAACATGGCATAACTAAGGTACAACCAAAAACCAATCAAGGCATAACCAAAAATCAACTAAGGCATAACCAACCAAGTTATGCCTTGTTATGGTTTTGGTTATGCTTGTAATGAATTTGATTATGCTTATAATGATTTTGTTATGCCAAAAGTTACGGTGTCCCCAAAATGACCGAGGACACCGAAGTCATTCTCTAACAGGGATAGATATATACAATGTACGTCAAATATTTTTCAAATAGGTCATGATGTAGCACAACACCTTCGGTTTTGGTAAGGAAAAAAAAAGGTAGCGAACTGACGCCGCTAAGATTCGGACTCACGAGCAACGGTACCAGTGAGGTGTAACAAGCAGATTACCATTGAACTACACGGTTATTTTCCTACTCACGTCAAAACACTAGTTTTGGAATATGCTAATATTGGCTATCTCAATATTCGCATAGAATAATGGAATAATGTCCCTTTGCCCTAGCTAATTTGGAGGCCCAAGAGTTGGTCCCACGCCCTTTGGATAAGCCCTAAATCAGGCTGCACATCAACATCAATGTATGTCTTTACTCATAATGTGCCCGAGGCTCAAACAAAATACTCCGGAAGAGAGAAATTAATGCCTGGGCCAATGTTCTGTTGTAGGTATCTATCAGCAGCTTAATCCTTTTTTTTTTTAAAGAGGTCATAGCGGTATATACTACGTATCCAATAAAATTTACAAGGAAACCAGATATAAAGATGACAACTATGGTTGTTGTTGTTTCGAAAAATCACTCAGACGTCTTTGTATTTCACTTGCTATCGGATCACTTAATATCCTTCATCTTTAAAACCGATCATCCGCACTTATCGGCCATCGATATCGAAACTTTGTTACTTCCTTCCAAATCGAAGTTAATCAAACCAAATCAAGTTTATTAGAAGTAGTTGGATGTAGATAATTGCATAAAACTCCACGCTATTAATTATTGTGTTGTGTACATGGTCCCCACAAAAGCTTGAGGATAAGCTTCCTCTTTGTAGTAATGTTTTTAATGTGCTTGATATGTTTTTAATGTGCTCGATTGCATCATTTGGGCAATAAAGTAATAACCAATAATGAATAGATTAGAATATTCGTGTGCATATCCACAAAAGAAAAATGAAATACTATAATCCTTCAGAACTCAAATGATTGGCCAAGCTGACATGGAATCCAGCTATACACTTCACCATTAATTTTTCAAAAAAGAGCATATTGAAATATGATTTTAAAACTCTAAATTTTTATACTCATTTTAAAAGTTGCATTTTAGTGCTTCAAATTACACGGAATAAAATAAAAGACAATGTTTGGAGTGCACTTATAAGAGGTGGAATGCAGAAATCATTATCTGCTTAGAAAATTTTCATATATATATATATATATATATATATATATATATATATATATATATATATATATAACGAGATTCTCAACTCATGAACATCTTGTGAGTTGTAATACATTTTTATCCGTTTATAGCCGATTGTCGCATATGCCAACATATTTTTTACTCCCTCCGTTCCAAATTGCTTGTCTCTTGTACTATTTTGGGATGTTTCAAATTGTTAGTCCTCTTTGAGAAGTCAAAACAAAATGCGTTCAATCTTCTGAAATAGTTCATTTTCCGATAACAATGATTTCATTCAAAAGTTGAAATATAAGGGCATTGTTGAAAATCAAGGTATCTTTTTTTTTTTTTAAATGCAAATGCATTTATTGCACTGTCTCCTTAAAAAGTTAGAATTCTCACAAAGGACTTACATAATTACTAGTCACAATCATGCTTCAAATAAAGGATTAGGTAGGACTAACAACCAATTATATTACTAGTAGTATGCGCGTGGAGCCCCTTTTGTTACAAGTATGAAGTCATTGTGCTACATCTGTGTCACTGGAGTTTTTTTTTAATTCGAAGGCCGGTTGACTACTTACTTTCTATTTTCTCCACAAAAGAGAAAAAGTGTTAAATATTTCTCTGACAACTCCTGAGATTCACTACTACAATAATCGTTAAAGATGACAGTTTAAAAGTGTCATTAAATATGAAAGATGACAGTTTTGAAACTGTCATCTATGGAGCTGTCATTAAAAGTCTAGAGTTGTTATGACAATAAAAAACTGTCATTAAACATATAAGATGACAGTTTACATAAAAGATGATAGTCTTAATCTGTCATCTTTAATCGCAAAGATGACGGATTTAAACTGTCATCTTATCTGTTCTCCATTCAAGAAAAAAAAAACCAATTTTCTTTCGAATGCCTGGCCGCCCACGTGGCACCCACGTGCCTCTTGCATGGCCACCCAGTGGCACTTGTGTGTCACCTACTTAGCACTTGTGTGGCCAGCAAATATTTGCTTGCCCCAGGACTTGAACTCAAGAACTTCAGTTCCTCGCGCGCGTGTTACCATCTGAGCTGGCACGCTTATTGTTAACAAAAGACAAACAAAAACATGTATAGTATATTTTCGAAAATTTTAAGATGAGCACTTTTAATGTCAGTTTTGGATGAAACTGTCATCGTAGACATTGAAAGTATGAGATGACAGTTTTAAACTATCATCTTATATGTTTTTATGACACTTTCTGACTATCATCTTTTATGATCAACTGCAATGTCAGTTCTAACTAAAACTGTCATTAAAAGGGTTTAGTTTCAATGTCGCTTTCAAGGAAAACTGTCATTAAAAGGTTTTCCATATGGGCTTCCAGAAGCGCATGTTTTAATGTCAGTTTTAAGCAAAAATTGACATTAAAGAAAAAGATAATAATGTCACTTTTATTCTAAACCATCATCTTATATCGCAAAGATGACAGTTTGTAAGATGGACTGTCATCAAAATATTTTCGATGACAGTTTTACGAAAACTGTCATTGTTTCAATATTTTGAGTGTCATCTTTTAAGGTTTTTGTAGTAGTGATTTTTTTTTGATGAAGCGTATCTCCTCCACGTCTGATAAATGACTACAAACCCCCATGTGGTTTTAATGATTAATTGTTTTACTGACACCCAACCAATAACTGTTCGACAAAAAACGTGATAGAATTAACCAAAAGTGACTTATATTAATTGGCCAATTCAACATTTTTGGTAATATAATAAATACTAGAAAGTCCTCGGTTCTCAATTTTTTTGACCAAAAAGGAAAATTTGTCATTTCTGAACAGAATGGTTCTTTTACTTAACAAGTAAAGAGCTATTAATTAATTTTATAATTTTTTATCAAAACAATTATCTCAATGGACAAAGAAAATATAATTTTGATCAACACAAGTGAGAGTTCATCGTTTCTTTTTAAATTTCTTTTTATGATCAGAAAAGGTGAATTTTTTGTTGCAAGTCACTTTTAGCTCATTTCGTCACGTGTTTAGACAAACAATTGTCGATTTTGAGTATCAGTGAAATACACCTAGAAACCACAAAAGTTTTATTGTCATTTTTCACACGTGAACGGAGCATCCGTCATTAGAGAAAACCTCAAGGGGTATCGATGAATTTTTCCTAAAAGAAAAACAAGCCGTTTAAAAAAATTTAAGGTGAAAAAAACCCACGTTTTCTAAACAATAACGTTCCAGGCAGGCTAAAAGAGAGAAATGAACGTGCGCGGCGAGTGGTTCGTCCACGTTGGACATGTGGGTCCCAACCTTCTATCCCAAATCTCACTCTATAAAAGCCTTTAATATCTCCGACTCATACATTACAGCAAAAACAACTTGGCCAAAAGATAAAAATAGTAGTAAAAGAAACACTCTATGGCCGAAGCAGCCGCCAAAACTCCGATCAGTCGCCGGAACTCGGGCGAGGCCGATAAGTATTCGGGCGAGTATGAGAGCGCGGTTCTGATGATCTTCGGAAGCCTGGAGGAAAGCGAATGGTCACCGGAAAGCTCGTGCAACTCCGGCGATAGCTTTAACAGCGGGGACTTTGTTGAGGAGCTGGAGGAGGAGGAAGTGGATGAGAGTTCTTGCAATGTTGAAGAAAACAAGGCCTTTTGGGAGTCTGAGGAGCAGCTTGTTCAGGTGATTGGACAAGGCTAATTTTGGTGTATAGCGTGATTGTTTTTTTTTTTTTTTTCCTCCCCGGCAAACAAAATGTTTTGTAAAACTCGAAAGAGATAAATCGAGGGAAAAATCAGTAAAGCGTACAAATGCTTAGCTGTGCAAAATGGAAACAAAACAAACATCCGACCGTATTGGAATTTGTCCTACATTGGTTAATTATCTCCTCCAAAATTAGTATATGAGCCTAGGCGATCTCTTCACTCTTTGCCAATTGGTTTGGAGTTTAATGTTTTACCATGGTATCAGATCTAGAGTTTCGGAGAATTTATTCCCTTTATTTGTGCCATAAGTGTACCGTTATTTGTGTGATCCAAGTGTTATATGGATCCTTTGATTACCTCTCTATGTGCGAGTCGGGGAGTGTTGGGAATAGTCCCACATTGGTTAATTATCTCCTCCAAAACTAGTATATGAGCCTGGCGAGTGCGACCCCATTAGTTAATTATCTTGTCCAAAATTAGTATATGAACCTGACGAGTCGGAGGTCGCACATGCGGGAAAGTATTAGCATTTGTCCCACATTGGTTAATTATCTCCTCCAAAACTAATATATGAGTCTAGACGACCTCTCCACTTTTTGCCAATTAATTTGGAGTTGGATGCTTTAGCAGACCGACCAACAGTTGGATAAAAATACACCTCGATGCTATGTTATACATTCAACTTCCGAATACCATCTGAATAGCCCTTAGAGACCTTTACTGTGTTGATATATCAACCTTCGCTTTCATCCACATCTCCACTTTGTTTTGTTGGGTCATGACCCCGACCTGGAACCCGCACCCCCAAGCACAAGCACAAGCACGCAAACACAACCAAGCACAAACATGAGAGATGCGAGGAAAAACTTCGTATATGTATTAATCACAAAACAAATACAATATACATGAAAAATCCTCTCCGGCACGCCACAACTCGGTTGCTCTCACTTCTCTCTCTCTCTCTCTCCCTCACTCCGGTGGCTCTCTGATAGTCTCTCCAGACATCTCCAAGGAGCCTGGCTCCTCCTCGCTCACGCTCTCTCTTGGCCCCTCTCTGTCTCACTCAGCCCCCACACGCACACTGCCCCTTGGCAGTCAATACAAATACCAAAACACATGGGGAGTAATCCACTACACTCACATCCACCCTACTTGGATGTACCCAACAGATTTTGATATCCATCAAACTTCACTTTCATCCACATAAGGAAATCGTTACTCAAAGCCGTTCCATTTTCTTGGCTTTTTGCAGGCAACTTTGCGGAGGAGTAGCTCTGTAGAAACCAAAATCAGGCATGCTGTAAAGGATGCTCTAAAGGAGATAAATTCGGAGGGAATAGGTTGTGATTGCCTGGGACCGGTGGCCGAAGGTTGCCGGAACTGTAGACAGAGAGAGATTTCCGATCGCCTTCGAAATGCGGGTTATAGTTGTAACATCTGCAAGTCCAAGTGGAGGAGCTCGACAGATATTCCATCAGGTAATTAACCCAAATATTTCTTGAAATTTTTTTGTTGACACTTATACTAGAATATTTTAAGATGACCAAACTACACCTTCATTTGTCTTATAGAACTCTGCTTTTGTTCTGTTTTTCCTTCCAGGGGAGCACACCTATTTGGAAATAGTAGACAGTACAAGTTCAAAGAAAGGAGAAACAATTAGGGTCGTAATTGAGCTCAACTTCCGAGCTGAATTCGAGATGGCAAGAGCTGGTGAAGAGTACAACAGCTTGATCCGACGATTACCCGAAGTGTTCGTTGGAAAAGCTGAAAGACTGAGAACCCTGATCAAGATACTGTGCTCGGCAGCTAAAAAGTGCATCAAGGACAAGAAGATGCACATGCCTCCGTGGAGGAAGCACAAGTACATGCAAGCTAAATGGCTAGGTAAATGCGAGCAAAATTCGTCATCAGTGAATTTTTCAGCGAAGAATTTGGATCAGCAGGCGCCGCGAAAGCACAGGGCTTCCTTGCTTGCCTTCGATTTCCTGGAAAACATGCCGAGTTTGCATTGTAGTACTGCTATTAGAGTTGTTTGATGGTGAAGAAATTTTGAAGTTCTGTCAACCACCTAGTTTTGTGATATGTCCCTCGGATTACGCTAGTGTAATTTTGTGAGTTGTTGCGCGGATTTCACTGTTGTAATATTTTATATCCCATAATTCTAGTCTATCTCTTTGTTTACAGATGTCATGTCCCTAATACATGTCTACTTTGATTAGTCAAAGAGATTTTTCAAAATTTTTTTTTTTATAGTTTTTAAGGAGTGTCTTTCATAAGTGGGCCGGTATGAGCAGTTTTTTTTGATCAAAATTTAGAGGTGCTTTCATTGGTACGAAAATCATCCATCTGAGAGTGGATAACCATCAGTATAAGTAGTTTGAAAGAATCGAACAAACAGTCAATTTCAGAAGTGATTCTAATGAAGTACCTTTTGATTAGGCTTAAAGTGCATTAAATGTATATTTTCTTAAAAGCTGGAATTTAAAGAAAAGACTTAAATAATAAAATTATGGGACACAAAAGGAGCAAGTACCATAGTTATCTTAAACATAAGATTATATAGGAATTGAAAACAATTCCGAACGCGCTTATTTGGACCTAAATTTACTCACAATGACTAGTTCAAACAAGGGACTATTTCAGTTGGCAAGAATTCTAATATCTCACTAGGTTAGAAGTTCGAATTTCCCTACCTGCGTGTAACTGTTCTTTACTTAGTGGGACATGCATTTTTTTCTTTAATTATTTGTTTTTTTCCCCGTGATGAGCTTGTTTATTGTATTCGTTGAATTATTGGAATTGATTATCTCGTGGATTGTCACAACTGGTATGGTGACCCGAGATTTGTACTTTTTGATTCATACATACATGATGTAAATGAATATCTCGATCTCCTATCGATTGACAAAATAAAAAAAAAATTAACTTCTAACCAGCTCATGTCATTTTCCAATTTTGATTGTTGCCCACCTCATTCTTCTACCATTATCCATCTTATATAGGAGTACATTAATAACTAGTCCCAAATCCTTGTTCTTTTTGAGATATTAATCCTAGTTCTCATTGCCCCTAACATTGCAATTCCCATGGTTTAGACGCGGTTATTATATGTACTTGTTAGACAGACTATATGTACGTAAGAGATTAGTGGGTCGGAAGCCCTGATGACAAGATTACTAGTAAGAAAATTCATAGGAAATTTTCTCGCAGAATATTGTTAGTTTTGTAGCAACTACGAAAAAACCGCCACATTGTTCTGGATGGATTTTTGTTGTTACATAGTAAATGATCCCCAAATGCACTTTTGGGGAAGGAGGGAGAAAAAGGTAAAAAGAGGGCGAACTTTGGGGTCTCAGTGGTGAATATGATAAAAATCATAATGCACGGAATTGACATAAAGTTGAAATTGTTGCCTTTAGTTATCTAAACTTCTCCGCATGGAAATCCAGTGTGTCGTGCATTAACTTTTTTCATGGAAAATGCAAACAATATTTATGGACTGTATATAATCATTAGTTTAATTAAATTCACTTACTAAACTATAGGGTCACCGGATCCCTAAGAGATCATCTCCAGCAAATTCCTCAATAATCTATCTTCGTTCTTTGTATCTTGCTAACAATACAGACATATATGATTATCTATAAAAATTTGGACTCTGACTTATGCCAATAACATCAACAAAAAATGCTATCTGTCCAAATCTGTTTTCTATATCTTGCCGACAATATAGACAAATATGGTTAATTATAAAAATTTGGAGTCTATGTTATGCCAATAACATCAACAGATAATGTTATCTGTTGAACTTCATTTATTGATTCTTACTACATAGTCAACATCTTCTTCCCCATCTCTGGTCACCATGGTTGGCACCGGCGAACAACTCCAGTAGTGGCGGCGCCGGCGAATTTTTCCAACCAATTTTTTGGCGGCGGCAATTTTTCTGGCAAACTTTCGGGCATAGATAATTGTTCTGGCATAACTTCCTGTGATAATCTAGCAGGATAATTTTATGTGAGGATATTTTTGTCATATTACAAATTAATAAGGAGTAGAGTCTAGATTAGAGCTGGGCAACGAACACGAAACACGATAACACGACACGAACTGGATACGAAGTTAGCAGGTTATGGTTGAATATTTTTGACACGAAACACGAAAATGACACGACTCGAGAAACACGAATTTTAAATGGGTCGGGTTCGGGTTGAATATGTGAGACACGAAATCAACACGACCAACATGGTTACAACTCTGTGTCACCCATAAACACAAACATATATATAAAATATACTCCGCATGTTATATTTGTAATTTTATATAGAGTTTAGCAACAGACACGATAACACGACATGAACCGGACACGAAGTTAATGGGTTAAGGTTGAGCATTTCTGACACGAAACACGAAAATGACACGACTCGATAAACACGAATTCTAAATGGATCGGGTTAGGGTTGGGAAGTTTGTGACACGAACACGACCCGACCCGACACGAACATGACCCGACCTGTTACCCAGGTCTAGTCTAGACCTCAAACTTTAGAGATTATCAGATAATGGATCCTAACCCTTGCTAAAAATGTTAGTGGACTAGGCCTTGATCTAAACATTTATAGTGAACCTTATTAGACTAATTTTTTGTTTGTTTAATCTAACTTTTAGCGTATCCGTTAAATTCAGTTTGACCCCTATAGGTTTATCGAACTAAAACAAGCTGTCAAACTTCTTTCATTCTTTGAACCAACGCCAAGGGTTAGTTCCCACTTTCTTCTTGTTGATTTTTACTCTAGAAAAAAAGAAATTCAGAAAATGTTACTAATTACCACTTGAATTTGATTGGTGAAAAAAATTCTCCTCAAATTTCGTTCAACGTGACAATGACCTGGAGTCAAACTCGTCATTCCCTTGGGGCTATTCACAGAGCAATATTGCCACGCACACAAATTTAAAATACAATTTCAAACGTAATTGTGTTCGAGACTATTCGATTCATATGAATCCACATGTGTAGAACGGTGTCAGATACGGTTGTTTTCGAAAAATTATTTAAAAGTGGTGTGAATAGTCTCTCTGCTGTCCAAATACGTAAAGCCAAAATTAGTTCAGAAATGTGATAGCTATGAATCAGGTCCGAGTCATTGTATAGTTGTCATTCAAACTCATCACTAAATTATGTAGCTAGAAAATTCTAAAATTAGTCCAATGGACTGACGATAGTAAATGTATAAATGTGTATTAAAGGGTATAAAAAATACATAATAATACGTGTTTTTCTTGTTTTCTAATATGCTTATTATTAGCTCAGACTGAATTAAGCTCACAATGGGACCCAATATAAGTTGAGATACGTTTAAAGTGACCCGAACACAAAATTATAACAAATATATAACAAAATCATGTGACAAACAAGGACGCTGATGGACACAAAATCAGCCCAAAATTAGTTCAGAAATATGATAGCTATGAATAAGGCCCGAGTCATTGTATAGCTGTCATTCAAACTTATCACTAAATTATGTAGCTAGAAAATTCTAAAATTAGCTCAATGGGCTGACAATAGTAAGTGTGTAAATGTATATTAAAGAGTATAAAAAAATTCACAAGAATACGTGTTTTTCTTATTTTCTAGTATGCTTATTGTCTGCCCAGTGGATTGACAATAGAAAGACAGAATTGTGACACCTGCTTTCCGGTGGCCGGCGGTACTGCAGGAAGCAGGCTTCGTCCGAACGGGAGGGGGCAAGTCATAGTTTATAAGAAAAGATCTCTCCTACTTGTATAAGGCTTTTTAAAGCCGTGAGGGCGGGCCAAAGAGCATAGGAATTTCACAGTTAAAGCGTGCTCATCCTGGGGTAGTCCAGGGATGGGTGACCTACTGGGAAGTCTATGGGTTTTGGGCGTCCAAAACGGACAATATTGTACAAAGATGGAGCGCGTCGTTAAATGAATTTAGCTTACAATAGGACCCAATATAAGTCAAGATACGTTTAACTGGACTTGAACACAGAATTATAACAAATATATAAAAAAATCATGTGGCAAACAAGGACAATGATGGACGCACACACACTCTCTCTCTAACCCTAAAGAAGCTGCTGCCCCCATCTCCCTCCTTCCCCTCCCTCCTAGGGTTTTACGCACCAATGGATGACGGAAGGGGAGGGATTTCTCCCCCTCGTGGGGTTTTTTCTCCTTCCATCTTCACCCCCATCCTACTCCTCTCCAAACCACCATCCACCACCCCTTATCTGCCTCTTCCGCCGTGTAGTCTGATGGCCTTTGGAGGTAGTGATCGTGACTGCCGAAGTTGTCCTCCCCTGCCGTAGTGGGAGATCTAGGTTGATGGATGAAGTCTGCTCCGGTACGGAGAACTCTGTCCGGTTCCGTTACTGGTTTTTTTCCTGGTTATGTTCTTTGGTGTCCCCTGTGTGGGATTTCTCCGGGTTTGTGGGGCTTCTATCACTCCTGTGTGAGTGTTTTTGTTTTCTGCAGTGCTCCATCTGTTTAGAATGGTGGGTTTAATTGGAGTTGGGTGTAGTTTTTGGACTGAGTCCCCTCCCATTTGGTTTCTTGATCCCTTGTTTAGGGAAGAAGTTTCTTCTTGATGTACTATTTCTTAGATTTATAATATCACCTATTATCGTTTTGTAAAAAAAAAAATATAACAAAATCGTGCTCAATGTGTCGCTGTATTGCATTAGCAGAGAAACGATACAGGGATTTGATCCTCTAGTTTTACTAATTTTGGATTCATTTCGGCCTACTTTAACAATATTGGGAAGTTCATCTACTCATAGAGAAAATCAATCATGACAAACATCAGAATGATCGGATAAGAATAAATTTGATTTTGGAAAGTATTTTTCTTTGAAAAAGGAATGGAACACTGCATTGGCATCATTTATTTTAAGAATATAAATGTGGTCCAATTAATTATTTATTGATTGATGTTGAATTAACGAGATTCTTTCTATTGTTGTGCTTTACGAAGAAATCTATAAAATGAACAATTTTTAACCATCAAATTGGATTCGGAATGAACCCAAAACATATTGCTAAAGTTGGATCAGTCCATCTTTTTTTAACTAGAGAGGAGATTGATAAACCCTTTCGATTAATTTGATGACACAAATGCTCCAAACTGGGTAATTATTTTTTAATTATTTTTTTAATCCAATTTGATATCAAAATTAGGCAATTGAATCAAGAACTTATAATTGTACGTGTGAGAGTACGGAGGCTGGAATAGATCAACAAATTATTTTTTAAAATTAATAAACGTCTCATATTTTTTTTGCGACAATGTCCTTGAGTAAGGAACCGTTCTACACACAGCAATCTGTGCACAGATTGCGTACAGATTTTGTTGTGGGGCCCACCACAAGTCCCACACAAATCATCCGAGTCGTTCATTAAATGTAAAACATTTTTTCAAGGGCCCCCGTAAAACATAAGCTCAATCCAATACTTATAGGTGCTTCATCCAACCATCTAACTTTTCATTCAGATTTCGGGATAATGAAAAGTTATATGGTTGGATCGAATATGTATAGGTATCGGATTGAACTTATTTTTTATGGGAACCCTTGAAAAAATATTTTACATTTAATGAACGACTCGGATGATTTGTGTGGGACCCGTGGTGGGCCTCACAACAAAATCTGTGCACAATCTATGCACAGATCTGCTGTGTGGGTAGACTTTCTGTTGAGTAAGTGCTACACACCCAGCCTCAAACCTCTCGGATTAGAATAGGGACTAGCTCTTCTACATACTCCATATCTCTCCGTTCTTTGCAAACCTTCACCCTGTGAGTTCAAAATGAGTCCGAAATTATAATCCGGATCGTTCATCTCATAGAACATATAAAGACGAGTACGCTTACAAAAGAATCGAGCTGATCAAATGTTAATACATACATTGAACAACTTGTAATTTATTCTGTAAAATAGACTAATTATATTCTACAGTACTAAACAATCCATTCAACCATATACTGATCTAATTGATTTCCCGTAGCCTTGTTTTCCTTACGTGTTCTACAATTTGAACGATTCATATGACAATCCTGCACAGACCGAGAATAGGCCCCACACAACGAGAGCTCGAATGGTTATAGAGGAGAAATGGGGCACGTAGATGAGCTGATGCCATTAGGATAAGCCTAATTCCCAATCATTCAGCCCTATTTCATTAATGCAATTAAATTAATTAATTTAAGACTAACAAACATGTTTTTTTATTTATTTATTAAATCACTAAAATACAACGGATATTAATTCGAGTATATCCATAACTATCTCTTGGGGCAGATTTGATCGGGTATGCTGACTCGGAACCTACCTGTCCATCCAGCATCTTCCAAACCAAAAAAATTCGATCTCCTTATCCAATAAACACATGCCACGTAAGCAAAAAGCCTTCCATGTGCGCGGCAAATCGTTCGGCCAATCCCTCCTATAAATACCATAATTACAATACTACATTAACACATCCAAAAAAGAGAGGAAAAAAAAAGGTGAAAAATCAATAGTTGTGGATCAAGATTAATAAGAAGAGGTCCAACTAGAATGGCCGGAGCAACGGTGAAGAATCCGATCCAACGCAGGAATTCAAATGAAATCGGGAAATGTTCCGGTCGGCCGAAAAGTATGGCGGTGTTGATTTTCGGGTTTTTGGAAGAATGGGAGGAGTCGTCCGAAAGTTTATGCAATTCGGGGGAAAGCAGCGATTATGGCGGCATAAACGATATGGACGTGGACGACGATGAATTGGTGGACGAGGGTAACGTCAACAATATTGCTGAGGTAGACAAGGCATTTTGGGAATCAAATGAACAAAATCTCAAGGTAAATTTTTTGTGTTTTGAGGAAGGGTATTTTGGGTATGAAACTTGCATTTCAATTTCCGTCAATTTTTGAAATGATATTTTTCGGATGGTTGTTCGAGCCAGCATATGCAAATTCGTTGATTAAATTGACCAATGTCGCAAATTGTTTTTTTTTTTTGCAGGCGACGATGTGTAAGAGCAGTTCAATTGAAACGAAGATTAGGCATGCCACAAAAGAAGCTCTGAGGGAATTAAGATTGGCCGGAAATGAGTGTGGTTGCCGGAGACCGGTGGCTGCCGACGGTTGCCGGAATTGTTTGCAAAGAGGGATTTCAGATCGCCTCCGATTGGCTGGTTACAATTGTGGCATTTGTAAATCCAAGTGGAGGAGCTCACCGGATATCCCCTCAGGTACATATACACATTGATCTCACCTAAATAACCGGTTGTACATCAAAACACATTTATTCTAAGGAAAATAAACCGATACACCGACTCGAAACCCATTAATTTGTCCGATCAATGTGCTTCTTTACTGTAACTGAATGTCTCAACGAGCTGTATAAAACGAACAGTTCCTATCATTAAAAATGAGTCGAAAAAAGTCCGAAATAGCCTTACGATTTCATTAAGGTCTCTTGTCGTATTTATTTTCAGGGGAGCACACTTATTTGGAAGTGACGGACAACTCAAACCCCAAGAAAGGGGAAGTGAAAGTGGTTATCGAATTGAATTTCAGGGCGGAATTCGAGATTGCAAGAGCTAATGAAGATTACAACCGATTAATTAGCAAATTGCCCGAATTATTCGTTGGTAAAGCAGAGAGGTTAAAAGCCGTAATTAAGATTCTGTGTTCGGGAACCAAGAAGTGCATGAAAGACCGAAAGATGCACATGGGTCCGTGGAGGAAGCACAAGTACGTGCAAGCCAAGTGGTTTGGGACGTGTGAGAGGTTGACCTTGCCTGCGACCCAACCCGTCGGGATCACCGGGCAGCAACCCAAGCCAAGGGCTTCCATGTTGACCTTTGATTTGGGGGAGACTTTGCCAGTTTTGCATTGTACAGCAGTTAATTAAAATTATGTATATATCTTTTTGAATAAATTTCGGAATATGACAAAAAAAAAAAATGGAATGTTTAGACTGTCTTACGCGCACCTCGACTGATCTTTGATGACCAATTCGACTGTGATGATGAATCCTACTGCCATGCCACTAGCAGAGGTGCCCATTTATGTGTATATATCACTGTAAATAAAAGAAGTTTTGTACGACGACTTAAATACCCAATATTGTTCAAAGCCTAGTGCAACTACTTATGTGAACAAAAATGTTTTGATCACATAAATCCGAATTTGAGGCCTAACATCTGTGTCAGTAGTATTACTTTGTTTTGAAGATAAATTAGAATTAATTTATCATGGAGGTATCCAGATGGAATAGAAAATAAAGATTTAGTTGAAATAAAAAGACCATAAAAGGCCACATTCTTTTGGCTCGACAAAAAAGAACACCTCATTTTCTAAGAAAATTTCACACGCACAAACACACACACACATGCATAAACATATAGATATAAATTTATCTTCGTATCTTGACAAGATATACAAGTGTATGAGGTAGCGGCGTTAAAAAATTGTTAGATCATTTGAAGTGAATATAAGGCCATTTTGTTGGTGTTATATTAGAAATCTCATACCACCGCACCATGCTAATTAATTTTGGTGGGTATGGATGGTAATGTTCACCCTCTTTAAAGGAGGGTGAACCAAATTACCACGAGCCAACTCTTTTAAGGTTTTTCTTATTTTTTCCTCTTAACAAAGTAAAAGTCTTTTTGGTCCTTTATTTTAGGGCAAAGTCCACTTTTACCTCCTTTGGTTTTGGTTATGTGCGGATACGCCCCCTATAATTTAAAAGTGTGCACATAACCCCATATGGTTTTAAAATTGTGCGGATAGGCCCCTGCAGTCATATTTTTCATCCATATTAACAGAAGTGTATCTCACACGTCTCTAAAATGTAATCTAAATCTTTCATAATGTATTAAATAAAGAGTATAATATCTCTGTAAAAAATCATCTCGATCAGACATCAATAACCTAGTGATCTAATTTTTAGTAAATTCAAATTTGAAATTTTAATTTCATAACAAAATCGATTCGACCTTGAGCTTTTCATTTTTTGATTGGCTTGAATTTTGGCATAGATGTAGTACTCGCCAAAATTTACAATATCAACGGTTTGGATTCAATTTTTGGTATAGGGAATGGTGTGGTTAGATTTAAAAAAGAAGAAGAATCAAGGGACGTGATAAGGGTAAATCGGTCTTTTAATGTTGCGTCCGTTAATATGGTTAAACATGATGTTAGGGGGTCTATACGCACATTTTCAAAACCATAGGAGGTTATGTGCACACTTTTAAATCACAGGGGGTGTATCCTAGGGATGGCAATCAGGGCGTTCGGGGCGGATATGGAGAATTCCGTATCCGATCCCCGAAACCAAACCCCTACCAATATATGCCCCGATACCCAAACGAGAAAAGCAAGAAGAAACCATAACCGAACCATTCGGGTACCCGAACCAAATGACAACTGTTGTGGACGGATCTAAAATTTTTGTTTGATTTCAAGTTCTTGGGGTGGATTCTGAAAATTTTGTCCGATTTTAAGTTCTTGGGGTGGGTTCTGATCGATGAGAGAAGAAAGAGGGAGTAACAAAGAGAGCGAGAGAGAGAGAGAGAGGGAGAGAGAGAGAGAGAGGAGTACATATGTTTCGACGTCGCCGGAGTGGCCGATCTCTGGAGCCTTCGATGTGTGTGTTCGACTGAATATTTTGCTTGACGACATTGGAGCATATGGGTGAGGGTGTCTCATGTTTGTGTGATTGAGAGAGGGAAAGAGAGAGAGAGAGGGGAGGACGACGACCATGAGCGGCAATGAGGCCGCGAAGGGTTGTCTGCAACGCAAAAGAGAGGAGGGGATTGATAAGCACCCGAGAATGTAATTAAGGGTGCGCTAGTGTTTAGTTTTAGTTTAATTTAACAATTAATTAGTTATTTTTAATGATGTTTGCTTGTAGAGTGGGCTGGTTTCGTTTTGCAGAAAAATCACCAAATAAAGGAGTTTTAAACCTCAAGGCGTACCAAAGACATTCATGGCCCGATAGTGACCCGACGGCTAGAATTGCCAAGGCAAGGCATGGCAAAGCAGAGCAAGACCAAGGGCTGGGCGTAATTCACTCAATAATTCCTCCATCTGTACCGCAATGGTTCAACGCATGCAGCCAAGGTTTTTAATAGTGTCGGCATCGGTAGAAAGTAATTTGTCCCATCGGTACCGATGGGATTTAATAGGAATCAGTCAAAGTAGGCTCGGCATCGATGGAATTTAATATTATCAATCGGTACCGAGCATCTTTGTGCCAACTCCTCTTTGAGACTCGGCATCGATGGAATTTAATATTATCTATCGGTACCGAGAACCTTATCTCAGCAGTGTAAGGCCATTGCCATCGGTACCGGGAGCCTTAGAGGTGGATTTTTCAGAGCATCTTAGGAATATTCAAGGTGCGGATCTTAGAAGTATAAGAGGATTGTGACATCATTTTGTAAAAACAAGTAGTGTAGATTGGTCGGTACATTTTCTAGATCTAGGATAGATTTGCTTGCATCTGAATTTTGTTCTTGAGTATTCTTAAATTTCCAATTTTGAATATTTTAATTGCTGCCTTTATTTGTTAGTTTTTGGTATTGTCACTTTAATTAAAGTTATTGCTTTACTCCCGATCTATCTTAATCTCTAGTTTAATTCTAGTGTTGTCTTTCAATTATGCTAAGTAGATTTTTGTTTGCTCTTATCTCTCTAGATATGTGTGAGTAGTTTTCAAGCGTTAGGTCATGGGGTGATTAACATCTCATGGCTCAGGCGAAAATTGCATTTTGCACCCAATAAAGTTTTAATCTTTGATTCGAAAATCGATGTGAGGTTTGGGTTTGTTTGTCAAATTACCGATGTGTAAACCTCTTTGATCATGTGTAGGTGGGAGCATCGCCTACCCACCACACATGATACTTGGAGCTCTGTCGCTCGAGGCGTTTGTCAAATAAATTCTAGAGCTAGCTCGGTAATCAAATCATCTTATCTTCCGGTTCAAGAACTTTACTTAAGAATCTTAAATTGCGTAATTGGGTGAAAAATGTGATTTAGCTCGAGTCGTGGGTGTTATTAATTCCTAGACCTAGTCTCTCTTTTTCCTAGTTAATTCGCTTTTAATTTAGCCCTTTTATTTGCACCGTTTAAAGTAAAACAAAGTTGGCTGTCTAAAAGCCGAAAACCCGTGCTTACTTCTACAAATCCAACCAAGCCGTATAATTATTCCCTTGGGTACGATCCCGGTCTTCCGGATTATTTTGCTTCAACCGACATATTAAACCCAACGCTTAGGGTATTATTCCATTATATCGGAAGGAACGAAGAAGGGATGGGTTTGACTGTTTGAGGTATAACTGTGTAGCTGTCAATTGTAACCCTAATTATAAATAAAGAGTTATCACACTCCAGGCCCTTAAACCTTAATACATGCAACAATTTGGTCCCTAAATTTCTAGACATATGCATTTTGACCATTAGACTCCAATACATATATATTTCGGTTTGGTTCGGTTCGGGGATATGCTAAACCATACCCGAACCAATACCCGTTCGGTTATTCAAGGCCTCAACCATACCCATACCCACGGGGAATTTTTTCGTTACGGTTCGGGAAAAAATTTCAGATACGGTTCGGGTACCCATCGGTTTGATTCACTTTGCCATCCCTAGACTGTATCCGCACATGGCTCATACCACAGAGAGTCAAAGTGGACTTTGCACAGTTTACTTGTTGTAATCTCACCAAATGATAGGGGGTGAGGTGAGATATAGAAACATATTGAGGATTAGAAGTGCTCGATCTCACAAGTATATATACGGCTATTCAGACTTACCCACGAACTAATAGAAATTAAAACCAGAGCAAAGTTTTGTATGAACTAACCACCACAAAGGAGTTAATAGCACTTGAGAGATTTCTCAAATACGATACCTTAGTTTGTGGGTAAAGTCGTGCTGCTTAACCTACTTTTTTTTGCATTGTTGAACTTTCAATATAATAGTACAATTACAATACGATGTACAACTCTCGTTTACAGAGATATTCTATTCTTTATTTAATATATTATGAACGACTCAAATTACATTATAGAGGCGTGTAAGATACACCTCCGTTAATATGGATGAAAAATATGACGACAAGGGGCCTATCCACACAATTTTAAAATCACAAGGGGTTATATGCACACTTTTAAATCATGGGGGTGTATCCGCACACGACCAAAATCACAGAAAGTGAAAGTGGACTTTGCCCTAGTTAACTATGTACACAATGAAACCAACCAGGTTGAGATTACTCTAAGTGGATGGAGGTGGTTAGGAATTAAAACCAACTTCTTAACTACGCATACGCTATCATAAGTTTGTTGGTAGAGATTGATATAAGATATAGCAGTATAAAGAAAGAAATTCTATCAAATTGTGATCTCATGTACTAATAATGTCCAAAACCTGATTCCTATTGTTCAAACATTTCTCCCAGTTACGTATTCTTGTGTAACTTTTTGCGTATAAAAATGCAGTGAGAAATTTTTTTTTTTGGGGTGGTGGTGGTGGTGGTGGTGGGGGGTAATATCAGTCGAAATCAAGGGCGGCCAAAACACTAGGCCATTAAAGTCAACGCTTAGGACCTCTGATTTTAAAAGTTTTACAGGCGTGTATGTTTACATATACTACAGTACTACAACTTTTGAATTTTAAAAACTGTTCTAGTTGGATTGCGGAAAGGCATGCATGCTAACAGCTAGAGATCCTTCATATTTACACACTCTTTCTGTCAAGATTTTATTTTATTTTGATAGGCTCTTTCTGTCAAGATTGGTCAATCCTTCCATGACATTGATTAGTGTTTCATATTTCCCATTTATATATGTAAAAAAAAAAAAAAAGAGAAAAGAATTGTAGATATATGGTAGAGATTAGGTATTCTTCAAGAATAACTTACTTCTAAAAAGCAAGGAATATAAGCCAAATTTCCTTTTTGGCGAAAGTTTAGTTTTGTTAGTTAATGAGATTTGAACCACCGCCAAAAAATGCGAAAATACATAATGCCTACCATCTACTTGTGAGGCCCACTAATAGGTAATCTCTTAAAAGCCTCACGCTAAGATTGTGTTAGCCATCCCATGTGGTTGGGCCGCCCTTGAACCAAATTTCTTTCAATTAGTATTTTACAAACCACATAAAGAAAGTTGAAGATGATATATTCGTACCTACTTTTTTTTGGGGTAAATAAAATTAGTACCTACTTTGATACTCTACAGAATTTACTAAAAGAAAGTGAGATTAAGGTTTGTTATTAATTCAGTTTATTGTTTCTTTCACCGAGTAATTAACATGGAAGAGGTAAATTGATCTCACGCCTGCACTCTCTTACAGTATTTCTTTATTCTCAGTTCGGCCTTTCAAGCTTCGATTACGGGCTGCAAAACAAACCAAGTTATTCGAGCTCAGACTCGTGTTCTCTACTCCTCCCAATGAACATGAGTGATCATTGCGTGAAAAATAAAAAATCTATGATACAGGACATTGTGGAACTTGTTAATTTTTAGAAGTAGCTATGCAAAGTTAAAAAACCAAGCTACACGAACTCAATTCATTGAGATGGTGTTTTGAAAATTTTTGAGTTTAATTTTTGGATAATGAGTGGAGAGAGAAACTAAGATAATAATTGGATATATATATGGGTAATAAGTGGAGAGAAAAATGAGAATAATAATTAAAGAGAGGAGAGAGAAATAAGAGTAATGATTGAAAATAGAGATAATGAGTAATTTTTGAGTTAGATTTTTTTTTTTTTTCAAATTACCATTCAAACAAGGCATGAGTTTCTTGGACAATAGTACTATGCATAAATACTTCGTAATTATTTTTAAAGATTGTTAGTACTAACTTTTAAGTGCACTGCCTCAAGTCCCAAATCCCAATTATTAGTCTTTAAAAAAATTTATACTTAAAAGAGACACTATATATCATTATACCGTGCATATTCTCACTTTCCCTTATTACCCTAGAAAATGAATGAGGCATAATAATGAGGTTGTTTGATAAATGTTTTGAGGGGAATTTTTGGGAATGGGGGGCTGTAGTGCACCCGTTGCACTACACCTTGTAGTGTGGCTGATCTGACTGTTAATTTCGGTGTGAACAGTTTGGATTTAATTTGAGCTCCTACAAATTTTAGCCGTTCATTGTTCGGATGAAAATCTGAGCCGTCCATTGCCGAGATAGACGACTGAATTGACTGCACTACACGTGTACTACAGCACCCCGAGTCCAAGTTTTGGGGTTGGAGGATCTTGTAGTGCGTTATTGCACTACAGGCTTGTAGTGCAAAACAACTACGCTGTTTAAGCTCTTGTTCAGGCAGCAAAGAAGCCAACCAAAGGAGAATTATAAGGCTGTAGAAAAACTTAGTGCTATTCACACATATTTTGCACACATGACTTTTTTAGGGTTCGTCTCGGGTTCCACAAAAATTATTTAAACTGCTCATTTTTTTTAAAATATTTTTTGTGGGTCCTTGTAAAAAATCAACTTTATAGAATTTTGATAAGAGCTTTTTTTATAATTCGTAGGGCCTTTTTAGTTTCGCCCTAGGAATTTAAGAAAAGCCCTTTTCGATATTCAAAATATAGTGGCGTTGCTTAAAACAAATAAAGTGTTAGCAAGATTCAACTTAACATAATCCCTCTGTGCCATTTGATAACCCCCTAAGAAAAGACTTTTAATTTTTGTAAAAATAAATAAAGTATATTCATCCATATTTTTTTTACGTGGCCTGCCTGGGTTCCAAAGATTATTCAAACCGTGCAATCTTCATTAAATACTTTCTCATGAAAAAATCAGCTCAATTGAATATCAGTTAAGGCTTTTTCAGAGTTCCTAGGCGACACTGAGTAGTGCCCCTACGAATTCTAAAAAAGTCCTTATTTGTATCTGATAAAACTGATTTTACAAGTACCCACATAAAATATTTTGAGAAAAATGAACTATACAGATGATTTTTGTGGTAAATGAGACGTGCCCTACAAAAAAAAAAACCATATGTGTGAATAGCATTAAGTTTTTCTACTGCCTTATAATTTTCCATTGGTTGGTTTCTTGGCTGTCTGAAGTACAAGAGCTAAAACGGCTTAGTTGCTTTTGCACTACAAGCCTGTAGTCGTAGTTAAATTCATCTGTCATGTTCATATTGTACTAGTTGCTTTGCCGTGCCTGACGTACTCAACAAGATCCAACAAATGATCGATTCCGATCATTAAAACGAATCTGAAAAATAGATTTCAAAAAATTTGTCGTTCGTCCAGTCTCTTTCACGGACCGGGGTTCCTTTGACAAATTTGTCCCTACTCATAGAGTGCGACATACATTGGGGCATATGGAGGCCACGGCCCCTGGGTTGTTTTGGAGTTTCGTTTTTTTAATTTTAATATTAATATTAATTATTTTTTTTTGTTAAGAACACTTGGATATTGTATTTTGTATTGGGTGTTATATATTTAGATATTTAAATGCTTAAAAAATGAGTGCCGAAACCCAATTTCTCTCTTTGCACACGGTTTCCCATAAGTTTTTACTTCAATTATTAATCTCATTTCTCTCTCTCTCTCTCTCTCTCATTACCCAAAAAAACTCTTTCAAAAACCAAACAAATTATTAGATTTCAAAATCTTATTGTTCATAATTCGACCCCTACGTGTACAAAATCTCGATTTCATCCCTGTCTATTCACACGTTAGCATAACTTTTTGAGCATGCCAATTAATATTCATATTTCATTTTCAAACCAACCACCGCCCAATAATTTTGAAAGGGTGTCTCACTCATGCACCTTTCTTTTCCAAGTGGCCGTATTCTTTCTGCTGAATTTTTTTGGCATTTGTCAATTTTGCGTTAAATTTTTGTAGATTATTGATTCGTCTCAACAAATCGGAAAAGTAAATTTTTTTTACTTTGTCATTTTTCCGCTAGAAAATGATTATTTCTTAAAATACTTGAGTAAAAGTGCCAAAATTTTATTTTTTCGATTTATCTCATCGAGACGAATCAACAATCCATAAAAATTTTGCACAAAATTAACAAACGTAAAAAAAATTTAAATAATGATAAAATTTTCCGATTTAAGATAAATTCAAGAGAACGCAGCCTAAAGCTAAACCCATCTCCATTTTCCCCATGAAATAACTGGTTTCAATCTGATGTGGGTACGGCCTCGTACATTGATTGGTTGCTCGGTGGGTTCCGAGTCTACGGTCACGGTCTTCGTCAATAGCCAAGCACCACCCGAGAAGCCTCGTCCAGCCGAAATTCGTACAGTGAATTCGCTCGTGCCCGTCAAACACTATAGACCTGAAGACCATTCATTTAGTGACCCACTTATCCGACACGAAGAGGAAAAAAAAAAAAAAAAAGAAGAAGAGAGAGGATAAGCCGATGGGGTGGGGAAACCTGTTTTATTTTTCCTTTTTTTTTTTTTTTTATCGGCAGGCGGGGAAAACCTTAGGCCACCTTTGGCTAAATTTACGCGATGGTTTGGTACGGTCCTTTTTTATAATTGTTTTCTTTTAATTTTTATTAGATTCGGATCAAATTTTTGTATCATGTTGTGTATAAAAACATTGAGAAAAATTGAAAAAAAGTTCATTTACGATCGCAGAAAAACCCACAGAGATACTACATGAGATAGATTGACTTTTGAAATCTTTTTCGTTGCCTAATATGAACTTTTTTTTAAATTTATATATATTTTCATATTTTTTCAATTTCTCTTCTGATGCTGAACGATGTGATGTGAAAATTATAGCCCAATTTAATAAAAATTAATAATAAAAACAACTAAAATTACCGTGTCAAACGGTTTATGTCATGTTAGGCAAATGGTTGAAATGAAGTGAATTGAAGTAGCCAGGAACTAACATCAAGACACTTTTACCCACTGTCTCGTTAATGGGAGAAGTCAAATGATAAATACTACTTAATCACCGTTACCACCGTCCTTGGTATTATACTCTATAAAGCGAAATACATTTATAAAAAAAAATTAAAATGTTGTGAACATATTTCATAGAGCATAACATCTTTTTACAAATACTCCAACATGCATTTTTACGTATAGCAATGCTAGGGACACTTGCAAGTGTATATTTGTTTTCTTACATCATGCATCTCTCACAAGTGATAATAGAACTCATACGCCACGGCACTAGTTGAAAAATTTTACCATCTCTTTTTTTTCCTGGTGATACAGGGTGTCCCAATTTCATCATCACTCGTGAAAAATGAATGCAAATTTGAATGTTAGCCTAGCATATTTTTTGTTTTGACATAATATCAGTATATCAATTTCCTACGGTCTTGGTTTGAAATCTTCGTAAATTTTACCACCTACGGGACTATACAAAAAGAAACTGATAATTGGTCAAAAGTGGGGCAGAGAGTAAAAGAAATATCAGAATTCATCGAACTTGGAAACTTTCTTTTGGAGCCTAAAGGAAAAGGTTTACTTCCCCCTATGGATTTTCTACCTCTTAAACTCTCAAGTTCGATTTGCCTAGCTAGCAACTCGGGACTATATAAAAAGAAACTGGTAATTGATCAAAAGTGGGGCAGAAAGTAAAAGAAATATCAGAATTCATCGAACTTGGAAAATTTCTTTTGGAGCCTAAAGGAAAAGGTTTACTTCCCTCCTAAGGATTTTCTACCTCTTAAACTCTCATATTCAATTTGCCTAACTAGCAACTCTGGGGGCACCTCAACTTCATGCGTAAGCATATAATAAGATTGCGGGAAGGGACTGTAGAAATTAGATTGAGATGAGCGCAAACTAACTCGGGATACCTTTGATTACAAAATACAAAAATAAAAATTCATAAGTTTGTCTTTTGGTGAATTTTTGGAATTCAGTCAAACAATAAAATCGAAAGCACCTAATACTCCAAACGGAGACGATTCAAAGATTTTAGTTCAACGATGAGAAAAATGTATTAAAAAAATTCTACACGAAAGTATTATAATACTATTAATTTTGGTTGAAAACTTACCGGGCTCAGTTAGTTTGTTTTATTGACTTATGTGATATTTCTTTCGGCGTACAAGCAAAGTTTAAACTAAATTTTCATTCACGCTTGACTTTTACGAATAATCCAGTTCAGATAGTATTAAATAATCAAATTATATTCCTAATAGCGTGTAAAATTTCAGTTACGTATTTTTTTTTGGGAAAAAAGGGGCAGCCGCCGTTCCACTTACAAAAAGATGGTGGCCTACCCGTGGACGGTGGATAACAACCAACACTAAAATCAACACGTCCGTCGGAGAAATTTTTGGGTGACGAGCAGGTACCACGTGGTGGTACCCGTCAGCTGTCCAAGTTGTTCAAACATGTTTAAGTGTTTTGAACGATTTAGATTTATTCTCTCTCTCCCTCCTCACCCAATCACTCTCTCTCTTTCTCTCCACTTTTTCTCTCTCTACGATTCGGACCATTAAAAACATGTTTGGACGGCTAGAATCGCTGACAAAGTACCGCGTATGTGGTATCCGCCCGGCACCAAAAAAACCTTCTCCATTCGTCAAGATGATCGAATCATGATGCTGAGACGTTTTCTTTTCGGAAACACAAATGAGGAGTACGTTCTCAGATTAATTAAATATTCAACCTAATTAGTTATACTATGCATGTTTTCATTCCGCTCGTTTTTCGGGCTTATATTTTTTTCTTTGTAGAATGTGAATTATCTTTCTTGCCCTTCTACTATGATAAGAAGTTCTGTGTCGTTGCGCGAGCGTCTATTGTTTTCCTAATTTAGAGGGATTGGATGTATTATTTTCCTAATTTAGAGAGATTGGTTCTTCTTTTCCAGAGCTTCTTATCCTTCGTGTTTCTGCTATTACAGTTCAAAATCAAGGGTTAGAGGTTTTGCTATTCGTACGGAACGAGAGAGAGATAGAGAGAGATAGAACGTTGTTCTTTTTCTCCCGATATTCTTTTTCTTCGTTCTTCTCGTTCGATCATTCTTCTTCTCGTTCGACCGTCTTCCCTCTCTCTCTGTTTTCCTCAGGCATGAAATGAAAGGAAGAAGAGTGATTTGTTTTGTGTGACCCGTAACTGCGTACATTTTTCCCCCGGATCCACCCCTTTTTTACCCGCGAGATCCCTTTAATTTCCCATACGGCTTATAAACAAGTTGCGGATTTTGGGGATAATCCGGGATAATGGATAGGAAAACTAGAGTGTGTGTGCAAGGGAGAAGCAAGAAATTTTGGTTAGTGGGGTCAAAAATTAGATTCATATGTAATATATTTTTTCTATGAACAAGTCCAAAAATAACTAAATTAAAAGGTTAATTATAAGATTGATATGCAATAATAATTCATTTTTGCCTCATAATTGGCCTCAAAAGACTTGTTATATTTGAAAAATAATACATGATAGTCTTATTTCTAGCACTATCAACTCTCAAAAAGAAGAGAACGTTTGGAATTTCTATGCACTTAAAACAAGTTGGGGCAATCTAGAGATTTTTTGTGCGGTCAAAACAGCTAAATTATACCTATTCCTATGAAAATTTAGGGTCAAATTAGTAAAAATAGGGTAAAAATTATACCCATCCCTACGAAAATTTGGCAGCCAGAGGGGTCGGTCGCCCTCTCTTGTACCCATGTGCCTCAGCCCATGTGTGTTTGTGAGGAGTTCAAAAGTAAAATTTGAAATATTCTAATCCAACTGGTTTTGTTTCCATTTTTTACGGATTGAATCTTAAACTCAAACAAAGTCATGGTAAATTGAATCAAACAAGTGGACATGATAAATTAATGTAACATTAATGATAAATTTCAAATTGAGTGGAACCATCAATCATGAAAAACTAATCAAACCAGTGGTCATGATAAATTAACCACATTCATGATAAATTTCAAATTGAACCATCAATTGTGATACATAATAATACAATTAATCACATTCATTTTTTTAAGGGCAAAGTTGATTTTAACCCTTTGTGGTTTAGGTCATGTGTGGATACACCGCTTATGCTTCAAAAGTGTGCACATAACCCCCTGTAGTTTTGAAAATGTGCGGATAGACTCATGCCGTCATGTTTTCAATCCAAATTAGCGAAGATGTATCTCATACACCTTTGGAATCTAATCTGAGCCGTTCATAATGTATTAAATAAATAATAGAGCATCTCTGTAAAAATGTCATATCGATTAGGCATCAATAACTTAGTGATCTAATTCTTGGTAAATTCAAATTTGAAATTTTAATTTCATAATAAATTCGATTCGACCATGAGGTTTTTATTTTTTAATCGACTTGGATCTTGGCATAGATCGTCAAACTCTACAATATCAACAGCTTGGATCCAATTTTTGGTAAATGGGATGGATTGGTTAGATTCAAGAAAGAAGAAGAATCAAGAGAGATGATGATGGTATATCAGTCTTTTATGATTGTGTTCGTTAATATGGATGGAAAAGATGACGGCAGGGGGTCTATCCGCACATTTTCAAAACCACAAGGGGATATGTGCACATTTTTGAATCATATGGAGTGTATCTGCACATGACTCAATCCATATGGAGTCAAAATATACTTTGGCCTTTTTTTTATTGGCGAAAGAAGTTTTATTGGAAACTCGACACCGAGACGATACATGAGGGGAGGAAAAAGAGAAACATCCAACAAAGAGTTGAATGACAAAACAAAGAGTTGAATCACAAAACGCTGGCTGCTAGCACATAGCAACCCCAAATCAAACTAAAATCGAAGGCCCCCCCAGCAAGCAAATCCAAATTTGTTGCCGCCGTCATCCCCTAATTAAACGCGAAACGCCAAAGCAAAGCCGGATCGGAAAACCTCCAAATTCAAATTAACGGATAATCCCCAGAACATTGTTCGTTGGACCGCGGCCGCCACCTCCACAAATCAAATCAACTCCGACGTCATCGGCCTTCTGGCATTACCTTAATCAAACCCCAACACACCAGAAAAGGGGGGGAAAGCCCCGAATCGAAAAACCCAATCAACTCAATCGGATGCATTTCTTTTTAGAATTTTTTTTAATGGAAATGAATTAGGTCACGATCAAATGAGGAGAGAGAAACCGTATAACAAGGATTCATGCAAGTCGGGAGTGGTGTTTTCATCCCAGAGCATTTTGAATTTTTTATTTATCTAAAAATACTATTGTTGGTTCATTCTTCATTGAATTGTGGTGTAGGATATCCAAGTTTGAATTTTAGTCTCAAAATTCTTTGCCTGTATAAGAGGAAAAAATAGGTAATATAGTGCAATAAAGGTAAAGTTTGGTTTTTTAAAATTTAGCGATGAAAACTTAACCCCAAAAAGTGACCAGGATGGATGCTTAAGTGATTAGGTGAGAAATGATCAATATTTAGTACAAAGTTAACCCCTCAATATTTAGTACCCCTATGTTCTCAATGGAAGGCTTGATTTGTCTCGACGGAAGAAATCGGAAAAGGAATATATATATATGTATATATATATTTTTTACTTTTATCTTCATATTTTTTTGGCTTTATCTTGAATATTTTTAAAATATATTTGGGTAACTGTCATAATTTTTTACTTTTTTGACTTGTATTAATTGGACTCGCCGTAAATGGATGGTGGGATCGATCGAAGTATAATCATTCGTAATGGCGACAAAGAAAACTGTCGGAGTCAGAAATGACATTCTAATACCATGTGGTGCTGATGCAACGGTAGTCGAAGTCATGGCGTGACGCCCCCCACGCACTTTTCAATGTTAATTTCATGGTCAGTATGAATCTGGCTTTATTGGTGCGTTATCCTAAAAAATACTGTACCTCAATTCTAACATATGATCAAATTATCTTTACAAGCATCGATACCGACAAAAGTTTTTGTACTACCAAATTGGGTATATAAAGGTGCTCTTGGTTGGTGGGTTTTTTCGCTTCTGTGCCAAACTTGTGGTTAAGGCCAAAAAAAAAAAAAAAAATGGCATCCGGAAGCTGCCATTCTTCTTCAACCCCCAAGATAGAGAGAAGGGTTATCGAGAAGAACAGGAGGAATCACATGAAATCTCTCTACGCCAACCTCCACTCTCTCCTCCCCAGCCATGCCTCCAAGGTCTCTCTCTCTCTCTCTCTCTCTCTCTCTCTCTCAGCCTAATCTATTTATCAATCTTTAGGTAATATATATACAGACAAACCCACAATCGGGGAGCTCTTGCAAATTGGCTCTTTGGGTTTACGGGTTGTGAAAGCCTCTAATTGTTTATGCTAGATCAACGCAGAACAATGAAAGTTGTAAGCTGTGTCCACATATGTATTTATTATGTACTATATACTCCAGTATTTATGTATGTATGTAGGTAGGTAGGTGAGGGTGTGGTATGTAAGAATATGAAGCTCGCGATATGGTAGCCGCCGATCCATAAGATGGGAGTGTAATTTGCTAGGGGAGCTGCTCTTAGTTTTGCTGTTTGTTCATATGTTGTTGCAAAAAAAAACTACATACTCTTGGAGGATCACAGATATATATATTTTTGTTTTTTGACAACTCAAGATGTAAAGGTCAGCTGACGCCCATCTCAACTAATATTGCCTAAGAGAGAGACCAGTTACACTGTTCACTAGCCTCACAAGGGGATAATATATCTCTACACCTTCACTTTGTGGTGAAGCCCTTGGAGCTAAAGATGGGAACCCATTTAGACTATCAGACTATGTGACAAATATGTTATCTATATGCATAAGTTTGAATTTTGAAATGATGTGGTAGCTGCATTAATTCTTTGAAATTATGAACCAGTGTTTTGGTCTGAAGCTAACTGAACAAAATTGAAACCGTTGTTGTTTGGTTGCAGGAGGCAGTTCCACTACCTGATCAAATAGATGAAGCTGTGAAATACATAGAAAGTTTGGAAATGAAGCTGAAAAAATCCAGGGCGAAGAAGGAAACTTTATCAGGTAGGAAAAGATCACATTCCTGCACGAGCGAATTCAAATCGCCTCAGCTAGAGATCCACGAAATGGGTTCTACTCTGGATGTAGTTCTCATAACTGGGGAAGATGATAAGTTCATATTTCATGAGATTATTCGACTAATTCACGAAGAAGGTGCTGAGGTTTTGAATGCCAATTTCTCTGTGTTTGGGAACTCAATTTTCCATGCAATACATGCAAAGGTCAGAACTCAACGAGAATATATATACACATTGTATGAAAGTGGTACGTTTGTATACCATTACTTTTAGAAGTTACATAATCATTTGATTTCCTTCTTCCTTTTTCTTGCGTAGGCGGGGGAATTTGAGAAGAATGTTGTTGCAGCGCGGGTCTCCAGCAGGCTGAAAGAGTTTGTTCATGGATCCATGAGCGAAGTGGAATCAGTACTGCCAGCAGAATCATGGGAATTCGACGTAGAACCTGATGCATGGGAGTTAAAAGTTCCACAAGTATTGCCTATGCGATTATATTAACCCCCTATGTTAGACTTAGCAATCGTACGTAGTAATTTCCAAAGGTAATGGAGGTGCCTTATCTTGTGTCGAAGTTCTTGATTCAATAACGTAAGCACCAGCGCGCCAGCCTTGCAAATGTTTCTTTTTTGATGTTGTCGTCTCGTGTAGGTAGCCGTTGAAATGCAAGAGTTATGTGAAAAATCAAATGATCTTGACCTTGCTTGTATATTGTCAAGAGAAGTGATATAAACTGAAATGGCCGTAAGAGGGTTCTGCATTGTGTTTGGCATTTACATTTGGTAACATGTTTCTGGATGATGATAGTATAGTTAGGAATCAGTTAACATGACAAGAAAGATTCCACCACTTCAGTTCCATCCTAACTTTACCACAGTCCACAACCGACGCGATCTATAGAAAGTACAAGGAGATTTGGGGATTTTTTTTTATAACTCAAGTGTATGGGTCAGTTTATGTTGGAAAACTGGTCTTCAATCTGGTGAAAGTGATGGCGTCGTCTCTTCAAACTTGGAACAGTAGGAGCATTCGAGTCACGTTAGAAAAACGCTTTCCTAAAGACAGTATTTGCCCCCACCAAAAGGTGTGCACCGGGTTACAGCAAATCCGCCTTCAAGATAAATCGAATCCGAACTCTAGGTTCTTTCTGTTTGCGTTTGCACAAACGAAGACAGACAGGATATCCGCTAAGCAAATGTAAAACCAAGAACTGATACTCTATTCCTATTTCTAGGAGGAGAATGTGTAGAGAGAAAGAGAGCAATTCTGTATGGAATTTTCGGTCCTCTAAGAGACTTTATAAATGGCCTATTTATAGACTTATAAACACCCTTGCATGAAAGGTTGTGTCTCTTGTAAACAATCATAAGAAATTGTCATGTCTATTGAAGACAATTAATGGAAAGAACATGCCTATTAGTAGGCACCCTTTAAACAAACAATTAGGAAGGGTCATGCCTCTTGGAGGCACCCCATGATTTACATCCCTTCCTAACAATCACATCTTTCCCAAACGAACACACCCCAATTTAATGGGTGCTACAACCATTTACATAAAGTCACAACTCATGTGAAAAGTTGTAACAACCTTTCACAAAAATCTCACTCGGTACCTTTCCAAACATTCCAAACTAAAATCCAATTTATTTTGAAAAACTCCAACAATCCCCCACCATTTTCGAAATAAGGAAAAAGAGTTTTTGGTTCTTCCAGAAGGCTTGTGCATACATGAATAGTGTCTCACGACTTCAACCATCCACTTAGTGAACCATGTCAAAGCTAATCAGGGCAGCATAGTAGACGTATCTTTGAACTAGTTGTCCTGTAATGACCAACCGGACATGTCTCACACACAATCCTCCAAATAATGCAAATATCCCAATCGGTTGACCCGTGAACTGGCCTTGGGTCTTTATCTTGATTTCATGAGCGCTTTAAGGTCTAGCCCCCTTGACCTATAGGAAGTGGTACCACTTCCACACTTACATAGGTAGATTCTTACCGGTGCCCTTGTAACAAAAGCACCTAAAATCTATTAAGAGCTAAGTAGCTCATCCTCCTTTGTTTACCCATTACAAGTACCAAGCACTCTACCTTGGGATAAATGAAATAACATTTGAGTGCTTACAATCACGACATATGGTGTAGTTTCTCATTGAACTCAAGAAATTGAGAGTATCAATCGGTTGAGTTGAGTTTTCACCAAGAGTGATCAAAATAAGTGGGCAAAAGTCTCATCCCCTTTGATGTCTTTCACACCAAATCTCTTGCAAGAATAAATAAACAATTGCTGTGAAAGCAATATTATCCATATATAGCTATATCACCATAATTTATGACTTGATTCACTTGTCCAGACTACCACCACAGTCATAACTACCAACTCTCTCTTAAGTGATTTATTGAGAAATATATCCGTGACAAAATACCATGTCACCCCATCTCATTGTAAAATCCTCACTTTATTTCAAGAGAGAAATCCCCCACAAAAATAAACTTATTATTAACCCATGGTTTTCATGCTTAAATTATATCAGGCGCCTTTGTATCCATCATAACTGACGAATACCAATTACAAGCATATAAACCAACTCCACCAAATAAACTAATTTGGATTTAATTAACTTGTGGGCCATAGTTGACTGGAACAACTATGTAATCAAGATAATAGGAATTCGTCATTCCACATCTTTATTTAATCTCCAATATACATAGGAGAACATGTGACCTAAAGGCCACATTAACAACATTCCTTCCAATGAAAACCATGTTTCATACTTCTTGGAAAATCATGAATTTTCATTTTAATCCGAACACCACATCCCTTGGTTATCCTCCAATGGTCACACCATTTAGTTTAAAACCAAAACCACACATTTTGGGTCACACTCCCTGGTTAAATCTTTAACCTCCACATATACATATTTATATGTATATATCAAATTGTATTTTGGTAAAGACAATAGAAAAGTCACACCGTCCGTTTTTATTTTACATAACAACAAACCCATTCTTTTAAAGAATTTCCTTATCCATCATTTTGTTTACTTTATGCAAAGAGCATGCATATTACAAACTTATGATGGTATGTTCAATTTGGAAATGGCATCCAAATCAAAGATATGAAAACTACATATCTAGCATTTGCATAAAGCAAAACATTCAAGATAATTTAAATAGCCACCGATTCGGTTAATCACCAACCAAGTGTTCACCAGTACTGTAACCTTGTACTTTCCCAACACGATTATATGGTTTTTGATCAAGGCCGTCAAACATTACTCATTGAGAGCCACATAACACATTTCCGTGTTACCAAAACACCATCATGACATAATTACCATGTCAGGTATCACATACGACAGATCACATAAACCTTGGCTATAAAAATTGATTTCTGACACTAAATATGGCAAAAGATTTCCATCAATCAAATCTTTTTTTATGCTCATAAAAGAAACATTTTATAAACATGACCGTTCATAAAACAAAAGTGTCAAGAAAATCCATTTAGAAGAGAGATGCTCTACATATAGAGAATAATAATAAAACAACACAGTACTTTTCCGAAACAGCACCAAAGTGAAAAAGTTTCATTGACCCGTTGCCTACCAATAACTAGCAGTTACATCCGAATAGTTGCCACTATTCAACTCCAACGGTCAATCTTTTATGCTTCCAAGACCACAAAATAAACAGTGTAACTTAACACTCATGCCTTGTTCTCTCGTATTATTATTCTCTCCATCTGATACATGCAATGCACCAAAATTCAAATTCCCTTAGATTAGAAGTAGCCATGTAAATTCACGTATCTTTCTACTGTTTCCATCTCCATGGAACAAACTCCAATAAGTGAGTCTTACCAAAGGGAGCCAAACTATGAAATAAGTTCTCCTTACCAACCAATAAAGTACATTTAAATGTAATAAGGCATTATTGGAGAAGGATGAAAACAAGGAAATCTATTATATCACATGCATTTTACATGCCGAGTAACAATGGTAAATTAATCACCGTGATAATAATCATCTACTAATTATATCCAGCCATACCCGAGTCAAATGATAAATACAACTCCATAATCATGAACCAATTAAAGAATCGTAATTGCCAACTTGACATCCTCTATTTAAGCACAAGAGTACACACCATACATCTCAAAAAATAAAAGAACTGTAGATAAAACCTACTTAGCATGTGGACATGCACATAAATCAAAATCAATATGATAACACATATTATAACACCCTAATCAATCGAAAATTTGATCTTCTTTAAAGATCTAGGACAGGGAATGCTCTTGCGCACTGTGCGAATAATTATTGGCCCTTTGTGACCAAAAACATCATGACATTTCTTTCGCGCCATTTCCATCGTCCCCAAATGACACAAAGGAGTCGAAGTATAAACACACTCGCTCACTCCTTCAAATGTTGGCCGAGGGGACAGTTCACGGAAGACACCGTCTGGCAAACCTCCCATTGCCGCGGTAGACTCATCGGCATCCTCCATAATTTCCAATGGAAACATCTCGTTTGGACTATGAAAATCATCATACGCGGATGAATCCTTTCCAATTTCCTGAGACCCATGTTCCGATATTTCCTTAACCGGATTAGCCGCAACATTTTGGACGGAACGTTCTACCACAAAAGAGTCCTCTTCATCAGAAGAGATATCAATCATCACCGGTTGATTTTCATCCAAGAGGCCTCGCGCACTGCAAAGACCTCTTTCCATTCTTTAAACCAAAGAATATCCTCGGGATTTGGAGGTGTTAAAGAGTCTCCCAAAATGATGGAGAAAAGAACGTGCTTCAAAATATACCAAAAGGAGAAGCAAATTACCAAACCGAGAATCCGACAAAACAACACCAGAGTACACTCTCTCTCTCTCTCGAACTTGAAGATGAACTATGCATATGTGTGTGTGAATGCCGGAAACAATTTAGTGCCCATAAGGAAGAAAACGGATTATTTATATGAAAAGAAAAACAACCGTTGGAGAACGGACACCTCAGATGGCTGACTCTAACCGTTGTGAATTAAACAGACACAACCCAAATTGAAAAGTCAGACACGACAATTTGGAAATTAAACCAAGTGTCCACTAAAGAAATATTGCTCCTCCTGTCATTCTATACAAGAACCAATGGGCCTAGGGCCCAACCAGGCAATATTCATTCCATAACATAAACTCTAATCTGTAAATTGCTAAAGAATGCAAATTACAATATAACTCATTCCGTCAAATACCACTAATAACATAGTGACCAAACAATGGGTTGTTCTTACCCATCACCTGGTTATCAGAAGAACAAAAAACACAATCTCAAGCAATTAACTTAGGAACTAAACTTGCTTAATGTGTTAAACTAGTTCAAAATAGTGCTGTAGCCATCCACACCCACTCGTTTCACCCCGAACGAACACATGGACCGACACCAATACCGTGAATTGTCCGATCATGATTGACGACAGCGATCAGATCATCCTTACCGGCGCACAAACCTGTATGACTTCCCCGTCACACATACGCCCCGCGGTTTCTTTGTCAATGACACGTCAACAACAAGTCATTGGATTATTAGTTGAAACATAATCACAATGCCAAAATTGTCTTCTTTGACAATTCCCCCACGTACTGATGAAACTACAAGTTTGCATTTTGAAAACTATAGTCTAAAGGTATGACAAAAAATGAGATTACAGTGTACCTTTCACCTTGAGGAAAAATTGTAAGAGTTTACGGCGCACTAGAAAATGCAGCCCCAGAAGTTCATTGTTATTAACCCCTTTGTCTTTTAAGTCTCCAATCGCATCTATCCATCTTCGTCTTAAAGACCATAATCAATCCACTTCCATCTTTGCAAAAATACTGTCTTTAGATTGTTGAAAAACCAGTCTTCAATCTGGTGAAAGTGATGGTCGTCTCTTCAAACTTGGAACAGTTGGAGCATTCGAGTCACGTTAGAAAAACGCTTTTCTAAAGACAATATTTGCCCCCACCAAAAGGTGTGCACCGGGTTGCAGCAAATCCGCCTTCAAGATAAATCGAATCCGAACTCTAGGTTCTTTCTGTTTGCGTTTGCACAAACGAAGACAGACAGGATATCCGCTAAGCAAATGTAAAACCAAGAACTAATACTCTATTCCTATTTCTAGGAGGAGAATGTGTAGAGAGAAAGAGAGCAATTCTGTATGGAATTTTGGGTCCTTTGAGTGACTTTACAAATGGCCTATTTATAGACTTATAAACACCCTTGCATGAAAGGTTGTGTCTCTTGTAAACAATCATAAGAAATGGTCATGTCTATTGAAGACAATTAACGGAAAGAACATGTCTATTAGAAGGCACCCTTTAAACAAACAATTAGGAAGGGTCATGCCTCTTGGAGGCACCCCATGATTTACATCCCTTCCTAACAATCACATCTTTCCCAAACAAACACACCCCAATTTAATGGGTGCTACAACCATTTACATAAAGTCACAACTCATGTGAAAAGTTGTAACAACCTTTCACAAAAATCTCACTCGGTACCTTTCCAAACATTCCAAACTAAAATCCAATTTATTTTGAAAAACTCCAACAGTTTATACGCACCTCGACTAATCTAAGATTTGGGCAAATTAACCATGCATAAATCAGTTGTTTTTAACATGCGATATCAGACTTCTGTTTATTCACTTCATTTCGTTTATATAATGCTGTCATTCCTCATCTTAATATGTGGTAAATGCTTCATAAGATTTGGGTTTCACCCGCATATATATGTGAATTTTTGTTTTAGGTTCTTTTGGTTTTCACTATTTTCATGGTCATTTTCAGGACCAAAACATGGCTTTAGGTATTTCACACAAATTGTTATGATCCTCTTCTTAGTATAACTTTTCTGGAAATTCTTTCGCGTCCTTGTTTTTTTTTTGTTTGATGTCCTAATTCCTAAAGTTCCGAATAGACTTATGTAATAGGGTCGAGCCACGAAGGTAGTGAGCAACAGTGTAGGATCAGATCCCAACGATAGTCAGTCTTTTCTTTCTTAATTATGAAGGAAATTCTTTTTCAAAAACTTTATATAAATATCTATATGGAACCGAGATAGTTATCTTTCAGAAAATTCTAACAATATACTTTGATATATATTCTACATCAAGTCCTAGTAGTTGCAGAAGAAATGCAGAAAATGCAAAGGAAATACTACCTATAAAGAAGATGAAAGCATTAGGCACCAAGGGCACTAAACAAAGTTATTGCTTCTCTGAGTGAAATCTTTCATCAGAATAGACTACTAGCTTATTCAAATTCAACATTACAGAAGGAAACATTAAGAATTGAAATTATTATCAGAAGGAAGTTGCAGATTAATTTCCCTTCTTGTCACCCTAAACCAGTTTTTACCATTCATAAAATGGATAACATGAACTCATGGACGCGGATTTGAGCCGTCAGATGTGGACTGTAAAAAAAAGGCCGACTGCATTTGGCCATCTCCATATCCTCGAATGAACCGCGGAACCGGAGGGATTTCTACTTCTGAAACTCCCTCTAGAATTTGGACAACCTGCCCCATACATGGCCTAACCTTCTCATCATCTTGAATGCACCAACAAGCAACTTTGCAAGCCCTTTTCAGCTCTTCAACATCGCAATTTCCCTCCAACCTGTAATCCAACAATGTCATTAGTACCCCATCACCTTCATTTATTTTACTTGCCACCCGAAAAGGGAAGTACTCATGCCATTCTTCGCCAATTATTTCGCTGTTTCTCCTCCCTGAGACGATCTCAAATAAAAGCATTCCGTAGCTGAAAACATCGGCTTTTGTTGTGATTGATTCGCCTGATAACCATTCGGGTGCAAGGTAGCCTCTGGTTCCTCTCATTGTTGTCAGAACGCGGCTGAATTCTCTCCCCATGAGTTTTGCAAGCCCGAAATCAGCAACTTTTGGGGTGTTTTCGGAATCCAATAGAATGTTTTCGGGCTTGATGTCACAGTGGATGATACAATCTCTGCACTTCTCATGGAGGTAAGTCAGTCCTCTGGCAGTCCCAATTGCTATGTTGAATCTTGTTGTCCAGTCTAAGACACTGGAACTTTTGTTGAACAAGTGGGATTCAAGAGAACCATTCGGCATGTAATCATAGACTAAAAATCTCTTTGTACCTGTTGGGGAGGTTGGTGATTGTATCAACTACAAATTATCTACTCAATGCATGAAAATCACTAAGAAATTAAAATTCAAAAAAACTTTAACAATAAAAACAGGATTTTTTTTAAAATTTTATTTTCATGTGCGCATGTTTCTAGATGAATTCCATTCAGAAAAAACAGAAGGGTTGAATCTTAAATTTCCAACAGTACCTTGTATGCAGAACCCTCTGAGGTGAACAAGATTGATGTGTTGAATCATCCCAAGGGTACTCACTTCCGCGCGGAACTGCTTCTCTCCTTCCTGCTTCAAGCTCTTCAATGCTTTCACAGCCACCACATATGAATTAGGCAATGTCCCTTTGAAAACAGATCCAAACCCGCCTTCCCCAAGCTTTTCCGCAAAATTCTTTGTCGCGTTTCTTATGTCGCTAAACTTGAACACCACCAGAGAATCCTCAACTACCCCAACACCACTCCCCTTACCTCTCTTACTCCTCTTCCGCATAATTGCCAATATAATGACAGAAAGTGTCAAAAACACCCCAGTTGCCCCCAAAACAATCCATTTAGTCTTTTTCTTTGTCTTGGGCTTGTTATTCAGAGTTACCACCACATTGGATCCTGCTACTCTAACATGAATAGCTCTTCCACTCCCATCACTTGATTGAAATCGTTGTAGATTGAAAAGAGTGTTTTTCCAAATCAAACACCCATTGTCATAAGCATAAGCAGTGCAAGAACAGTTTCTCAGGCATGCTACTTGGCACTCCTCTACGTTCCCCACAGATACTATTCCTTCCGAATTGCCTGGAAATTGGGTATTTTCCACCACAACAAATGTGTCATTTGAGTCATTTCCTCTGTTTGGATCACATTGCAAAGGAGTTTCCCTCACACACCCATCTGAGTGATCTCCTAATTGCCAAGCAGCCGGACGGTTCGGTCTGAACCCTTCAATGCAAGCGCAAATTGGTACATTCTGGTTGCAACTACTAAATGATCCACAGAAGTTGTAAACTTCACATTGCGAGAATGGTCGAGTCCAGAACAGACTCCACTGGGGAAAATCCTTTCCCCAAACATACTGCTTGAGCTGCCCGGTGACATCAAGCACGAACCGGGTGAAAAAGGTAGGGAAACCGGCTTCATAGGTGAAATAACTCTCATTCTCATTGGAAACGTATGTCAAATTTTTGATGTAATAGTCCAATGCTATCTCAGTAACAAGGCTAAAGACTTTCCCATCCCACACTCCACTAGTCCAGTACAATTTAGTCCCATTCCACAACAATATGTGACTTGAATCTGGTTCTACTTCAACAGAAAAAAGACTTTTTTCTGGATTTTCTGAACTTTTCCAAGAAGTTAGACTTTGTTTCTCATTACTAAGTCTATTGAATCCAACTTTTCCACCCGGCAGCCATGTATCTGTCGGGTAGTCGAAACTCTGCCATATTACATTAGAGAAATCCAATCTTTCTCTAAGGACAAAGTTCCCATTGTCAAGAAGGATGCCAATGGTTGAATTAGAAGTTTTTGATGTCGAATTCGTCGACCAAATTCGGGTTTTGGACTGGTCTAATAGGACTAAGTTTCCATTTTCAAACAGTTTCAGCTCTGAAGAAAATGGACTAGAAATGGGTTGGTTTCTGTTGGCTACCCAAACAACTGTTTTATTGGGTGCACGCTTGTACCATATGCCTATGTAATAGTTTTGAGAGTTACCTGGAGTGAAAAATCCCAGCTCAAAGACTCCATCATGTGAAGTTATTGTTTGGTTCCCAGCAAGGGATAGGCCAGAATAGATGGTATCTGATCCTTTTGAGAGATGGGTATTGAGGGAGATAATGAATAGGGGTACAAGAAGATGAAAGAGCCATTGAATGTTGTATTTGGGACTCATTTTCTGCATAGAGCTGCACAAAAGAAGTAGAAGTGCATGCTATATATATGTTGGGCAAAGTCCACTTTGACCCCCTGTGGTTATCGCCATATGCGGATACCCCCTCATGGTTCAAAATTGACCACATAAACTACCCGTGGTTTTGAAAATGTGCGGATAGATCCCCTGCAGTCATATTTTTTATCTATATTAACGGACACAACATTAAAAGACCGATATATCATCATCATGTTCCTTGATTCATCTTCTTTTTTAAATCAAACCACACCATCCCCTATACCAAAAATTGAATCCAAACCACTGATATTGTAAATTTTGACGATTACTATAGCTATGCCAAAATTCAAGTCAATCGAAAAATGAAAAGCCCATAGTTGAATCGATTTTGTCATGAAATTAAAATTTCAAATTTGAATTTACTAAAAATTAGATCACTGAGTTATTGATGTCTGATCGAGATGAATTTTTACGGAGATACTCTATTCTTTATTTAATACATTATGAACGACTCAAATTACATTCTAGAGGCGTGTGAGATACACCTCCGTTAATATGAATGGAAAACATGACGGCAGGATGTCTATCCGCACATTTTCAAAACCACAAGTACGTTATGTGGTTAGTTTTGAACCATGATGGGAGTATCTGCACATGGCGATAATCACACAAGGTGAAAATGGATTTTGCCCATATATGTATGCATAGAAAACTAATGAGCGCAGGGATAGTCAACTGACAACTAAGACCTCAGGAAGCCTTTAGTTTGGATTAGACTCCTAGCCCGTCTATTAATTTTTGGTGTTAGCCAATCTATACGGGGCCTTCATAAGGAAGACCCAAAGAAAGAAAAAAAAAACTCATCTAAGAGAAGAATACCACACGTACGTAGGTAGGGAGATTCAAACTCTTTACCTTAATAGGAGATAAAAGAGTCATGGCCAATGAACTAGCCTTAATTGGTTGCAGTTGTCCTTGTTTGCCAAACGTGTTTTCCCAACTAAGAAGTTTCTGGTGTGAACCTCAAAGGAGTGGACCAACGGTCAATTGTTGAATTTCTCACTATCGGTTGAGGCCACCTCCATATCCTAGAAGACCACTCAAGTGTTAAAAGACTTTAAATACTTGGTCTATTTGAGATGAACGAAGCTTAGACACCCTCGTCAGAGAAAAAAATACATACTTCCACTGCTCCTAAATGATAGTCTACTACGAAAAGATGCGTAATTTTGTGCATAATTTTTAAAATTTCTTGACTCCAAATTTAAAAAATTTCAAGAAATAATGAACAAAAGTACAGCACTTTTATTTGGGGACGGAGGGAGTATATGCCACTATCCTCTAGTCAATAGTTAACTAATTAGATGCCGTCAAGTTGGCTGAATTAAGTGAAAGGAAGATGAGAAGAAGTAGCATAGCAATGTAATATGTTTTTCAGCCTTTGTTGTTTTGTGTTCTGAAGCCATTCTCGTGCAATTTGACTGATGACAAATTGGATGTCTGCTTTTCAAACATTTGACAAATCTGGCATTCTGTCTTCACGAATTTGCTTTATTCTAGTGGATGCAGCAAAGGATTCAGTATTTGCGGCTATTTTTGGATTGAGCTTTGTTGTGTAAAAGTCAAGAGAATCGATATAATAGATTTTAATAAACAAATGGGCTACTTCTTGATTTTTGTAGTCAACCAACTTTGATCAAGACAAAAAAAAAAAAAAAAAAAAGAAGATATTATCAACCCAATAATTAATTTTTTTTTTTTATCAATTGGCTTTCGGTGATTAATTCTCCAACAATCACAAAAGTCCGTTGGTTGACCCTTGTGTCAATTTATTGCTTGGCTCGTATACAACTCATTCAATTCGATCTCATAGGCGAGGGAAGCCTTGTCAGGCCAATCTGATCTAGCTTGAGCTTGAGCTTGTCTTAGTCCCCCACCTTAGTCAGTGATACATAGTGACACAAAGAACGTAGCTACACTGGCTCGGCCAACTCCATTTCCGAAACAGCAGTGCGTAGCCAGTGCCGGCCCCAACATTTGGGTTACCCTAGCCCAATCTTTTGTTTGGTTGCCCACTAACTATTAAGTCATACAAAATTTAAAAAGAAATTAAATATACAAGTTCAAAAAAAAAAATTCAAAATTACATTGTTCTTATAACATTAAAAAAATCAACATCAAAATGTTACCCTCAGTTATAGTACTTTATGTTTAGCATGATCTAATTCAAAGAAAACAACTTTTCATTGCATTTTTTGAAGCAATATTTTTAATTGGGCCATCGTACTTTACTTATCCAAGAACTCGGGGCATGTTCCGCTCACATTTTTTTGTGTGGATTTTTGGGCTTGTTAATTGATATATGTGAGGAGAATAGTTTGTCTCGAAAAACATAAAAAGTTTTAAAAAAAGAGAGCGCCAAATGCAAAAAATGCTCTTAGTGTAACTGCTCCACATTTTCAATTGAGATCTTAGCCAATCTGTTTAATCTTTTTTGCAAGATGGTAGTTCAAAGGTAAAAGTAAAAACCGTGTTAGCTCGCTCAGTTTATTTTAAGTATAACTTTTTTTTAATCAAATGTAAGAATATATCACTTATACATCACTCTTGTGTTTGTTAAATCGAAAATTTCCAACAAAGTAATTTGTTTTCCAGAATATTGTGGACCGAGAGGAAAATAAAAAAAGGTAGAATAAAAATGTAGAAATAAAGATGATTTCATACTATTGTGAATTGGAAAGAAAATAAAAAGTAGGAAAAAAAATGAAGAAATAAAAGAAAAGGGCGGGCGCGTTCCGCAATATTGTGGACTAAGAGGAAAATAAAAAAAGGTAGAACAAAAATCTAGAAATAAAGATGACTTCATAATATTGTGAATTGGAAAGAAAACAAAAAGAAGTAGGGAAAAAAATGAAGAAATAAAAGTAAAAAGGGAGGCGCAGCTAGGAGGCCTCCGGGGAATCGAACTCGCCCCGCTTGAAACTTTCGCACCTTGTGATGACAAGAAACACCAACTCGCCTAGAAACTGAATTGTGTTGGTATGGAAAACTCTTTTAAATTTATATCTAACTTTAGTTTTTTTTTTTTTGATTGCCCGAGCCCGAAGGCTTGCGGGGCTTACCCGGGGCCAGCCCTGTGCGTAGCTAATCCAAGTGATTGCATGAAAGTTAAGATGAGCGGAAAGATGAATTGCCTTCGCGAATGAAAGAAGAAGATTCCATTGTCCCAAAGCCATTCCCAGTGATGTGAGTTCATTTGATGGAAGGGGTTGAATGGTGGTGCAAGACGGATGAATAGATATGTAATGTATGATAAATCTATGTGGGAGAATCAAAATCAATACGCAGCCAAAAAATTACTTATCTTTTGCCATAGTGTTTAGTCTTGAGAAACCTAGAAATCATTTCGACCTTAAGCCAATATGTTTTACAAACACAAACTCTCACTAATTGTTTTGGAGAGCAATGGGTAGGATTTTCAATCTAATTTATATCAGGTTATTTACATTTATAACTTGATGGTAATCAAAAGTCTTTATATAGATAGATTGAGACTCTTTTCTAATGGACACAACTTTTCATACTTTTTTCTATCAAAGAAGTAATAGGGTACCTATTCATTAATAGTTACAACCTTATATATGAATGGTCACTAAACTCATTCATGAATAGTCACCATGTTGAATAGCCACCAAATCTTTTCATGAATAGTCACAAACTATTTAGGCAATATTTCATTTAAATCTAATACCCATATTTTAGTTACGAACATAAATACTATAAAATATAAATAGAATTGATGTGGCATGTGAGCCACACAAATAAATTCCAACACCCATTACCTTGGGACCTTTTTGCATTCTTGGACTCAGATCATTATGGAATCAGATCGAATTCGGTCCATCGTGGCTGGCCTAGTTGGGGCAAGTTTTGAAGGGAAAGGGATCCATTTAAAGGGTTACTTTTACTTAGCTATAACATGGGGGCAATCTGGTGCTCAATTAGGAACAAACTGGTCCTTGAACATGAAGACAGTAACGCTTCGCTTGAAGGGTGGTGAAGCAAACCCTCTGAACTGGAAGCATTGAGATCAATAAAATAAGCAACGAGGCCTTCTCGCTCAAGCATTTACTTTTCTAGTTAGAGACCAAACGCCTTGGGGCTAACTTGGGATACCCTCAAGGGGCGACTTGTTTAGGTAGATATCTCGTGCATTCCCTGATTGGAGAGGTCATTTTTGGAGGAGAAACCAGGTGCGCATTTTTGGAAAAAGGTAAGAAGAAATGCACCGGGTATAGGTTTGGGTTGCAGTTTTGTACAAAACCAGAGCAGCTAAGTTCTGGCTCCCCTGTGATTTTGGGATGGCTAATTCTGAGTACTCCACTTCTAGTAAGTCAACCAAAATTTGTTGTTTTCAATTGCTGTGAGAGTGAAAAAGACATGGTGTGTACTTTTCCACTTTTAGAATCAAACATGGGAGTTTTCAAAGGAAATGGTTGTTTTGTTTGCCATGCGGGGGATAAGATGTTGGATAGGGTATATACTCGTCAAGTGATACCCACTTGAAAGGGAAAGGGTTTTTAATTTTTTTGAGTTCGTGTTTTTCTTGGGGTGCGCACCAACTCGTTAACCTGTGAATCAACTCAATGTAGTTCACCGATAATGTTCATTGGTATGCTATGAAACATGTACTGCGATATCTCAAACGCGCTATTGATCATGCATGGTTTCCTCTTATCCCGCAAGTCTCTCCAATGATTCTCCAACCTTACTCTAATGCCGACTGGGTTGGGTGTGTTGACGATCGGCGATCAACGGGTGAGTTCAATATTTAGCTGGGTAATAATCATATCGCTTAGTCCTCTTGCAAGCAATGCACTGTTGCATGCAAAGCATTAGATGACAGTACTGCTGCTGAACTCTCATATCCAATTTTTCATGTCCGAGCATATCATGCATGCATATGCGGGCATTGCTTTCTACTTTGTTCCCCACAAAGTTGCGCGATCGGAAGGACTTAGATGTCCGGTTTATTTTCTATAAAGATCAGATTGCCGATATCACGATGAAGGGTTGATGCTTAGCCTCCGAACCTCACCTTCAATTAAGGTTGAGACACCCCAAGCGTAGGGCTAAGTCGTCGATAGCTTAATAACCGGAAAGTCCGGAATCGTACCCACAGAGAATCGAAATATAGCTAGTTTGGATTGTAGGTTTTATATGGTGGAATCCGGCGTTCAAGACGGCCAACTTGATTTTGCTTTAAAAGTGAAAACTAAGGAAAAGACTAGATATGAGCTTAGTAAACTTAAAAGAGGCAAGTCTAGGGATCATCCATCCCTTGACAAAGGCCGCTATCGGTTCTCAATTATAACTCAAGCGAGAGTCACGACCACGTGCTCACGCCCGGAAGATTTAACTTTAATGACTACGTTTATCAAAAGATGTGATTAACCGGAATTAAATCAACCTATTTTTGCTAATATATCTAACACGTAGGAGGTCACGAGCCCTCGATATATCGCTTGCCAAGACCGCTTGACTAAACGACATACTAAGGAGTTAACACCCCTCGCTTAGACCAAAATGGTTAGATTAATTCATTTCCGAAAACCATGATTTTAAGCCCGAATGTTTGAGAACCAAATAATCGCCTAAGTTCTCGAGAAAGATTAGCCCAAGACTTTGCCAAGAAACTACTCAACCATAGCTAAAAGACTAGACATGGTAAGAAAATGGAGTGAAAGATTTAATCGAAGAAAACGTAAATAAACTTAATTTATGCGAAGATCCGAAGCATAGCTACAATATTAATAAACGAGAAATTAACATAAAACAAATACTTACATGAGTTCTTGAAGGAAATGACTAGAAAAGCTTGAAGAACATTAATGGAGATTTCCTAGAAAGCAAAAAAAGACTTAGGCCTAAAATCTAACTAATGGTCATCCTATCCATATATGGCATATAATCCTATTTATAGAGAACTAAAGTTAACTTACAAAGGACCAAAAAGTCCCCAAAATATCCCAAAAACATTCCACAAGTGGAAACTTTTCATAAATGGAAGGTTGGAAAAGTAGCAAAAACGTAGCTCAGTTCTGCAATATGAACCGGTACAGCCAAAACCCAGTACCGGTACAAGGCCTTCAATAATGCTGAAAAACACAAACTCTGGACAGCATGAATCAGTACAGCCAATTCCCAGTACCGGTACAAGATTGACAGATTTTTTGGGCAACTTTGTGGGCTTGCTCCGGACACTCCCGAACTCAGATTTGGGTGTTCTTTGGACCGTTGGAAAGCTCGTCGAGTCTACTTTCTAACCCAAGTGATTTGGATCAAAAGTAATTTGTACATCAAAAGTTATGACAATTCTACCCTCAGCACGTCGGAAGATGGGTTGTTTTGGTAAAATCCTCATATGTCCTTCAATTCTATTGACCCTTGCGCGACCCAAGCAACCTCCAAACCATCTTTCGAGCACCACAACGGGGTGGCACGTGGCCTTGAGTACTTGGTTGCGACCGGAGCATTCCTTGGCATTCAAACGCGTCTTATTTGTACAAATTACCTGAAATACACAAAAACACACCGTATGTGCGATATCACTATAAAAGCTAAATAAACGCAAGATAAACCAATATAGTGCGGGACTAGTCGCACCAAATATCTACAATATTGGGTGCTCTTCACACCCCCCAACTTGAACTTTGCTAGTCCCTAGCAAACTAAAACAAAATGTATTTAGCCAAACTATGCAACCCTCTCAAGATTTAAGATACGAAAATTATGCTCAACTACTTTGACTAGGCAAGAGTCCGAGACACCCCTTCAAATCTGATCACGTGCAATCCACGCACAAACAGGCCATGAATTAGGATGAACAAACTATGCCATATTAGAGCAATCACGCATGCATGCACCACAACGAATTTCGACTCCAAAACTCACAAGGATATGCTCTTATTTGACTTTTCACACAATGAGATACAAGATACATCCCATGACAAGTGCTAGCGAGTAAATGCAATAGCTAGAGACAAAATGCTACGCAAGCTATCAAAAGGGCGCTTCGAGCGAAAGAAAAACTAATGATTGACAAGTATGGAACGATTAGGACAATCATAACTTAAGTAATAATAGATATCGACCATGCATCAAATGGAGTTAATTAGCGTACAAAAGATCAACAGAGGACTTTATTAGCTTAAAACGACATTGGATACAAAAAGAAAGGGACTACAAAAATGTAGTGGCCATATACTTGCATGGTTCATCTACCCTTAGCCACTACCGACGCTAAACTACCCAAGGTATGACCACATATCGGCCAAACACTAAACAAAAATACGAAAAAGAAATAAAGAACAACTACTAGATAAATCCTACAAAAACTATTACCACCGACTCAAACACACATAATCGCCATCCACATCCGGCTCCTTTTGGTATTGAGCATCGAGATCCCCCTTTCCATTGGACTCTTTTTCATCCGGAATGTATGCTAGCCTGAAGTTCACACCAATCCTCTCATCATAGTGTTCAACCCTCTTTCGAATATGACTTTGCTCTTTCATAGCATTTCTTTGATCTTTCTTCGAGGAATAGGTCATTTGAATTGAGATTTGTAGCAAGAGAGATTGAGGGGTCAATTTCAAGAGCTTTGGAGAGGGAGATGAAAATTTGGGCTTTAACATTTGAAGTGGGAGAGGATAGATAAGAAATCACGTATCAATTCTTTGCTTTTTCGTATCCCAATCACTTCTATATCATATTCACACCACCCCCAAACTTCCTTGCAACATTGAAAATACACTTCCACACAACCCTCCAAACATCCGATTACCTAGGTTTGAACAATGGAAGAGACTCGGACTATGGTTCAAAATAAGGACAAGGTGACTCTTATGTGGTTTAATCAAACAAAAATGCCTTGAATCATTTCCTAAGTACGCTAGCAACTCCAATAAGATGCATGAAAGATATATACACTACTCAAGGATGAACAAAAGATATTATTTACGCAAATGCGGGAAATGAGAACAAAAAGCATGGGATGCTTCAAAAGTGAATCTCTACTCTAAGCGATGCACAACGCTTGACTTGACTTTTAGGCTCAACTTGTTCATCAATGTTCATGTATATGCATGTGATATGGATTCGAACATATAACCAAATTCAACGGGATACACGACTCTTGCTAAATTGACACAATTGAGCATAATTAAAGTATCTAGCAAGCGAAATCACTACTAACAAGAGAGGATTACACAAAAAATTTTAAAATTTTAAAAAATTTAAAATTTTTACCAAAAGCAGAAAAATGAGAAAAGTCACATGAACATATATATGGCATATATATCCCTCCCCCCAACTTAAACGATGCTATGTCCTCATAGCATGAAGAACAATAGTATTGAGAGGAAAGAACAAAAGATTGTACCTCCGGGGGAATGTCAACCCTCGTATACCTCGACCAAGTTGGAGGCTTTATTGTCATTGCTTCCCTTCGTCATTGGAACTGCTTCCAAGGCTCACTCTTTTGACTCCTCCATCGGAACCACAGCTAGTCACACAAAGTCATCGTCAGGGCTTTCTTGGTCTTATAACCGCGACATGTAATTGCACCCATGCTTAGGGCTCCTAAATGCCTCACTCACCCTAGCTTTTAGACCTAAACCACCAAGGCTGGTGTGGTAGCATGCTGACCCTGTAAAATACTTAAGAACCAACTACCTACTAAAAAGCAAATGACATTAGTACCGCCCGGCTCGTGTTATCCAGGCTCAAAAGTAACCAAAAGTAAAACACAACCAAATCTTCACGCGATTACACGAGTACTACTTTTCTCCCCATTTTTCAAGTGAAAAACAGGTGGCTATACCAGACCATTAAATTGAAGAGAAAAAGAAAAGAGAAAGAGTTTATGTACATCCAGCCAAACGTGGGCTCCGAACATTTATCATGCCAACTAGAGCTAATAAAATTAACATAGTATTCCACTCCACATTCTGCTTTAAAAATTGAATCCGACCATGCCACAAAAATAGATACTTTGAGTAGCGCATTTGCCGAATTCGTTTCAGATAGTTAACTTCAACCAAGTGCGCATTCCAAACTAGATTGATTTTCAACGAGTTGACAAAATCCACAATATAAGGATGATAAACCAAATCAAATTTATCAACACCTACAAAATCAATCAATTCGACTTTTAACAACTCTTGCGAAAGTGGAGACTCGGTAGGAGGGGTGGCATCGTCTAGAGCCGAGATGATTTGATTGTTTAGTGCAACTATTGGCAATGACTCCTTAAAAGGCATATAGTTGTCACTAACGACAAACGGCTCTATTTGCTCATTTTTCTTCACATCAAAATTTGTATCCTCAAGGATAGGAGATCCATTCTTGGTCTCGTATGCTTTGTCTTGCTCTTCTAACAAAGAGTACAAATAATCTATCTCTGCGTCCATCTCATTAGCAGTGAGAAATTTCTCCCCCGGATCATCACATAGAAGGAGATCCACAGAGGGAGAACACTGGACAACAGGTTCATCATTAGGCTCATCACTCCATTCAGACTCTGAGGAGTCGTCAAAATCTACACTAACATCTTCAACAAAGATAGGGGGCTCAATATCCCCGTTCATGGCATTTGAATTGGATTCTTGACAATGTTTAACAAAACCTTTAGATTGCAAAGTTGCAGCCAAATGATCAAAGAAATCTAAGGCTTGAGCGTGTTCTTTTTCAAAAAGTTTGCCATAGCATATCATGTCTAAGAATCTTTGACTCTTTTGAGAAAGTCTATCATAAAAATAGTTAGCAATTTGAACATTATCATAGCCATTATTCGGGACCGCAATAAGTAAGTCCTTGTATCTTCCCCAACATGCATAAAATGACTCATTCACTCTTTCAGGAAAAGTTTGAATTTGGTTCTTGAGATCAAACCAATTGGTAATGGTCATACGACTTTTAAAAGCATTGACATCATGAGGGGCTATGCAAGAAGGCGTGAAAATTTGATTGAGACAAAGATAATCCCGCAAAGTCTTATGTGGTGTGATGATTTGATTAGGACAAAGGTAATCCCGCAAAATCTTGTGGGGTGTTTCCCAATTTGCCGCCGTCATTCTACTAGATAAATAAGACATAAAGTAAACAGGTTAGAGGGGCTATGCCGCCACCTCTTTTCTCAAAACAGTTCTGTGGGGTTATGCCACCGCCACGTTATATAGACAATAAAAGAAAAGGCAATTGATGCTCAATCTAGCTTCGTTACACCTCAAGTCGAATTGGTGGCTCGGTTAGAGGTATCCGCTAAGTCGAATTCAAATTACACAAAGGGAATAAAAACGGAGTACTTACAGTGGTTTGTTGAACCTCCAAATAAGCTATATTAAAAATCCCCGGCAAAGGCGCCAAAAATGCTTAGCCTCCGAACCTCGCTTTCAATTAAGGTTGAGACACCCCAAGCATAGGGCTAGGTCGCCGATAGCATAATAACCGGAAAGTTCGGGATCGTACCCACAGAGAATCGAAATATAGCTAGTTTGGATTGTAGGTTTTATATGGTGGAATCCGGTGTTCAAGACGGCCAATTTGATTTTGCTTTAAAAGTGAAAACTAAAGAAAAGACTAGATATGAGCTTAGTAAACTTAAAAGAGGCAAGTCTAGGGATCATCCATCCCTTGACAAAGGCCGCTATCGGTTCTCAATTATAACTCAAGCGAGAGTCACGACCGCATGCTCACGCCCGGAAGATTTAACTTTAATGACTACGTTTATCAAAAGATGTGATTAACCAGAATTAAATTAACCTATTTTTGTTAATGTATCTAATACGTAGGAGACCACGAGCCCTCAATATATCACTTGCCAAGACCGCTTGACTAAACGACACACTAAGGAGTTAACACCCCTGATGGCTAGATTAATTCATTTCCGAAAACCATGATTTTAAGCCCGAATGTTTGAGAACCAAATAACCACCTAAGTTCTCGGGAAAGATTAGCCCAAGACTTCGCCAAGAAATTACTCAACCATAGCTAAAAGACTAGACATGGTAGGAAAATGGAGCGAAAGATTTAACCGAAGAAAACGTAAATAAACTTAATTTATGCAAAGATCCGAAGCATAACTACAACATTAATAAACGAGAAATTAACATAAGACAAATACTTACATGAGTTCTTGAAGGAAATGACTAGAAAAGCTTGAAGAACATTAATGGAGATTTCCTAGAAAGCAAAAATAGACTTAGGCCTAAAATCTAACTAATGGCCATCCTATCCATATATGGCATATAATCCTATTTATAGGGAACTAAAGTTAAGTTACAAAGGACCAAAAAGTCCCTAAAATATCCTAAAAACATTCCACAAGTGAAAACTTTTCATAAATGGAAGATTGGAAAAGTAGCAAAAACGTGGTTCAGTTCTGCAACATGAACTGGTACAACCAAAACCTAGTACCGGTACAAGGCCTTCAATAATGCTGAAAAACACCAACTCTGGACAGCATGAACCGGTACAGCCAATTCCCAGTACCGGTACAAGATTGACAGATTTTTTGGGCAACTTCGTGGGCCCGCTCTGGACACTCCCGAACTCGGATTTAGGCGTTCTTTGGACCGTTGGAAAGCTCGTCGAGTCTACTTTCTAACCCAAGTGGTTTGGATCAAAAGTAATTTGTACATCAAAAGTTATGACAATTTTACCCTCAGCACGTCGGAAGATGAGTTGCTTTGGTAAAATCCTCACATGTCCTTCAATTCTATTGACCCTTGGGCGACCCAAGCAACCTCCGAACCATCTTTCGAGCACCACAACGGGGTGGCACGTGGCCTTGAGTACTTGGTTGTGCCCGGAGCATTCCTTGGCATTCAAACGCGCCTTATTTGTACGAATTACCTAAAATACACAAAAACACACCTTACGTGCGATATCACTATAAAAGCTAAATAAACGCAAGATAAACCAATATAGTACGGGACTAGTTGCACCAAATATGTACAATATTTGGTGCTCTTCAGTTGACCGCATCGTATCGTGTCAAAAATATACTTATAAAATCTTGGAGTTAACTACTATTCCGTAGAATAGTAGTTAAGACCGAGTGTCGAATCCGCAGAGACAGTATGGCTAAGTTACTATAATTTCAATTAACTTTTAGATTAATTCAGAAGAAAAAGATTTGAGTTATTTGATTTCAGAAAACTAATTAATTAAGAAAACTGCTAATTATTTGATTTGAAAACTGATGAGAAAAAGACCTAGGGTTTTGAATCCACCCCGACCACGTAACAACGATATGCATAGACTAGGTTTAACATTCGAATCATTAAAGACTATCGTTAGAGCTTGCAATCCCTTTCAATAATCGTCAAGAAGATAATTGAGTTGTTAAAAGGCATAAACTATCTTATAGCACGGACCATCTCACTAGCCCGGTCTGGCAGCCTAACGTCACGATCCGTCTTACGAGCATAATATATCTCAAAACTCCAAGCATAATCAAAGAATACCATTGTTTAACTCCGTATTTGAAAACTGCAAATATAAATACGGAACATCCATCACCATCCGTCCTCATTCAAGCTCGAGACTAAAGGTAAAAGCCAAGTTTCCTTGGGATAGGCCTTGCCCTGATCCCTGATGGAGTTTTTTCTGTGGTTAGGCTTGACCCCTTTTGGTTAAATGCTAACTTAAAAATCATTTGCAAAAACAAAAGCAGTCACTGTGCAGGACATACCACGCCGTGTGGCGTTCTGATACGTCGCACAGCGTAGTATGTTCAAACGCACGGTCTTTTATTAATCTCTGTTTATTTAAGTTAGACTGTCTGAATCATGGCTGTTCATCATCAGGCTTGTTTGTATTGCTGAAATATTGTCATCAGTATCTTCAGAACAATACTATATTTTAGAGTTAACCCTTGTGTTCAAATATGTCAAAATCTTCAACATCTCTGCATTTTCAAGTATGGTCTTGATGAAGGTCTCATAGGAGGTTTACCTTTCAATCATGTCTACCCCGTTCGCATCTAGTTTGAAATATATGACCGCAATGTCTTTTATTTAAAAAAGAAAGCCTACCTCCTCTTATGATATTTAGTACATGTTTATACTATAAGTGTCTATTTTAATAAATCAGCAATATTAGCTTATCTAGCACATGCGACATTTAATCAGATTCATCCTCTAGAAGATTTCTTTCTGAAATTTCTCTTGCTTTTTGAAAGCATATCCTTTTGGTAACAGTGCAGGCAGAAATCTTCAATTTGCTTTTTGGACAAGTCGCAACAACATGAGTCATCCTAATCCAGATGGTTCTATCACTTGGAGAAAGGAGTATCACACTATATTCCTCTCTGCATATCCAGAGTCTCAAAGAATCCAGATCAACAGTGGAAATTATCTTGTCATGACTCAAACACTCTGTTCACTCAATGGATTGACACCTGCAGAAGTTCCCTCATCTCTCCTCATTATGAAACTACAAATTGAAAATTTAATTATACTTATCCGGAAAAGTGGCGCCAGAATATTCGTCATCTTTTGGATTAATATCACTTGACCGACTGAAATGAAGAATATTCTGGAGAAAGTGGTTCAAATGATCCAGAGTGACAATCATATGCTCATGCCAGCTGTGTAGTGTATGATGTAACATAAAGTGTGAAAGTGAAAGAAGTAAAATAAAGTTGCAAGATTCTTGCAACTTTATTTGTGCTCCTTTCATTTCTGAAAGATGGTGAAATTATTGGTTTATACTGTTGAATGTAATATTATTGGTTTTTACTGTTAATGGGCATGATATAAAATTAGTACTGGTGTCTGCTAGTGTAAATTATTGCTACATACCGTTTAAAGTAGTACGTTAGAAATTATTGCTAGTATGAAAAGTAATGTATGGCAGGCATGTACTATTGAAGTGATATAAGCATCAGTGTCTGTACTTCCTCCTCACGTCTATAAAAGGAGGACTCTTCCTATTGTAATATCCAAACCAGTGAAAGTTAGTGTTTTCCGATATATCCTGTGTTTTGTGTTTACTCTCTTTGATCCTAACCTACTTAATATTAGTACCAACTTTGTGTCTGCTCAATTATCCTTATCTCTTGGAAATTCATGTATTTGATAATTTATGTATTTGATGATTGTTGGATTTATCTTGTATCATTATCTATTTATCTTATTAACACCTGTATCTACAAATGAGAAATTCCCACGTAATAGGACTAGTGCAAAATTTTAACCAAGTGAGTGTACGTTTCACTTAGAGTTAATTGTTGTCTATAAGCAGAGGTGGCAATAACAACCCATAATTTTAAACTCGTCCAAATTCGATTACTTATAATCCAATTCAATCTGTCCATATTATATAATAGGTTGTTATGGGTTGAAGCCATGTAAACCCATATTTACATGGATTTATATGAGTTGAAAATTGGTTCAATGTGAATTGAAATTAAAAGACTCATTCCTTATACAAAAGTTAACTACTGTTAAACAAAAAATCCTTGCAGTACCGGACCGAATTCGGTCTTCATTCTGAATGATCAAAAAATAAAAGTTGGTCTTACTATGCAATCCAATCAAATTCATTCACCCCTCTCTCTCTCTCTCTCTCTCTCTCTCTCTCTCTCTCTCACGGATTCTAACAATTCACTAACGCATTCTGTGTCGATAAGCCACCACTACGCTAACGGAAAACTAATGCTGATAATTTCACCATTCGCTCTTGTTGCAATCTGCATCCTCACAGCCTTATTCCACTCCTACGCTGGTAAAGAAAAAGTACTTGAAAATTGGGATTTATTTTGAATGTTACAAAAAATATTAGGATAAAAATAAAAAAATTACTTTTTCGATTCTATCGTCAAGACGAACTAATAGGGATAAAAAGTTTGACGCAAAACAAACAAATACAAAAAAATTTGAATAGATACAAAAAAAAAGTCACTTGACTTTTTTATCCAAACCTAAGCGGTGGCTTCGGCGAATGCAACGATTGAAGACCGAAATTGTACAATCGGTGCAATCATCGCCTTCCAGACAATTCATTTATGCGGCCTCTGACTCCTCGTCGAAAGTTACGTTACTATTTGGGAATGGGAAAAAAAAATAAAAATATGATTTTTTAAAGTGTTTTTAACCTTTAATTGCTTCATTTTTATTTTAAAAAAAATTGAGTTTTAATCATAAAATTTTACTTTTCTGAATCTCCTTATTGAGACAAATCAGGGGGTACTTTTCTGATTCTCCTTATTGACACAAATCAAGGGGGTGGGGGAAATCGGGTCGGGCTAGGCGGGTTTGGATTTAGGCTTGACCCATATTTGACCTGACCCGTTTCAACCCATTTACTTTTTGGCTCATATTCAACCTGCTCATATTTGACTCACGATCCGTTTTAATCTGTTTAGATCCGCCCATTTTCCACTTCTATCTATAACTAACGCAATCTCGTCAATCAATTCTCTCTAATTATGAACCGCACTATATATAGTGCTTTGAAGGAAACAGAATTTTGAGTACGTGGGATATATGACTCCACAAAACTTAGGAGCAAGTCTACAGTTTCTGATCGGAAAATCCCGATCGGAAACCCAACGGCCCGTCGGGCACTCTTCGGCCACCGGACGGCCGATCTAATCCGTTCAAAAATTCTAACAAAAAAAACCGAGTGGCCCTTGGTGAGAATAAATGACATCCGACATTTTGAGTTTAGATCGGGCAAAAATGGAGTGTTTGTATCGGCCAAAAATGGAGTGCTTGGAGGCCACTTACACATGTTGGATGCCATTTATTCATGAGCGGGCCCACTCGAATTTTTTTTTAGAATTTTTGAACGGATCGGATCGGCCGTCCAATAGCCGGAGCGCGTGTCCGGCGGGGCATCGGAATTCCGATCGGAATTTCCCAATCGAAAACTGTAGACTTTCTACAAAACTTATGTGGTAGAGTAGTGTTGAACTCTTTTTGAATAAATTTCCACTGACCCTCCCCTACGGTTTCTGACAAATGCAGAAACCATCTCCTGAGATGATGATAATTACACCATTTACAAACTATTGCTTAGATTTCTCCAATCCGTTGAGTTGACACTCACTTTATTAGTTTTTACTGTAAAATGACTGAAATGCCCTCCATATGGAGTGAACTAAACAATCAAGTACTTAATTATACAAACGGTTGTGCTAATGGCCGCTTAGTAGCGTCTGGTAAGAACAAAGCCAGGCGCGTCATTCACCCGTGAATGTTGAACTTTTTACCCAATATTCCACTTTTTCCTGACACAAGGCTTCAAAACGTTCATGCGCATCTTGTACTTTATATTAATAATTACAACTTTAACCCATATGTTGTATTTACCTTTTTCATTTACCCTGCTTCTCCTCCTCCTCCTTCCTTTTCTCATTGTTTCTCGTTTGATTCATGTATTTGTTTTTCATTTCCAGACAATAGAATATTATGGGTTAGGTGTTAGTTACGACGTGAGTCCAACACCTCATCTATGATGACTTGAACTCAGAATCTCTCCCTTTAGTAGAAGAGTAAGGAACAACCACACTAAGTGGTGTTCTAGTTTTGATTTGTGGATTGAAATAGTAGGATTAACAATCTTGGGTTGTTAGGTGTTGTTCTCCTAAGCTTTTTCAAGAGCTTATTGGTGTTTTGAGTTTTGTATTTATTCAAAAAAAAAAATTGAGATTGTTAGTCTGGTTTCAAACTTTTGTGAATTATTGGTTCGTCTCGTCGAGATGAATGCAAAAAAGTAAAGAATTATGAATTTTACCTAAATGCATTTGAAAATATCTAAGATGAAGCTTAAAAAGCCTAACTTTCAGGATTTCATATTAGATATTTTCAAAATTATTTTGGTCAAAAGTCAAAAATAAAAATAAAATTACTTTTAGTGATTTCTCTCATCGAGACGAATCAATAATTCATAAAAGTTTGACGCAAAACTAATCAATACGAAATTTTTGAATAAGAATAAAAATGCCCAAAAAGTTAAGAAGAACAACACCTTAGTCCCCGGATTATTTATCCAAAATTAATTTCATCCCCAATTCCACCCGATCCAATGTTTGACATATGTGGGATTACTTTTGGGAAAAGGAAAAACTTTTTGAAAAAACATTTCTTTGTTAAAAAAAAACAATTTCAAAACAGTTTTCAAAAAATTATTTCTTTGTTAAATCGGTTCTTATTTTTCCAAAACCAAAACTAGGCACCAAATTGTAGAGCACTAAACCGAATCGGAGTGGATTGGTTTAGCGTATTTCCATTTTCATAAACACCTCTGATTTTCCAAGCTTCTAGTCATTTTTTTTTTTTTTTTTTTACTTTTTAAGTTTTTCTCATTGAGATGAATTCAAATACCAAAAAAATCAGATGAAAAAGTCATATATTTAGAAAATAAAAAAGTTTGTGCAATTACTATGTAGGTTTATACATCATTGAAAAGGGAGAGAAGTTCGTGGAATTACTATGTAATGTTCCAAAAGAGAAATTACTAGTATATGTAACGTTCAAAAAGTTGAAGGGGTTATTGGCAGTTTTGTAATATGTCTCCATCACCTTCTGACATGCCATCGGAATTCAATAGTTTGTATAGTAAGAAATGTCAGGGCATGCAATTCTGATCAAAACCTCAGGGGAGGTGTTCCTGAATTTGTCAAAAACCTTAGGGGAGGTCAGTGAAATTTACTCTAACTCTTTTTTGTTTTTATTTGTCATTATACTATATGCAGCTCTGCCCACATGTAGTACGTAGTTGGTGAATAAACCAAAGGACATGTACTCGAGGAATATTGGAAACCCCATTGGATCTAGTGGAGTAATTACGAGCTCGTACATAAGATTATAGTGTCAAAACTTAAGTTACATAACGCATCTGCGTAACTGCAAGCGCAAGCATGCATGAGAGTACCTTTCGAAAATATTACAAAATTAAACTTCGTGGTGACAACAAGAGCGTAAAGGCGCAAGCCTTAAAGGCATGATTGTCTGATAAAATAAAAAGCAAGAGCGTAAAGCAAGGGTTAGCTTGGTGCTATAACTTGTAACATGAAATGAATTATAGACTCTTTTTTATTATCACCGTACGATTTTAAATGTTCTTACGAAAAGTCGAGTGATTTTGGCTTTGTGGGCGCAAAGCTCCTCTATTTTCCAAGTGAAAACTAGAAGTTACCAAAAAAAAAAAAAGGGGTGAAAACTAGGGAATTGAAAGGTCCCGCTTGATGCCAGCTGGGGACGAAATGGCACCAATATTTACATTTCATTCTATGAAAATGTTACTAACAACCGAATGGGCTGTTATTAAGACAGAAAAAAGACAAACAAATATAGTTTTCTATATGTTAATTAAATGTCTTGAAAAGTGTTAAAAAGAACAATAATGTTAGGGACATATTCATGCGTCACACTCTAATAGCATTCCTCTCACATATATGTGTGGGGTGTGATTAAGGTGTGACAAATTAATGTATTTGTAATAGATATAATATAATATAACTAAGACACTACTTGCCACAACCACTAACCCTTAAGGGCATGTTTGATAAGTGTGTTAGGACTTGGGAGAGGATTGCTAATCCTCTAGGTTTTTCAACTCTTTGTTTGATTGTAAAATTAAGGATGGGATTAAGAAGAGGATGGGATTGCTAATCCCACACTATTCCCGGATTACTAATACCATGGGGTACTAGGTATTAGTAATCCTATCCCAAGCTCCCTCATGTAAAATGACCACCTTGTCCATGGTTTTTAACTCAATACCAATAATACTCTCCATTATACGCTGCTATTTATACACTTTTCCCGCCAAATTCCTATACTCTGCTTCCATAGCTGCTTCCAGAGGGAGAGAACGACCCAGCTGTTGGTGGCGCAAGTTTGGCGACATTCTACAGCTTGGGAAAAAAACAAACCTTCGACCTCATTTTTCTGAGTTGTTTTGAGAGAGGAAAAAAAAAGGTCGTATCCTATTTAAAATTGACGGAGGGACAAGTTTGGGATTGGTAAAGAAAATTAGTTTCGGGGAAAAAATAAAGAGAACGAAAGTATTTATTTTTATTGTCTTTGAAATAGGACCCAGTTTTCTAAAGGAAGGAAAAATAAGTGCATGAAGTTAGAATATCATTGTTTGATTATTGGTGATTTCTCGGTGTAATTTCACCCATGGGTATAATTGGAAATATAATTTGTATCCTATCCCTTGGTGTTCCAATCAAACAAAGGATTGAGATTGGTAATCACAATCCCATGATATTATCCTTACACAATTAAACACCCACTTGGAATTACACTCGGTATTACTAATCACATCTCCTTATTAATCCCATCTAATCCAACACACTTATCAAACGAGGCCTAAAAGTACTTACAGTCTTCGAGAATAATTAATTTAGTTAAAAAAAAAAGGTCGGAAAAGGAGAAACTAAAACTATATTCTAGAAAAGCTCACTAATAATAGGAAGATCAAGCAACGAAGTTGGATCTTTTTCTTCTCCCCACCAGCACACGTTTTCAATACTACGTACTCCATCCGTTCCTTTTTAAGTATTTTGCTTCGTAATTCCAACTTATTAAAAAGACATCATCATTATATCTTTCACATCAACTTTTTCCTCCACTTTCCCTACTTACCCATCATCATTACTGTAATGCCCTGATTTTCGAAAATAAAATCGGAGGTATTAAATATTGATTTCTAAAAATTTATTAATTTAAATTCAAAATCCAAAACGGATAATTCTCCCTAACTATTCGTCTATTACAAATCCTTATTCAAATACTGAAAAATAGTCTTTGTAATAAAAACTAAACAAAATAACAGAGCCGCCTTCTAGGATTGATATGGATCCCAAGCGTATTCTGGCTCGACTCCCATCTCTGGATTCTCTTTCGCATAAAATTGTTAACCTTCAAGATTCTGTGTCTCTTCTTGATTTTCTGCAAAATCTGGCACCGAAGCCAGGCAATCCGTACCTGAGTGAAAGAGTTCACCCCGAAGAATAATCCAACTGATAAGCACCAAATTGTGATGTCATTTGGTGTGCTTAGTCCCGTTTTTGGTTCATTATCTTTTGTTGTCCTGTCATTTATCAGTAATTTTGCGCGTAAGGTCTTCTGTTGAGCTTTTCAGGTAATCCGCGAATAAAAGGGTCCGTTTTGACGTTGTGATCAACCTTTGAAGGAATCCGAGCAGGCAGGCCTTGAACAACGCAACCGTCGGGTGACAAGATAGGAAGCTCAGGGGTTGATGTGCCAGAAGAAGCTCGGTATCGATACGGATTTCTGCGTATCGATACTACATTAAAACAGAAGGGAACCCGGGCTTCAGCGTATCGATACGAATTTATGCGTATCAATACGGGTTTCTGCGTATCGATACGGATCATCTACGGGAACTTTTGGATTGCAACCCAAACAGCTCGGTATCGATACGGATATCGGAGTATCGATACGGGAGTCTCACCGACCTGCTTTTTGACAGATTTCAACTTTCTATAAGTAGCAACTTTCACTTTTTGGATATTTTCTAGAGGGAGAATGGGCCATCTTGTATAAATAGCCTCCTCTTATCTCTCTCAAGGGGACTAGTGAATTTATTACTTTAGCTCTTCCTCCATTAATGTCTTCTTGGAAGCTTTTGTGTTATTTTCTCTTAGAACACAAGTAAGTCTTTCTCGTTTATTAATTTCTCGTTTACTAAAGTTGTTCCCGTGGACTAGATCCTCTATAAAATCAAGTTTGTTTTCGCTTTTATCGGTTAAAATTTATGTCTCATTTTTATGCTTTGCTTTATGTTTTAAGTATGCGTGAGTAGCCGCTTGGTTAAGTCTCGGGATAATCTTTCCCGAGGACTTAGATAGTTATTCGGTTCTCGAATCCTCGGACTTTAAAGCATGATTCACGGAATAGAGCTTAGTTTGCATTTTTGGTCTAAGCAAGGGGTGTTAACTACTCGGTAAGGCGTTTGCCAAGCGGTCTTGGCAAATGGCTCGCCGAGGGCTCGTGGCCTCCTATGATTTCGATAAATGTGTCAAACAAGCGGGTTTGCCTCCGTTAAATCATATCTTTCTTGAAATATAGTCATTAAAGCTAAATTCTCCGGGCAAGAGCACGCGGTCGTGACTTTCGCCCGAGTTAAGTTGAGAACCGGGAACGTCCTTTGTCAAGGGTTAGAAGATCCTGAGACTTGCCTCTTTAAGTTAATCAAAGCGTTTGCCTAGTCTTTTGCCCTGTCGTTTTTCTTCGTTTCAAAGCAAACCGAGTTGGCCGCCTTGAACGCCGGTATTCCACCATTTCAACCTACAATCCGATTAAGCTATCATCGAATTCCCTGTGGTACGATCCCGGTCTTACCGGTTTACTATGCTACCGTCAATCTAGCCCTACGCTTGGGGTTTTTATTCAACCGTATTTGAAGGCGAAGTTGAAAGGCTAAGCATTTTTGGCGCCGTTGCCGGGGATGTTCTTTATATAGCTTATTATTGGAGGATCGACAAACCTTTATAAGTACTCCGTTTATTTTCTTTTTGTGTAAAGTTGAACTCAACTTAGCGGATACCTCTAACTGAGCCACCAATTCGATCTGAGGTTTAACGAAGCTAAATTGAGCATCATTTTGCCTTTCTATTATTTTGTTGCATTCTTATCTAGCCGTGGTGGTGGCATAACCCCACGAGACTGTTTGTGAACGAGGCGGCGGTATAGCCCCTCTAGTCTGCTTAGTTGGCTTGTGCAGGTTGTATGCTCAATATTTATCGTAGTCCTGTATCGAATCGGCTACATCGATCCGCATCTCGTGAACTATCACCTCCATTAAGCCCAATGGCAGATCAACCGGCAGCTCGTACTTTGCGTGATTACTTAACACCAGGAAGGGGTCCACATGTCTCCCCCATTGCCATTCCTACTTGCACTGCCGCCAATGCTTTTGCTTTCAAGCCAGAGTATCATCGGGTTATACCAGAATTTCGGGGGCGGGAATTGGAGGATCCTTACGCTCACATTCGGGAGTTTGAGACTATTGTTAGCACCTTCGTGACCGGGCCGGGACAGCTAGATCAAGCCCGCCTGAAATTATTTCCCTTCTCGCTCAAAGACAAGGCTAAACAGTGGTTCCATTCTCTGAAGCCCCGGTCTTTGCTCACATGGGGGGAAGTGCAAGACGTGTTCACCACTAAGTTCTTTCCCGTTAGCCGAACCAAGCTTCTTATGGACCAAATTCAGAACTTCAAGCAGAAGGAGGGGGAAGTCTTTTACAAGCTGTGGGAGCGGTATAAGGATTTGCTCGCGGCAGTTCCACACCACAATTTTCCCATGTACCAAGTGATCAATTATTTCTACTTGGGTTGTGATCGGGATTCCAAGCAGCTTCTGGATACTATGGGAAGTGGAGATTTCATGGGCAAAGATCCCGATGCAGCCTGGGAATTCTTGGATGCCTTGGCAGAACGGGCTCAAACTTGGCAATACATTGATCCGGGCGAGCAAGCAATGAGGAACCAAGGACCGGGAGGTTCTGGCAAGTTTTCAGTGAGTGAGCAAAATGGACTCGAGACAAGGTTGGAGGAGTTGTCACTCAAGTTAGATAGGATGAAGTTGGACTCAACCCAAGTTAAGGAAGTTAAGGAGGTGGCATTGGAGGACGTGTGCGTTATATGTGAAACTACAGGTCATTCGACCGACAATTGTCATACTATCCCCACCCTCCGACAGCATTACAATCAACTACCGGCGGATGTATGTGCATTGAATCAACGATGGGATCCATATTCCAACACTTATAATCCGGGGTTGCGGTCCAATCCGGCTTTCCGTTGGAGCAATCAGAATGAGACAGGAACCTCGTCAACTCCTCAAGCTTCTCCTCCTCAGAATCAAACATGGAGGCCACCTCAATTTCAAGGTCCACCTCGTTTTCCTACAACTCAAGGCCCGCCAGGATTCATCCCACCGGGCCAATTTCAAGGGCAAAATCAATTTCAGCAACATCCAACACCACCTCCACGACGTTCTTTGGAGGATATTCTGAATTCCTTTTGCCAGACGCAAACCACCACCAATGAGCAAACGGCTCAAGCAATGAACGACATTCGTAATCAAGTGGGTAAACTGACGACGGCAATTGGTGTATTGCAACAAGAGAAAGGGAAACTCCCTACTCAACCTCAACCAAACCCTCAAGGCCAACACTTTGCACAAAGCTCTTCGGTGACTTTCCCCGAGCAAGCAAAGGCCATTATTTCATTGAGAAGCGGTAAAACGGTTGATAATGCCCAAGTGGAACCGCCGGTTCCCCCGATCTTGTTACCATTCCCAGTACCGGTCAAGCCAATAACACCAAATGGGGAATCTCCCAAGCTAGTTCCTGCGGAAGAGGAGAAGGGAAAGGCAAAAGAGAACGCTGCTCCGCCGGCTTTCACCGTGCCCGCTCCATATCCTAATCGCCTAAGGACGCCAGCTAAGCCCAACCTGAATACGGACATCTATGAAGTGCTCAAGCAAGTGACGGTTAACCTTCCCTTGCTCGATGCTATCAAGCAGATTCCATCCTACGCCAAGTTTTTGAAGGAATTGTGCACTCATAAACGGCAGCTCCAAGTGCAAAAGAAGGTTTTCTTAACCGAGCAAGTGAGCTCACTCTTCCAATCGACCCTTCCGCCCAAGTACAACGATCCGGGGTGTCCTACGATATCCATTACCATAGGGGGTAAGGTTGTTGAGAAAGCTCTTCTTGACTTGGGCGCAAGCGTGAATCTCCTACCGTTCTCCGTGTATAAGCAACTGGGGTTGGGTGAAATGAAGCCGACTCGGGTGACCTTACAATTGGCGGATCGAAGTATCCGAGTTCCAAAGGGGATGGTGGAAGATGTGCTTGTACAAGTGGACCAATTTGTGTACCCGGTGGACTTCGTGGTTCTAGACACATGTCCAGTACCGGCAGCTCAATTAGCCGTCCGATCATTCTTGGCCGGCCGTTTCTAGCAACGTCCGATGCCGTCATTCATTGCCGGGATGGACGACTTAACATGAGTTTTGGCAACATGAAGATGCAAGTCAACATGTTCCACATTGGGAGCCAAATGGGCGATGACGAGGATGTTTGTGGAGTTAGCATGATTGATTCTCTTGTCCAAGATCATGTCAATGAGTTTATTTGCAAGGATGAGTTGGAGCTCGCACTTACCTCCGCCGAAACTGACTTTCTAGACTCTCCCGATGTTGCTTACCTGTGTTCCTTGCTAGATGATGAGGAAGAGGCGTGTGCTATAAACCCGTGGGTTCCGAAATTCGAGGAGTTACCTCCAATTGAGAAGCGAGCTGTTCCATCGAGCGTGGAACCCCCAACACTTGATCTTAAACCACTTCCAGCTACGCTCAAATATGCCTATCTTGGCGAAGGCCAGACTTACCCCGTGGTGATCTCCTCTGCCCTCACTGCACCCCAAGAGCTGGAATTGATAGCTAAGCTACGGAAGTATCCAAAGGCAATTGGATGGTCTATCGCCGATATTAAAGGCATTGATGCCTCCCTTTGCTCCCACCACATCTATCTTGAAGATGACGTCAAGCCTTCTCGCCAACCTCAACGGCGATTGAACCCGATAATGAAGGATGTCGTGCGAGCGGAGGTGCTTAAATTGTTGGACGTTGGTATTATCTATCCGATAGCAGATTCCAAATGGGTGAGTCCGATTCAGGTGGTTCCCAAGAAGTCTGGGGTTACAGTAGTGCGAAATGATAAAGATGAGCTCATCCCAACGCGTGTTCAAACCGGTTGGCGGGTGTGCATTGATTACCGGAAATTGAATGCAAGTACGAGAAAAGACCATTTCCCTCTGCCGTTTATCGATCAAATCCTAGAAAGGGTGGCGGGCCACAAGTTCTATTGTTTTCTGGATGGTTACTCCGGGTATAATCAAATTGAGGTGGCATTGGAGGACCAGGAGAAGACTACTTTCACGTGCCCATTCGGGACTTTTGCGTATCGTCGAATGCCGTTCGGGCTTTGCAACGCCCCCGGTACTTTCTCTCGATGTATCATGGGCCTTTTCAGCGATATGGTGGAGAAAATCATGGAGGTGTTCATGGACGACTTTTCTGTTTTCGGTGATTCATTTGAGGTTTGTCTGGCAAATTTGGAGCTCGTGCTGGCTCGGTGTGAGGAAAAGAACTTGGTGCTAAATTGGGAGAAGTGCCACTTCATGGTGACCAAAGGCATTGTACTAGGCCACATTGTTTCTTCGGAAGGCATAGAGGTGGATCGGGCGAAAATTGACTTGATTGGGAATCTTCCGACTCCTAAGTGTTTGAAGGACATCCGATCTTTCTTAGGGCATGCCGGTTTCTACCGGCGTTTTATTAAAGATTTTAGTGCCATTGCCCGGCCATTGTGTCATTTACTCGCCAAGGATGTGCCGTTTGAGTGGACACCGTCGTGTGAAGCTGCCTTCGCCAAGTTAAAGTCAAGTCTCACTTCTCCACCTATTGTGCGATCTCCAGATTGGTGTAGACACCCCAATCTGATTTCTCAGTCATTTGGTCTCTTTTCAATTTATTTCTGTTCAGTTTCTTGTTCCCCCAATGATGAATCAGGTCGAGAACAGTTTTGATTGAAATGGTTTTGAGTTTGGTGAATGTGGAACCCTTCCCTTAACCCCAGAACCATTTGAGCCCAGCTTTGACTATGGGTTTGACCTTCGCGCGACTCACTGAGACACTCGCGCGATGCTTGACTTGCCAGGTGGTGGTCAAAGTCAAACTTTGACTGATTGACCATCGCGGGGAAGTTAGAACCCTCGCGCGACGGTCCCACTCCATCGCGCGATGGTTGACACCTGTCGTATCCAGCTGGATTTTGTGATGATGAGGCGCCTGCAGGGCCATGTGACCCCGTTCCATCAACTGAACGGCGTTTGCTCGGCCATCCTTGCACCACCTAAACCCCCACTCTCCCATCAACTTAAACCCCACTTCTCTACCAAGGGATTGCTGCCAGCATTGTTGGCTGGCTGCCTGGCCATGTTTGCCACCAACAAGCTCCTTCTTTCCCAATAAATAACCCCCCCCATTGATCTCTTTCAAAAGGTTACCAAAAAAAATTCCCAAAAGAAAAGAACAAGAGCCACAATCTTGATCTTCCCTCTCAATCAAAAACTACTATCACTTTCTCCCTTGTCAAAGGCATACCACCTCACTCAAACCATTCTCAAGCAAAGGTATAACTTTCAGCCTTTACTGTCTTGATCCCTGAGGGGGGCTGACAGGGTCAGGACTGGTAATCAATATCAGCTTCTGACCCCAAAGCCAGCAAATTTACAAGATGCTGTGAACATGAGAACCCACGCGCGATGAACCCACATAATCGCGCGACGCTTCTAGCTCGTGCGATATGGTTCTCGTGGGGATGGGTCTTTTGTTCTGATCCAGTTTATATGATTTCATATTTTCATGCTTAATCATATTTGATATATCTCACTGTCTTGCATGTTAAAATCAGTAGATTAGTGTATTTTGCTTTCCTTGTTCATGTTGGAATGCCCCTGGGTAGCTTCTGAATATGTCTCAGAGCCCAGGCATGCAAAGCAATTCCTGGATGTCAGTCAGTCAGAACAATCGCGCGATGATGTGACTCCATCGCGCGATGGTTTGATCATTTCCAGTGATTGCCCTTGTATGGGCAGCTAGGCCTTTGGTCTCTGTTTTTATCACCCTCACTGTTTAAGGGTTGTGTGTTATTCTTATTCAGTCAGATTGTAATAAGTAGTTACTTCCAGCATACATAAACTGCTTGGTTTGTCCTGGGTGTGCACTGGTCCTTCCAGAGCCCAGAAGGAGATAAAATTGAACCTGTAAAAAAAGATGCTGATACTCGCGCGAGGGTATGGGTGTGTCGCGCGATGGTGTGACTTGCATGTTCCCATTCTGTGCATGTAAGTTGGTCACTGTTCGTGATAAATTCATACCCTGCACTGTTTTGGCATCCAGAAAGCAGTTTTCAGTATTATCTTATTTATTTCATCCATGCATGCTATCTACCACACCTTGCAAACGTGTTACAGTTTTAATCCCCGATTAACTGTTCCCCCGCCCTAATTGGCTAAAAAATGATTAATTAAACAGAATCGCGAAATAAACATTTTCACAAATGCCTAAGTAGAGACCGATCTCCGGATTGGGCGAGAGGGGTGCCATAAAACCCTTCCCCTCTCGTAACCTGGCTCCCGAACCCAGATATGGTTATGACGGACTGGTTCCTTAAACTTTTTCAAATCAAACGGCGCGGCAAGTGCTTCGAAATACGGTTCCTTGGGTATCGGACCTTCAAACCCAAGTGGCGACTCTGTATTTTTCGCGAGCGCTTGACGTCCAGCTTCAAAAGCGCTCACGCGAACCGGCAGCATCTCTCCTTTCTCAAAAGGGTGGGGAACGGAATCCCTCCCCTCGGAGGAGAGAGAAAGAGTCGGGGCAATTCGCATTGCCCACAGTGGCGACTCTGCTGGGGATGATCGCCCACTTCGAATTGCCCCGACTCTTTCTCTCTCCTCCGAGGGAAGGGATTCCGTTCCCCACCCTTTTGAGAAAGGAGAGATGCTGCCGGTTCGCGTGAGCGCTTTTGAAGCTGGACGTCAAGCGCTCGCGAAAAATACAGAGTCGCCACTTGGGTTTGAAGGTCCGATACCCAAGGAACCGTATTTCGAAGCACTTGCCGCGCCGTTTGATTTGAAAAAGTTTAAGGAACCAGTCCGTCATAACCATATCTGGGTTCGGGAGCCAGGTTACGAGAGGGGAAGGATTTTATGGCACCCCTCTCGCCCAATCCGGAGATCGGTCTCTACTTAGGCATTTATGAAAATGTTTATTTTCGCGATTCTGTTTAATTAATCATTTTTTAGCCAATTAGGGCGGGGAAACAGTTAATCGGGGATTTAAAACTGTAACACGTTTGCAAGGTGTGATAGATAGCATGCATGGATGAAATAAATGAGATAAAACTGAAAACTGCTTTCTAGATGCCAAAACAGTGCAGGGTATGAATTTATCACGAACAGTGACCAACTTGCATGCAGAAAATGGGAACATGCAAGTCACACCATCGCGCGACACACCCATACCCTCGCGCGAGTGTCAACATCCTTTTACAGATTCAATTTTATCTCCTTCTGGGCTCTGGAAGGACCAGTGCACACCCAGGACAAACCAAGCAGTTTATGTATACTGGAAGTAACTACTTATTACAATCTGACTGAGTAAGAATAACACACAACCCTTAAACAGTGAGGGTGATAAAAACAGAGACCAAAGGCCTAGCTGCCCATACAAGGGCAATCACTGGAAATGATTAAACCATCGCGCGATGGAGTCACATCATCGCGCGATTGTTCTGACTGGACATCCAGGAATTGCTTTGCATGCCTGGGCTCTGAGACATATTCAGAAGCTACCCAGGGGCATTCCAATATGAACAAGGAAAGCAAAATACACTAATCTACTGATTTTAACATGCAAGACAGTGAGATATATCAAATATGATTAAGCATGAAATATGAAATCACATAAACTGGATCAGAACAAAAGACCCATCCCCACGAGAACCATATCGCACGAGCTAGAAGCATCGCGCGATTATGTGGGTTCATCGCGCGTGGGTTCTCATGTTCACAGCATCTTGTAAATTTGCTGGCTTTGGGGTCAGAAGCTGATATTGATTACCAGTCCTGACCCTGTCAGCCCCCCTCAGGGATCAAGACAGTAAAGGCTGAAAGTTATACCTTTGCTTGAGAATGGTTTGAGTGAGGTGGTATGCCTTTGACAAGGGAGAAAGTGATAGTAGTTTTTGATTGAGAGGGAAGATCAAGATTGTGACTCTTGTTCTTTTCTCTGGGAATTTTTTGGTAACCCTTTGAAAGAGATCAAGGGGGGGTTATTTATAGGGAAAGAAGGAGCTTGTTGGTGGCAAACATGGCTAGGCAGCCAGCCAACAATGCTGGCAGCAATCCCTTGGTATAGAAGTGGGGTTTAAGTTGATGGGAGAGTGGGGGTTTAGGTGGTGCAAGGATGGCCGAGCAAACGCCGTTCAGCTGATGGAACGGGGTCACATGGCCCTGCAGGCGCTTCATCATCACAAAATCCAGCTGGATACGACAGGTGTCGACCATCGCGCGATGGAGTGGAACCGTCGCGCGAGGGTTCTAACTTCCCTGCGATGGTCAATCAGTCAAAGTTTGACTTTGACCACCACCTGGCAAGTGAAGCATCGCGCGAGTGTCTCAGTAAATCGCGCGAAGGTCAAACCCATAGTCAAAGCTGGACTCAATGGTTTTGGGGTTAAGGGACGGGTTCCACATACACCAAACTCAAAACCATTTCAATCAAAAACTGTTCTCGACCTGATTCATCATTGGGGGAACAAGAAACTGAACAGAAATAAATTGAAAAGAGACCAAATGACTGAGAAATCAGATTGGGGTGTCTACAGTAGTCCCTCTTTGACGGCACGCGGAGCACCATTAGTCGGTACGGGTAACGGCAAAGATTTCTAGACACCCATCTAGCTCACCCAAAGGTCAATTAATCGAAAAGCGCAAGACAGTATATACAAATACCGTGCACCAAGGGATTTGGACGGATGGATCGTCGCTGATTGGAAATTGGACGGTTAGATCGTCGCTGATTGTAAAATGGATGGATGGATCGTCGCTGATTGTAAAACGGACGGATGGATCGTCGCTGATTGTAAAACGGACGGATGGATCGTCGCTGATTGTAAAACGGACGGATGGATCGTCGCTGATTGTAAAACGGACGGATGGATCGTCGCTGATTGTAAAACGGACGGATGGATCGTCGCTGATTGTAAAATGGACGGATGGATCGTCGCTGATTGTAAAACGGACGGATGGATCGTCGCTGATTGTAAAACGGACGGATGGATCGTCGCTGAGGATATAATGCATTTTTGATCCAGAATATCTTGTAAAGATCCAATATCACTTGCGAGCCCTAAGAAAGGCTTTGGGGGCCTCAAATATGATGACGGGCCGAACCAGGGATCAACTTTGGTCAACGGCCCAGGCATACCGTCGCGCGAGAGAGCCACACCATCGCGCGATGGTTCTTTATTAGGGCCTGAATCTGAAACGGGCCCAGACCCGGCCCGCGACTGCTGGCGTCCTTTTGATCGACGGGGACGTCTTGAAACTGCTCACAGCAGTTTCAAAACTCCACAAACTCTATTCTCTCTCAAACTCCCAACTCCAAACCCTTGCTTTGCTTTGATTTCCTGCCAAAACCGAGAAACCCAAGCGCATTCACTCATCCATGGCAGACCACGGCGATGGTGGCAGCGGAGGAGGAGTTGTTGACCGTCCGGAGGACGAGGGGGGACCCATGGTGGTCGAAGTGGGCGATCATCCGTTGGCGGAGGCCGTTCCAAACGTCGGTGCAGAGGCGGCGGGCGGCGGCGATGGAGAACAGGGCCATGCACAAGCGGTCGAAGAAGATGGGGAGCATCGCGCGACGGAGTCAGATCGTCGCGCGATGGAGGGGGACGGAGCAGTGCCTTCTGAAGTCGAGCAAATGGATCCAAGCACGGCCGTGAGCGGCTCGGTAGTGGTTGGTGGTGGTTCTGGCGGCACGGGCAGTGGTGGTGCCGGTGGTGAAGGTGTTGGGCCGAGCGAGCCTCCGCCGAGAGATCCGGCGAAAGGCAAGGACGTGGCGACCGAGAGCGAGCGAGCCACGGAGGTTCCATTCGCGTATAGAGAGGAGGATGTGCTTTTCCGTCCAGCGGTGACATCATCGGGTCATAGGCCGATTATAAAGCAAGATGTTGCCGAGCTCCTGATTGACGCGCAGCTTGCGCGGCTTTTGGAGGACAACCCCGAGATAGGGGCTGCTGTTTTAGAGGCCCGGGAGGAGAGAGAGCGGGATATTGCCGCTTCTGAGGCCGCGGCGAGGGCCGAGAGAGAGAGGGCCGCAGAGGAGGAGCTGTTGAGGGACGCTGAGGCCGAGGAGAGAGCCGGCGCCAGAGTGGGGGGTCCTAGGGTGACAGCAGTGTCGGAGGCGGAGAGTCTGACTCGAGCTCCGTTTTCAGTAGAGGGATACAGGGCACCGGTACCACATTTGTTCGTGCCGTTGGGTTTCACAGCATATCGGCCACGACAGGCGGATTATGACCCTGAGTTGGTCTTGAGGGATCCTGATACTCACATCTCGCGTAGCTGGTCTGAGGTAACTCTTTAATAGATGCTCATTTAGGTACAATTCAAATACAATGCATGCACCCGAATGTACTTGAAAGTTTGTAGAGTAATAGCAAACCTCTGAAATAGAACTTGAATAGCGATACTACAACTCTATGTTTGAATATCGTGCATGAGATAGCATAACTTGAACCAACCATCTGTAGGCAGGCTGCAATACCATAGCTTCATGTTTGAACATCGTGCATGAGATAGCATAACTTGAACCAACCATCTGTAGGCAGGCTGCAATACCATAGCTTCATGTTTGAACATCGTGCATGAGATAGCATAACTTGAACCAACCATCTGTAGGCAGGCTGCATTGATTACTTGGAACTTGAAAATGAAAGCTTTGTATGCTGACACGTCTTTCGTTGTTTGTATCTAATGCAGGAGAGGGCGCGGCCTAGAGATATCCGCGGCTTCGGAGGTGCATGCAGTTCTTTAGCGCTGTACCAGGGTTTGCCAGAGAGCGTGAGACAGTTGGTGGACGCGGCAGGCTTCAGAGAGTTCATTGAGACACTCACTCCGGCTAGGAATGACCATGCTGTCTTGGTTGCACTTGCAGAGCGGTGGTGGGACACTACCAATACCTTCCACCTACCGGTTGGGGAGATGACGGTGACGCCCACTGACTTTGCGGCGATCACGGGCCTGAGAGTTGGAGGAGAGCCCATCCCGTTTGATTCGGGCATTGAGCAGGACGAGGCAGCCTTGGAGTGGTTTCTGGGCGAGGTGCCCAAAGTTGAGGAGGGGATGGCGAGGTACGGGCAATTCACCCGATACCTGAAGAAGAAGGTGACAACTGAGCAGGAGGCGGAGCAGATGGCCCGGGCGTACTTGCTGTACCTTTTTGGTGCTACCCTGTATCCAAACAGGCGTAGCAAGGTTCACTTGTCCTACTTGCCAGCGTTGAGGGACTTGAGGACGGCCTCGCGTTTTGACTGGGGTGGAGCAGCACTAGGCGCGGCCTATGGCTTCTTTGGAGACTCGTCGAGGACGGAGGTGAGCACTGCGGGGTACTGGCGGATTTGGGAGGTATGATTCTGCACACTTTGATATTCGCACTCGTATTCATTTTGATAGCATAATCTGTTCAATAGCGTCTTTGCATGCATTATTGAATTTAATCCATTGACAATCATGCAGCTCTGGGCTTACGAGGTGTTGAATATGTGCCGTCCGGTGACAAAGAGCCTGGACTTGGGGATGCTCCCACGTGCACACATTTGGAGCAAGAAGAACATGGGGGAGAAGAGAGGCAGAGGAGATCTGAACGGCTTCCGGTATATCTTGACGAGCTTCGCCCCTCACAGGTATAACATCATACTTTGTAGAAATAATCAAAGTGCATGTCCCTTTTTATTGCTTCAATGCTGTCGCTGACCGATACTTGCATTGTTTGTCTTTACAGGTTGAGTGGGATCCTTGGAGGGGGACAGAGCCTGAGCCCGAGTACTTGGCTCGTAGCAGGGCTGTCTCGGCGAGCAGAGTGCTACTGGAGTCGGCCTTTGGCTGGCAGTGGTACTTGGGTGACCGAGTGACACGCCAGTCACTTGGCTATGCGAGGTTCCAGGTGCCCGGACCGCTTCCACCACGGGCCTCACACACAGGAGAGTACACCTTGGCTGAGTTGGAGGTCTTCACACGGCCTGATACTGACTTGACACGCCACTTGCGTCCTGATATGGACTATGCAGTCTATCAGAGGGAGCGCTTGGCGGGGCCACTGGGAGTACGAGAGTTTAGAGAGGTTCGAGGCCAGGCCCGTGGGGCTGCTGAGGCGAGGAGGGCCGTTTCAGGGAGGCCAGGTAGCAGTGAGAGTCGCTCGAGGCGAGGTCCGAGTGGACCAGTGAGAGGCGGGCCTCCAGAGTTGACATGGCAGATAGCAGTGGTGGATTCTCAGGGCAATCCAGCTGAGTTGCACCTTACCCCGGCCAGAGTTGAGCCAGCGCCCGTTACTGTACCCGTAAGATATTGTTGCATTCATTACTGTATTCTGATAAAGTTTGAAATGCTATTCAATTGCTCATATTTGAATCCTCCTTGCAGGTACCCAATGAGTGGGTGAATGAGGCTGTCCGGCGCATGCTTGCGTTGGAGAATGTAATCAGAAGGGCGGCGAGTGGCCTACCGTTGGACTTGCGCTACCCTCAGCCAGCAGCTCGGAGATCTCAGGTACATCCCTTTAGAAAATGATAGATTCCCGCTTTCGATATATGCCTGTATGCGATACATTCCTGCATTCGATACATTCCTTTGCTTTGATTGCTTCTTGATTTTGCTTAAACACACCTGTTTTTAGAAGACGAAACATGCAAACATATGCTAATATATACAATGTTTATAATGCAGGCACAGGGACAGGCGGCTTCTAGGAGAAAGAGCGCAAGAGAGCCTCCACAGAAGAAGCTAGCTGCAAGGACTCCTGCTCCCACGCCTAGCACCAGGCCACAGGCACGGGGCCCACAGCCACCTATTGGCAGCGAGGAGGCGGCTCGAAAGGCCGTGGCGCAGGCCGAGGAGAGGTACCAGCTGAAGATGCGCCAGAGGCCTTCACAAGACGAGCCGGTCCGCAAGAAGTGGCTGATCCTGCCTGAGGTCTCCGAGGAGGAGGACGAAGAGGAGGAAGAAGAGGAAGAAGAGGGAGACGAAGCGTCAGACAGCAGTGGGTCTGACGACTCAGCAGAGGATCCAGGCTACAGGGTGGACCTCACAGAGAGAGACGACGAGGATGACGACGGAGAGGGCGACTGGTTTGGGGATGACTGAGGGCTGCTGAGGAGCCTTTTCCCACTTTTGCACCTTCTTTTTGCTTTTGGGCCTGCGTGCCCGCATAGATAGATGGAAGGCCAGAGCGCCTTGGTCGATACTTTGACAGACGTTTTTAGAGGCCTGCGCGCCTTTTTGACTTGATGGGCGGATGTGCCCGAACTTGACATGATAACTTTGGGTGGCCGAAGTGCCGGACATGCAGTAGTTTTTTTCATTTGGATGTGGATAGATCACAGTGTTAGCCATAAAATTTGCATTTTGCGGTTTATTTTACTTGTGCAATGAGTTAAAGTAGATAAATGCTTGCCACTAATACCGCACTTGCATTGATAACGTACCAAGACTGTACACAGACACGGAGACGCGTACAAATGGGACTTAGCTCGAAAGAAAATGTGAAAATACCTTAGGACACAGCTAGGATACGGATAATATAATGGAATTTTGGACATTTGCGAGCCAAAACTGAAGATATCTTAATTGGGATGAAATCGACACTAAGATAAGGTCATATATGCGCAAAATGACCCATGAGAATAGGTGGAATTCGAAAGATATGTCCAAAAATGCTAAAGAGCCAAAGACACCTTGAAAGGACACAAAAGGGACACGAGGAGATAAACTAAGACTCTATTATGTCCCGGACTGAAACCGACACCTCCGTACAGTCACATTATGTCATTATGACCTGTACGGCATGAGAGAATGAGGGGAAACCCTTTGAAACGAGTTTTGACTCCCTAGAACGGCCTTTTGAACTTGAAACGAGCCACGGAGGGTCCGAAATCTTCGTTAAACGCAATTTTTCGAATCCGGCGCTTGGATACAGTCACACATGCTTATAATGACTTGCTGGAACCATAAAAATTGCAAGATAACCTTTGGAATCCAAAATGACGAAGTTGGGCAGTAGCTGCTGGAAACTGTCAAATTGCAGGTTGAACCGTCGCGCGATGGACTGAAACAATCGCGCGATGGAGGGGTTTTGAACAGTCGCGCGATGGAGTGACATCATCGCGCGATGGTTTGGGCACACCAGGCCACCTTTATTTGACCATCTCAGAAGTCCAGGGCGGTCAGGCCTTGTCATCACCTTTTTCAGAAGTTTTTATGGGACGGTGCAGAGATGCCCTGGTTTCAGAAGGAAGGACAGTGCAGCAGAGGCCTTTGCTTTGAGAAGGGGAAATGCTTCACGCATTCAGGCTTATAAAGAGACTGGCGCTTCATTCAGTAGAAGCATTCTCCTGGCAATTTTCCACAAAATTCAAGATGGCGAATAACCTTCCAGTGTTGATTAGTCCATGGCTTACTGCTTTCGTTGCTGGAGATTGGCTCTCATTCCGATCTCACGGGCTGGCCGCATTTCGTTTTCTCCGTGATGTAAGGGTTCGTCCTGAGCTCTTGATGGCGGCCTTGCAATTCTGGGATCCGGAGGTCCATGTGTTCAGGTTTGGGGTTAATGAGCTGTGCCCGACTGTGGAGGAATTCCAAGCGTACCTCCAAGGTGTTGCCTTAAGTGTGATCGTCGTGCCGCCTTACCGGAAGAACATACCAAAGCTCCTTCAAACCAGCCTTGACATTACTAGGGGAGCAACCGAAAGTTTGCTAGTCGGAGGACAAATTAATATCATGCGCCTAATGGAATGGTATGGGCCAGAAGGGAATGTAGAGGACATGGCTTTGCAGGCCAGGCGTCGCTTTGCTTTAACAATCAGCGTGCTGGCTGCTTATTTACTGGTGTCTCCGAATGGGCAGGTGAACCCTATGCTGGTGAGCGTTGCTGCTCAAATGGGCTCCCGAAGGAATGTGGTGCCGCTTGTTCTGGCTGAAACACTCATGGGGTTGGACTTGGTTTGCATAGGTCAAACAAACGTTTTTGGCGGTAGTCCACTTCTGTTGCAGGTAAGTTCTCACTCAGCTCACCTCTTTCCGTTTTTCGCACATTCTGCTTTTACCTCGTCTCTCGGCTAAGGCTATATAGGAGTTTCTCACTTGTTTTTCCACTCAAGCTTATGTGGTTTCTGACTTGTTTTTCCGCTCTTGCAGCTTTGGCTGTCCGACAAGTTGGGATTGCTCACTGCGCCAGAGGCAAATTGGCCTCATCTGCCCGGCCGAATGCATCAGCGAGGCATGATTTACCCGGAGATGACTGTGCATCAGTGGTACACATTCATGAGAGAAATGTTGCCGAACGAGATTACTTGGAGGCATGAGGCCCTGAACATCCCGGATATGGCCTTGAATTCTGCAGGTTTTGAGAGGATGGTGATAGCTGGGCTGACTGCTTTCACATTCTACATTCCCGGCCGTATTCTCCGTCAGTTGGGAATAAGCCAAGGGCTTCACCGAGCTGGGATTGAGGACTTCCAAGTCCCTCTTTTTACCTTCCAGAATCTGAGAGGATATGAGCATAATTGGGGCCTGAGACAACTCGGAGGAGCTGACCCAGATTTCAGCACAGAGCTTATGCCCCGATATCGAGCATGGCTGAAAAGAGAGATTGCAAGCAGGCAAAATAATGACTGACTCTTTGGCAGACTCAAATGATCTAGAATAAACTGTGAGCCTGTTAAGGCCTCGAGCATTTTATTCTGTTTTTTTATGCTTAACTGTTTGTATAAGACTGCTCAGTGTGGGCAATGCGAATTGCCCCGACTCTTTCTCTCTCCTCCGAGGGGAGGGATTCCGTTCCCCACCCTTTTGAGAAAGGAGAGATGCTGCCGGTTCGCGTGAGCGCTTTTCAGCTGGACGTCAAGCGCTCGCAAAAAATACAGAGTCGCCACTTGGGTTTGAAGGTCCGATACCCAAGGAACCGTATTTCGAAGCACTTGCCGCGCCGTTTGATTTGAAAAAGTTTAAGGAACCAGTCCGTCATAACCATATCTGGGTTCGGGAGCCAGGTTACGAGAGGGGAAGGGTTTTATGGCACCCCTCTCGCCCAATCCGGAGATCGGTCTCTACTTAGGCATTTATGAAAATGTTTATTTTCGCGATTCTGTTTAATTAATCATTTTTTAGCCAATTAGGGCGGGGGAACAGTTAATCGGGGATTTAAAACTGTAACACGTTTGCAAGGTGTGATAGATAGCATGCATGGATGAAATAAATGAGATAAAACTGAAAACTGCTTTCTAGATGCCAAAACAGTGCAGGGTATGAATTTATCACGAACAGTGACCAACTTGCATGCAGAAAATGGGAACATGCAAGTCACACCATCGCGCGACACACCCATACCCTCGCGCGAGTGTCAACATCCTTTTACAGATTCAATTTTATCTCCTTCTGGGCTCTGGAAGGACCAGTGCACACCCAGGACAAACCAAGCAGTTTATGTATACTGGAAGTAACTACTTATTACAATCTGACTGAGTAAGAATAACACACAACCCTTAAACAGTGAGGGTGATAAAAACAGAGACCAAAGGCCTAGCTGCCCATACAAGGGCAATCACTGGAAATGATTAAACCATCGCGCGATGGAGTCACATCATCGCGCGATTGTTCTGACTGGACATCCAGGAATTGCTTTGCATGCCTGGACTCTGAGACATATTCAGAAGCTACCCAGGGGCATTCCAATATGAACAAGGAAAGCAAAATACACTAATCTACTGATTTTAACATGCAAGACAGTGAGATATATCAAATATGATTAAGCATGAAAATATGAAATCACATAAACTGGATCAGAACAAAAGACCCATCCCCACGAGAACCATATCGCACGAGCTAGAAGCATCGCGCGATTATGTGGGTTCATCGCGCGTGGGTTCTCATGTTCACAGCATCTTGTAAATTTGCTGGCTTTGGGGTCAGAAGCTGATATTGATTACCAGTCCTGACCCTGTCAGCCCCCCTCAGGGATCAAGACAGTAAAGGCTGAAAGTTATACCTTTGCTTGAGAATGGTTTGAGTGAGATGGTATGCCTTTGACAAGGGAGAAAGTGATAGTAGTTTTTGATTGAGAGGGAAGATCAAGATTGTGACTCTTGTTCTTTTCTCTTGGGAATTTTTTTGGTAACCCTTTGAAAGAGATCAAGGGGGGGTTATTTATAGGGAAAGAAGGAGCTTGTTGGTGGCAAACATGGCTAGGCAGCCAGCCAACAATGCTGGCAGCAATCCCTTAGTAGAGAAGTGGGGTTTAAGTTGATGGGAGAGTGGGGGTTTAGGTGGTGCAAGGATGGCCGAGCAAACGCCGTTCAGCTGATGGAACGGGGTCACATGGCCCTGCAGGCGCTTCATCATCACAAAATCCAGCTGGATACGACAGGTGTCGACCATCGCGCGATGGAGTGGAACCGTCGCGCGAGGGTTCTAACTTCCCCGCGATGGTCAATCAGTCAAAGTTTGACTTTGACCACCACCTGGCAAGTGAAGCATCGCGCGAGTGTCTCAGTAAATCGCGCGAAGGTCAAACCCATAGTCAAAGCTGGACTCAATGGTTTTGGGGTTAAGGGACGGGTTCCACATACACCAAACTCAAAACCATTTCAATCAAAAACTGTTCTCGACCTGATTCATCATTGGGGGAACAAGAAACTGAACAGAAATAAATTGAAAAGAGACCAAATGACTGAGAAATCAGATTGGGGTGTCTACAGTAATGGTTTTGAGTTTGGTGTATGTGGAACCCGTCCCTTAACCCCAAAACCATTGAGTCCAGCTTTGACTATGGGTTTGACCTTCGCGCGATTTACTGAGACACTCGCGCGATGCTTCACTTGCCAGGTGGTGGTCAAAGTCAAACTTTGACTGATTGACCATCGCGGGGAAGTTAGAACCCTCGCGCGACGGTTCCATTCCATCGCACGATGGTCGACACCTGTCGTATCCAGCTGGATTTTGTGATGATGAAGCGCCTGCAGGGCCATGTGACCCCGTTCCATCAGCTGAACGGCGTTTGCTCGGCCATCCTTGCACCACCTAAACCCCCACTCTCCCATCAACTTAAACCCCACTCCTCTACCAAGGGATTGCTGCCAGCATTGTTGGCTGGCTGCCTAGCCATGTTTGCCACCAACAAGCTCCTTCTTTCCCTATAAATAACCCCCCCTTGATCTCTTTCAAAGGGTTACCAAAAAAATTCCCAAGAGAAAAGAACAAGAGTCACAATCTTGATCTTCCCTCTCAATCAAAAACTAATACCACTTTCTCCCTTGTCAAAGGCATACCACTTCACTCAAACCATTCTCAAGCAAAGGTATAAATTTCAGCCTTTACTGTCTTGATCCCTGAGGGGGGCTGACAGGGTCAGGACTGGTAATCAATATCAGCTTCTGACCCCAAAGCCAGCAAATTTACAAGATGCTGTGAACATGAGAACCCACGCGCGATGAACCTACATAATCGCGCGATGCTTCTAGCTCGTGCGATATGGTTCTCGTGGGGATGGGTCTTTTGTTCTGATCCAGTTTATGTGATTTCATATTTTCATGCTTAATCATATTTGATATATCTCACTGTCTTGCATGTTAAAATCAGTAGATTAGTGTATTTTGCTTTCCTTGTTCATATTGGAATGCCCCTGGGTAGCTTCTGAATATGTCTCAGAGCCCAGGCATGCAAAGCAATTCCTGGATGTCCAGTCAGAACAATCGCGCGATGATGTGACTCCATCGCGCGATGGTTTAATCATTTCCAGTGATTGCCCTTGTATGGGCAGCTAGGCCTTTGGTCTCTGTTTTTATCACCCTCACTGTTTAAGGGTTGTGTGTTATTCTTACTCAGTCAGATTGTAATAAGTAGTTACTTCCAGTATACATAAACTGCTTGGTTTGTCCTGGGTGTGCACTGGTCCTTCCAGAGCCCAGAAGGAGATAAAATTGAATCTGTAAAAGGATGTTGACACTCGCGCGAGGGTATGGGTGTGTCGCGCGATGGTGTGACTTGCATGTTCCCATTTTCTGCATGCAAGTTGGTCACTGTTCGTGATAAATTCATACCCTGCACTGTTTTGGCATCTAGAAAGCAGTTTTCAGTTTTATCTCATTTATTTCATCCATGCATGCTATCTATCACACCTTGCAAACGTGTTACAGTTTTAAATCCCCGATTAACTGTTCCCCGCCCTAATTGGCTAAAAAATGATTAATTAAACAGAATCGCGAAAATAAACATTTTCATAAATGCCTAAGTAGAGACCGATCTCCGGATTGGGCGAGAGGGGTGCCATAAAACCCTTCCCCTCTCGTAACCTGGCTCCCGAACCCAGATATGGTTATGACGGACTGGTTCCTTAAACTTTTTCAAATCAAACGGTGCGGCAAGTGCTTCGAAATACGGTTCCTTGGGTATCGGACCTTCAAACCCAAGTGGCGACTCTGTATTTTTCGCGAGCGCTTGACGTCCAGCTTCAAAAGCGCTCACGCGAACCGGCAGCATCTCTCCTTTCTCAAAAGGGTGGGGAACGGAATCCCTCCCCTCGGAGGAGAGAGAAAGAGTCGGGGCAATTCGCATTGCCCACAGTGGCGACTCTGCTGGGGATCGAACTAATATTGATCTATACTTAGATTTTAATACGCTCGAGAACAATCCCACAAAAGTCTGTCAAAATAGTGAGCTTCGCGCTGCTAAAGAAAGGATTGGTGATTTAACAGGACCTCGTGTCCGGCCATCCAATCTGGGACTTTTCCGATTGTTCTCCCGCGTAGTTTCTTCTAAATATTGATTGAATAAAGAGAGCCAAATTTGAAAAGGCATTTGCGAATTTGCGATTCTGTTCCATTAATCAACTTTTTAGCGTTCTCATTTGCATCGATGTGGGATAAGCCTCGTTGGATCGTTTTGGCAATCCGGCACGGTTTACCGGAGCCCGGGGACCCCGAATGACTAACAACCTTCGACGATGATGAGTCATTCTACCGTTCGACTGTTGCTCTGCGGTTACGCGGGCAGCGGAAGGTATATCTTGGCTCTAGTCCGAGGAACCTGATTCAAGCCAAAACCAGCCTTTGCATATACAAAGCACTAGCACTCTCCAAATTAGGACAGGTACCTACAGGGTAGGATATCTTGCATCTAACCCCCTATACTGTCAACGTGTTACTGCTTTCCCTATCGCATGCCCTGTTCATACCTGCATACCGTTTTGCGTAGAAGCATGTTTTAGGGCGGCTCCTAGGTTCTCTCTCCTTCAAGTCTGTCTTATGTTTATTAGGACCTTACCATGGCCCGATGAGGAGTCGTGCATCTCGATGGTGCACGTTGTCAATTCTCAAGTTCCTTGAATCAATTAAACCTTGGGAAATCAAGACCTTCTAAAGCCTTTGGCTAAATTACCCAATCGAAGTTTCAAACAGAAAACGAGGAACAAAACGGGAAAGATACCGCGATGCTTACACCATTTTGGTTATCATGCGAAGCATGTACACCATTTCGGTTACGGCACTGTGCTGCCTATGCCTCCCCGGTTATAGCATCGTGCCTATCTACGTCAAGTTGTTCCAAGTTCAAAAGTTGAAACTATCGAAGCGGAATAAACCAGAATCTTTAGGCTGTTTTGACATCTCTTTGCCTTAGTTGATACAAAAAGGATACACCATGAAAAGATTTCTGAGGATCACTGGTAATGTCCAAACGTCATAAGACAGACTTGTCTGTTAGTATTAGAGTCTAAGGGCGACACTGACGACGGTGACTGTGTTTTCGCTTTAGTCTTTTATTTAGATTAAAGTTGCTGCAGGGCCCTTATTAGCCTTTTCTCACTTTCTGCAAGCAAAGGTTCTGAATCATTGCACCGCCAAGGAAAGTATCGAGGCAGAAAACCAAACCCACTTGGGAACGTCTGCACCGGAATCCGATTCAGAGGCTAGTCAGATTGCAAGCCCAGTCAGTCACAACGGAAGACTCCCCGTGTTCTCTGCTTGCTACCCTGCAGTCCGCATCTTCTCCGGTCCTCGAAGAAACAGACTCTCCGGAATCTCCTACCCCCTCCTCTGCATCAAGCACCTCTGGGCCAACGGTCATGGCAGATCAACCACAACCACTCTCTCTGGAAACCATGCTTATGAACATCCAGGCTAGTATCGCTGTTATACAACAAAGGGCTGCTCAGACGGATGCTAACATGACCCGCTTGAATGACCTCTTTAACACTCGTCTTCCTCCAACTATTCAAGAGGAGGGCGAGGCCGAAGAGGATGTGCACGAGCAACCCATCATGGTCGAAGATCCGGACCATCCAGGGCGTCTGGTCGCCTTGGTCAACACTCAGGGCACTCGGAATCCCATTCAGAATCCAGGCATCACTGCTGTTAGGACTGTTCAACACCCTGACATGACTGCTCTCGTCGCCAAGATGGCCAAACTGGAAGAATCTGTTTCAAAGTCCGAAAAACTCAGTGCTGGAGGGATTGACTTGGACCGTCTCTGTCTTTATCCCAATGCCAAGCTTCCTGACAAGTTCAAAATGCCCGACATAGCCAAGTTCGATGGCACTGGCGATCCTAAAACCCATCTCTATGGTTACCATGCTGCCATGACGCTCCTCTCTGTTGAGCCCGAAGCCATGTCTCAGCTGTTTCCTCAAACCCTCTCGGGTCCCGCTTTCCATTGGTTTCTGTCACTCGACATTGCCAAGCGAAGGACTTGGGAGGACATCGGGGCTGCGTTTATTTCGCAGTATAGCTACAACTCCCAGCTCAAGATGACTACTCGGGAGTTGGAATCCACCAAGATGGACGCTAAGGAATCCTTCGCGGATTTCGTCAAGAGATGGAGGGCTAAAGCCGCTCAAATGACTGATCGCCCGAGCGAGAGAGATCAGCTCCGTATCATCTCCCGCAATCTCCAGCCAGACTATGCTAGGCACTTGGTCCTCGTTCAAGCATCCTCCAATTTTGACACCTTCTTCGACTCTGGCCTGGCCATCGAAGATGCATTGCAGAGTGGGATTCTGTCAAAGGGAGAATCGTCCAATCCATCAAAGTCAAAGCCTCGGGCATATTCTGGAAATACTAATGCACTGTTTGGGGGAGGGACTTACTCCAATACCGCAACCAGTGGTACCAATGCCTCTTCGTCGAAAGCTGCTAACCAAATTGCCGAGGTCCATCAGGTTCAAACTCCGCAGAACAACCGACCGCGTAACCAACCTCGTAGTTTCTCCGCTTTTGAAGCACCACTATCTTCAGTCATGGAGAAACTGATCCAATCAGGACATCTGAAGCTCCTCGATCCAACTCCTCTACCTAAGAAACCTTCGCCCAACTTCAAAGCCAATCTCTACTGTGCCTATCACCAAGGGCCCGGCTATCTTACCGATTCTTGCTTTCACCTCCGACATGCGATTCAAGATCTCATAGATGAAGGGACTCTTCATGCTCCACCACCGGCACCTCAAAAACCCAACATCCTTGCCAATTCTATGCCAAACCACGACAATGCTCCGCGCATTAACCAGATATCCATCAGCCCCACTGATATATCCCTCAGCTCCACTATATTCAACCCCACCGACCATATAACCTCAACGAATCAACCTAGGCCGATTGTGCCTATCCCCTTTCAATCCGAGGCCGAAATCTCTTATATCCGCTCCGAAGAAGGACAGTCGTCCAATTTCAATGGGCCCTCTGCACGTCTACAGAATGGAGCGTTTGTGTTCAACGCTTCCATCAGTGACTTGTTCCACCAGCCTATGCCTGCTGTGCAGCTCCACTCTGCCTCTACCATGGATAATCCGTACTTCAACGTGACGGATCCGAGCTCCTCCCTAAGTCTGTTGGACCGCTTCAGAGCTGCTATTCCCCCTCAACCAGAGCAACAACTTGACATGCAAGCTGTAGGGTGGGCTATAGCTGATAATGATGACTATGCCACTCCCATAATCAATGAATGGACGGAGCTGGAGTTAGAAGGATTCCCACCTAATCCCGAAGACATTCCCTTTGACCACATCTGGTATGATGCTTGGATGGCCAATTACGAGGCAGCCATGGTTGATCCTTTGGACGGATTCTCGTTGGACATGCTCTTCCAACAACCTCAGCCTGTTTTACTTGAGGAAGAGTACTATTGGGACCCCGAGCCTGCTTGGCAATTTCCATTAGGATTTGACCCTAATCCTCTCCAGGGTTACGCTCTGCCCAGCCATGAAATCCAGTATTTAGAGGAGGATCTCACTCAGGATGAAACCCGCGTCCTAGGGGAATGTTTCTTCCCTTCCACTCTTGACAGGTTGGTTAACTCGGTGGCTGATCCCGAGTATGATCCTACGTTCTTCATCGTCGACGAAAACCTTCCGCGCCCTGTTGTGCCTTCCCCTCCTGAAGAGGACTGCAGCATCATGGTTACGGACCTTGTGCCGCCAGCTGATCTTTGGGATGTCAATGATGTAGTCAACATCCAGGTTGGGTCCGAGGTTTGGACTGTCAATCGCTCCCTTGCTGATGGAGGGCTGTGGGATGTCCCTTTCGTCGCTAGTACAGAACCAATCCAAGAAGCTATAGCTGTTGGGGATCCGGACTTTTGGGATTCACTCTTGATCAAAGATCTGACTGAGGATTTGGGTTTGAACATGGAAGTGCCTGTGGCCCCTACGACCTCCGACAAGGGGAAGCGCAAATTGGGAGAAGTCCCTGTTGATCTGTGGGACGATAGTCAAGACCCTCAAATGGTACCCTCTTTAGAGAACGTTCTTAATGTTACAAGAAGTGGGCAAGTCTTTCAGCCTGCTAATCTGCAAGCGGGAAGTTCGTCCAACTCTTCTAACCGGAAGAACGAACCTCCTATTTTCTCAAGGTCTGTACCATTTGAGGTACCAGTTAATGCCCCAAACGACATGATTCAAAAGCAATTGGAGCGGATTCCCGCTGCCATATCACTCTGGGGACTAATCTGTTCCTCCCGGGAGCATCGTCAGAAGTTCTGCCACACTCTCTCTCGTCTTGAGATCCGTCCGGACGTCACGCCTGAAGCGATGGTTTCCCTTATCCTCCCACCTGCCTCTAAGCATACCGTGGTTTTCACCGATAAGGATCTGCCGCTTGAAGGAGTTGACCACAATCGACCCTTGCATATCACTGTCAAGTGCCGAGGACTTTGGGTTCCAACCGTTCTTATCGATAACGGCTCGGCAATCAATGTTTGCCCTTTGAGGGTGGCTCACCGTTTGGGACTAACTAAGAAGGACTTTGCACCTTCCAGCATGGCCGTTAAGGCATACGACAGCACACGTCGTCTAGTTGAAGGCACACTCGTGCTCACTCTCGATGCAGAGGGATTCAAAATGGATGTCGAGTTCCATGTGGTCGACATTCCGGCCTCGTTCAATCTCTTGCTAGGAAGGCCATGGCTTCACAGATCTGACATCATGGCTGTTCCATCCACTCTTCATCAGAAAGTCATGCTGGGACTTCCCACTGGGACTTTGATCATCTGCGGGGATTCAGGCATTCGCCCGCTCGAGGAGAACGGCACACCTGTTTTGGGTATCGCGCACGACAACGAAGACGTCGATCTCGCGGGATTCTCTTTTGATACTTCTGGCTCGGTCATGGCCATCAACGTGGATAGGGACTTCATCATAAGCTCTGTCGCCCTGGACATTATGAGAAGGATGTCCTATCTACCTGGCCTTGGCTTAGGAATTCACCAACAAGGGATTCCGGAATTCCCTGCATTTCCTTCCTGCGAGGGCCGCTTTGGCTTGGGATTCACTTCCTCTGCCAATGATGCCAAAAGAAGGAAATACACGGGAAAACCTCGATCCCTCTATGGTGATCCCGACAGCTACTTCGTCCGCGAAAAGGGGAATGATATCTATCGTGGGCAAGCTGAGCCCTTTATCGACTCGGTCACCGGGGAACTGCTACCTGGTTTTGAGATCTTCGCGGACGATACTTGGTCTTCCAGTGACGAAGAGCCAGCTAGCGCGGAATTCAAGAGGAAGCTTAGCCAACTCAAGCCGAAGACTGACTGGCTGAGATCTTTCGATCAGGGGAGCTTGGAGCAGCTATTCCGAGAATTCTCTCAAGTGGGTTTGGCCAAAGAGGCTGAGGAAGCCGAAGTGTTCATGCTCGGGCCCGACGCCCTCGAGGATCCCACCTCTCTTATCATGGAAGCTAAGGGTAGCCTTAAAAATTGCATTTTCAAGCCGCGCCTTACTTGCATTGATGACATAGCTGAGTCCGACACTGAGTCTGTCAGGTCTTTTGAGTCTAAGTCTAGCTCTGAGTCGGAGTTTGTGCCTCTCGGCCCTCCACGTCATAGCTTTTACTTTGAATTCGACTCCCTTGTACTTGGCGACCCTGCAGGGTCTTATGAAATGAAGGACTCCTCTTCTGACTACTTGAATGATCTCTATATAAACTGTGTCGACCCTGACGATGAAGGGATAGATTTCGATGGGGACATCCCCAAGGAAATCCGTGCTTTCATTGAAAGGGAAGACGAAAGGCATGCTCAGCCATTAAAAGAAGAGATAATCTTAATAAACTTGAAAGATGAGAGTGATCCTCGGATGGTTCAAGTGGGCTCCACGTTAGATCCGGAGGAGCATCGTGAGTTCAAAGAGCTCCTCACTGAGTTCAGCGACATCTTTGCATGGTCTCATCAAGACATGCCCGGTATCGATCCTGAGATAGTGGAGCATCGAATCCCCTGTTGCCCGATGCTAAGCCAGTGAAACAGAAGCTCAGACGGATGCGACCAGATTGGGTGCAGAAAATCAAGGAGGAAGTCACTAAGCAGATTGACGCTGGTTTCCTCGCAGTCTCTCAGTATCCCACTTGGGTGGCCAACATCGTCCCTGTTCCTAAGAAAAATGGCCAGATTCGTGTCTGTGTTGACTTCCGGGACTTGAACAAAGCAAGCCCCAAAGACGATTTTCCCTTGCCACACATCGATGTGCTGGTGGATAATACTGCAGGGCATGCTTTGCTCTCGTTCATGGACGGTTTCTCAGGCTACAATCAGATTCTCATGGCACCTGAAGACCGCGAGAAGACAACCTTCATCACTGAGTGGGGGACTTACTGCTATTTGGTCATGCCGTTTGGTTTGAAGAATGCTGGTCCGACTTATCAAAGAGCTGCCACGACTATTTTGCATGACATGATGCACAAAGAGGTTGAGGTCTACGTTGATGACATGATTGCCAAGTCAAAAACTCGGGAAGGGCATGTCCACGTGCTAAGGAAACTCTTCGAAAGGTTCCGCAAGTTCCGGATGCGTCTTAATCCTCAGAAGTGCACCTTCGGAGTCACAGCAGGCAAAATGCTGGGTTTCATGATCACTTCCCGTGGGATTGAAGTCGATCCATCGAAAATCAAAGCAATACGTGACATGAAGCCACCTGAGTCTGAAAAGGGGTGCGGAGTTTTCTGGGGAAGGTTCAGTTCATCAGCAGATTCATCGCCAAGTTAACCTTAACTTGCGAGCCGATGTTTCGACTACTCAAGAACAATACCCCGTTCGTATGGTCAGAAAAGTGCCAAGCAGCTTTCATCTCGATCCAGGACTATCTACAGAACCCGCCTGTTCTCATGCCGCCTATACGGGGAAAACCTCTCATTCTCTACTTATCTGTGAGTTCAACGTCCATGGGATGTTTGCTAGCTCAAGAAGGGGACAAGGGAATAGAGAAAGCTATTTACTACCTGAGCAAGAAGATGGTTGGAGCCGAGGAACGCTATACCGCTTTAGAAAAGACGTGCTGGGCCCTTGTCTGGGCATCTAAGAAGTTAAGACACTACATGCTGGCTTACCCAGTGAAGTTGATTTCTAGAATGGATCCTCTCAAGTATCTATTTGAGAAACCTGCACTTACTGGTAAGTTAGCACGTTGGTTGCTTCTCTTAGCAGAATTTGATCTCGAGTATGTCACAAGAAAGTCGGTAAAGGGACGCGCCATTGCAGAATTCTTAGCTGACCATCCCGTGGACGGGCCTGAGGATTCAGATTTCGCGTTCCCAGATGAGGAAGTGCTGACAGTTGTTGAGGATGTTTGGACTCTTTACTTCGATGGGGCAGCCAATCAGAAGGGGTTCGGAATCGGGGTTTTGCTAGTCACTCCCGACGATTCTCATATTCCGCTTGCGTTCAAGCTTAATTTTGATGTCACCAATAACCAAGCTGAATATGAGGCTTGCATTGTGGGTATGGAAGCTGCACTCGCGCTCGGTGTTGAGAAGCTTGAAGTCATCGGGGATTCGAATCTTGTTGTGTCTCAGGCCAATGGAGACTGGAAAGTACGCGAGGAAAAACTGAAGCCTTATCATCACGATTTAGAGGGATTAATCCCTCGTTTCATTAAGGTGACTTTCACTCATGTTCCTCGGTTGAAGAACCATTTCGCTGATGCGCTTGCTACCCTGGCCTCCATGGTTGAACTGCCGTTAGGTGTCAAGCTCCGTCCTGTCTTAATCGAGCAACGGGACCATCCCGCTTATCAATGTGTCAACGCCATCGATGATGTGGATGATGGCCTACCCTGGTACCATGACATATGGAACTTCATCGAGAGTGGTTTATACCCATCTGATGCCTCTCAGAAGGACCAAACTGCGTTACGAAGGATTGCTGCTCATTACATCATCTGTGGAGGGAGGTTGTATAGAAGATCTCATTGTGGGATGCACAAACTCTGCGCCAACAGCGCTGAAGCTGTCAGAATTATGGAAGAAATCCACGAAGGGGTTTGCGGCCCCCACATGAGCGGCGTCATGCTTGCTAGGAAGATTCTGCGTCAGGGCTACTTCTGGTCTACTATGGAATCTCAGTGTGTGGATTACGTGCGGCGATGTCACAAGTGCCAAATCCATGCTAATCTGATGCATGTACCACCTTCTAACCTATTCGGCATGACTTCGCCTTGGCCTTTCTCTGTGTGGGGCATAGATGTCATCGGCATGGTCAGACCTTCTGCTTCAAATGGTCACAGGTTTATCCTAGTAGCGATCGATTATTTCACTAAGTGGGTCGAGGCTGAATCATACAAGACCTTAACTGCAGTTCAGGTTGCTCATTTCATCAGGAAGAATATCATCTATCGATATGGAGTTCCGCAGGCGTTCGTCTCAGACAATGGGGTTCATTTCAAGGGTAGAGTTCTGGAACTCTTTGAAGAATTCAAGATCCAGATTCATCACTCGACCGTCTATCGCCCTCAGACAAATGGAGCAGTTGAAGCGGCAAATAAGAACATCGAGACCATCATCAAGAAATCTGCAGAGTCCGCCAGGGACTGGCACGAGCAGCTGCCTCTAGCTCTTTGGGGGTATCGAACGTCGATCCGGACATCAACAGGGGCAACCCCTTATTCCTTGGTTTACGGAATGGAAGCAGTTCTCCCCATAGAACTCGAGGTACCATCTCCGAGGGTTGCGGTGGAATCAGAACTTTCGGAAATTGAATGGCTCAGTGGGAGATTCGCTGAACTCATGCTTTTTGATGAAAGAAGGCTCCGAGCTTTGTATCATGTTCAAGGGTATCAACGGAGAATTGCCCGGGCATTTAACAAGAGGGTGAAATCTAGGGACTTAATTGAAGGTGACATGGTCACGAAGGAGATTCGAGCGCCAGTTTTCGATCCCCGCGGCAAGTTCCGACCTAAGCGTTCCGGACCGTACATCATTAAGACCATCCTTTCTGGGGGAGCAGCTCAGCTCATTGATCTTGATGGCAACGAGTTCAACACTCTGGTCAACCTGGATCAACTCAAGCGTTACTATCCCTGAGAGAAGCTCGTTGGACCGAAAACCACAAGGGTGGGCGGTTCCAAGCAAAAGTTAGAGCAAGCCTGCTAGACCGAAAACCTGAGAAGGCGGTTTAGGCAAAAATAAATAGGCATCAATCAAGCAGCTCGCTAGACCGAAACCCCACGGGCGGTTCTAGGCAAAAATTAGAGCGTAAAAGGAGAGCTAAAACACCCGAGCGAACCTTTGCCTGAACTACGTTTTGACCTGATTCCTTGAAAAGGGATACGTAGGCAATCTCTCCGTGAGATTCGGTCATAATCAATCAACTTGATCCACGGTCCCCTATTACCAGAGTCTGGGTCGATGTTCACGGAATGCTGTGGTTCAACACTTGAAACAAGCGAGGAAAGCTCTCCCGACTTTCACTTTTATTTAATTATAACTTCTATTACACAGCTGAGCAGTCTTACATAAACAGTTAAGCATAAAAAACAGAATAAAATGCTCGAGGTCTTAACAGGCTCACAGTTTATCTAGATCATTGAGTCTGCCAAAGAGTCAGTCATTGTTTTGCCTGCTTGCAATCTCTCTTTTCAGCCATGCTCGATATCGGGCATAAGCTCTGTGCTGAAATCTGGGTCAGCTCCTCCGAGTTGTCTCAGGCCCCAATTATGCTCATATCCTCTCAGATTCTGGAAGGTAAAGGCAGGGACTTGGAAGTCCTCAATCCCAGCTCGGTGAAGCCCTTGGCTTATTCCCAACTGACGGAGAATACGGCCGGGAATGTAGAATGTGAAAGCGGTCAGCCCAGCTATCACCATCCTCTCAAAACCTGCAGAATTCAAGGCCATATCCGGGATGTTCAGGGCCTCATGCCTCCAAGTAATCTCGTTCGGCAACATTTCTCTCATGAATGTGTACCACTGATGCACAGTCATCTCCGGGTAAATCATGCCCCGCTGATGCATTCGGCCGGGCAGATGAGGCCAATTTGCCTCTGGCGCAGTGAGCAATCCCAACTTATCGGACAACCAAAGCTGCAAGAGCGGAAAAACAAGTCAGAAACCACATAAGCTTGAGTGGAAAAACAAGTGAGAAACTCCTATATAGCCTTAGCCGAGAGACGAGGTAAAAGCAGAATGTGCGAAAAACGGAAAAAGGTGAGCTGAGTGAGAACTTACCTGCAACAGAAGTGGACTACCGCCAAAAACGTTTGTTTGACCTGTGCAAATCAAGTCCAACCCCATGAGTGTTTCAGCCAAGACAAGCGGCACCACATTCCTTCGAGAACCCATTTGAGCAGCAACGCTCACCAGCATAGGGTTCACTTGCCCATTCGGGGACACCAATAAATACGCAGCCAGCACGCTGATTGTTAAAGCAAAGCGACGCCTGGCCTGCAAAGCCATGTCCTCTACATTCCCTTCTGGCCCATACCATTCCATTAGGCGCATGATATTGATTTGTCCTCCGACTAGCAAACTTTCGGCTGCTCCCCTAGTAATGTCAAGGCTGGTTTGAAGAGCTTTGGTATGTTCTTCCGTAAGGCGGCACGACAATCACGCTCGAGGCAACACCTTGGAGGTACGCTTGAATTCCTCCACAGTCGGGCACAGCTCATTAACCCCAAACCTGAACACATGGACCTCCGGATCCCAGAATTGCAAGGGCCGCCATCAAGAGCTCAGGCGAACCCTTACATCACGGAGAAAACGAAATGCGGCTAGCCCGTGAGATCGGAATGAGAGCCAATCTCCAGCAATAAAAGCGTAAGCCATGGGCTAATCAACACTGGGAAGGTTGTTCGCCATCTTGATTTTTGGGGAAAAATTACCAGGAAGATGCTTCTACTGAATGAAGCACCAGTCTCTTTATAAGCCTGAATGCGTGAAGCATTTCCCCTTCTCAAAGCAAAGGCCTCTGCTGCACTGTCCTTTCTTCTGAAACCAGGGCATCTCTGCACCGTCCCATAAAAACTTCTGAAAAAGGTGATGACAAGGCCTGGCCGCCTGGACTTCTGAGATGGTCAAATAAAGGTGGCCTGGTGTGCCCAAACCATCGCGCGATGATGTCACTCCCATCGCGCGACTGTTCAAAACCCCTCCATCGCGCGATTGTTCAGTCCATCGCGCGACGGTTCAACCTGCAATTTGACAGTTTCCAGCAGCTACTGCCCAACTTCGTCATTTTGGATTCCAAAGGTTATCTTGCAATTTTTATGGTTCCAGCAAGTCATTATAAGCATGTGTGACTGTATCCAAGCGCCGGATTCGAAAAATTGCGTTTAACAAAGATTTCGGACCCTCCGTGGCTCGTTTCAAGTTCAAAAGGCTGTTATAGGGAGTCAAAACTCGTTTCAAAAGGTTTCCCCTCATTCTCTCATGCCGTACAGGTCATAATGACATAATGTGACTGTACGGAGGTGTCGGTTTCAGTCCGGGACATAATAGAGTCTTAGTTTATTATCTCGTGTCCCCTTTGTGTCCTTCGACGTGTCTGTGGCTCTTTGGCATTTTTGGACATATTTTTCGAATTCCATCTATTCTCATAGGTCATTTTGCACATATGTGACCCTACCCCAGTGTCAGTTTCATCCCAATTAAGATATCTTCAGTTTTGGCTTGCAAATGTCCAAAATTCCATTATATTATCCGTATCCTAGCTGTGTCCTAAGGTATTTTCTCATTTTCTTTCGAGCTAAGTCTCTTTTGTACGCGTCTCCGTGTCTGTGTACAGTCTTGGTACGTTATCAATGCAAGTAACAGAGNNNCGTGTTCCCCCCCTCCCCTCGCCCTGAAGGATACCAATACCTAAAGGCCGTTGGAATGAAAAGTAGACGTTCAGTTTTTTTTCAGTTAGATAAATTATCGTTTTCTTAGCCAACTTCTATCTACGATCTAGTTGTAATTACCACAAAGTGTTAGTTACCGTTTTGATATATATTTCCTTATTTGATCATAAAAGACAATATTTTCATAGAAATACATAACTTATTTATTAAGTGAATATTCTTTGTATTTTTTAAAAAGAAATTATCTGATGGCTAGAAAGTTAATAAGAAGCGATTTAACGGTTGTAGAAGTTGTTCTTATTTATATGCTTGGACATTTTTAACAGAAACCATTGTATTTTATAATAATAGATGAAACCAGCTTGCGGAGGTCATGGTAATTATAGTCAGTAAGAAAAGAATTTAACACCTAATTAAAAAATGATAACTTGCACGTCAGAGTTGTATGATTACTTAGCGAAAAACTCCATCAATTCCCATCAACCAATTAACTTGAAGCCATGTAGCACGAATATAGATACGGACAATGAATTTCTAAGCAAATGGGAACACGGACATAGACACGGTAGGACACACGGCAAGAATAGATAAATAATAATTACTTTATATCAACGAAAACATAGTTATATGTGAAAGCATGAAGCATAAATATGTATAAACAAGTATCATATATACAATATTACAGTTTTAACCTAAAATATCTAAAAAATAATATTACATATTTACCCTCCATTTTTTTTAAATTATATATTTAACTCATGCCATGTCCCCAAAAAAAATTAATTAAATTTAACAATTTTGCTGTGACTCCGGCGTCTCTGACTCGGACATTGGGACATGTTGGCGCTTCATAGACTTGAAGGATAATTCGCGACTAGGTGGCCGGCCGTTGCTCATTGCATGGTGGTTAAGTCGTAAATATTATTACTCCATAAATAGGTGAGAGCTTTCATGCCCGTTGCGTATAATCTCATACACAATATAAAACGTGACTACGCCAATTTCTAATAATTTATTTCTCTCATATTTTTTTTTTTGAAACAAAGGAATAGCCCTACAGCCAGGCCACTGCGCAACCCAACACTCAGGGAGAGCTAGCGTGGTCATACCAGTCACAGCCTTCATTTACTTCAGGGTACTCATCCAGTAGAGAATCAAACTCCAGAATGTGAGAAAAACACTCAAAGTCTGTGCATTTGCCCGAACCACGACTGGGACAACCCATGGGTGGGTAACTTATTTCTCTTGTTATATAAAAGTGACTTTTTTTTTTTATTTCCCAAAATTGAGAGAGAAAACGTGAAGGAGGAGACGGGGGTTTTGAGGGAGATTTGTGGGGAGTTGGGTGTAGTAATAACTTTTAGACTTTAGAAACTCACAATCCAACCCACGCAGACGAAATGACGTGTAGACAACTGCCACAATTTTTAGGGAATTTAATTTCACGCTCCTCTTTTATCCAAATGCTTTTCTCTTTTTATTTTGTAGTGATGTGAAATTATATGATTACTCTTTTTATGTGTGAAATGAAAAATGTAAAAGCGTAATAAGTAAAGACATAAAATGGAGTGCACTTGAACAAAAGAGAAGTGCAAAAATCAATTTCAAAATTTTAAACCGTACTATTATGTTCCTCTAAACAATTCTCTCTTTTTTGCCTTCTAAAATCAAATCTACAACAAGAAAACCATTTCACACATCCCTGCTATTTCATTACTCCAATTTTGAGACTGTCTTAAAATCAACTATGTTTTGTTTTCACATCGCGACAATCCTACTGCACATATAGATAATGTCCACAACAATCGCAAAACACATCTGCTTGGATTTTAATTTTAAAAGAGTTATGTAATCAGTCACTTTTATCGTACGGGTACAACGCTAGCTTGTTAACTATTAAAATGTTGTGAGGGACCATGCGTGGGCACCCTTGGCCCTCCCCTGCCTTTGTCCCTAAATGTATTTACAATTTTTGTCGTCGTATTTCTTGTTCTGTTTTCTTTTGATTTAAAATCGATTTTATACACTATTTCCCTGATATATGTATAAATTGCAATACAGTCCATACATAAATGGGCGTTGCTCGCTTGTTCTAAGAGAAAGTGTCACATGACATATTTTAATTTGGTGTACATGCTGGTGATGCATGACATCTGAAGTCAGTTTGGGGATGCTTATGGGATAAAATCCCCACTTCCTCTCCATTTTTTTTTATAACTAGGAGTGTCCGGGGCAGTTGATAGAAAGTTAATAAGAAGCGATTTAACGGTTGTAGAAGTTGCTCTCATTTATATGCTTGGACATTTTTAACAGAAACCATTGTATTTTATAATAATAGATGAAACCAGCTTGCGGAGGTCATGGTAATTATAGTCAGTAAGAAAAGAATTTAACACCTAATTAAAAAATGATAACTTGCACGTCAGAGTTGTATGATTACTTAGCGAAAAACTCCATCAATTCCCATCAACCAATTAACTTGAAGCCATGTAGCACGAATATAGATACGGACAATGAATTTCTAAGCAAATGGGAACACGGACATAGACACGGTAGGACACACGGCAAGAATAGATAAATAATAATTACTTTATATCAACGAAAACATAGTTATATGTGAAAGCATGAAGCATAAATATGTATAAACAAGTATCATATATACCATATTACAGTTTTAACCTAAAATATCTAAAAAATAATATTACATATTTATCCTCCATTTTTTTTTAAATTATATATTTAACTCATGCCATGTCCCCAAAAAAAATTAATTAAATTTAACAATTTTGCTATGACTCCGGCGTCTCTGACTCGGACATTGGGACATGTTGGCGCTTCATAGACTTGAAGGATAATTCGCGACTAGGTGGCCGGCCGTTGCTCATTGCATGGTGGTTAAGTCGTAAATATTATTACTCCATAAATAGGTGAGAGCTTTCATGCCCGTTGCGTATAATCTCATACACAATATAAAACGTGACTACGCCAATTTCTAATAATTTATTTTCTCATATTTTTTTTTTGAAACAAAGGAATAGCCCTACAGCCAGGCCACTGCGCAACCCAACACTCCGGGAGAGCTAGCGTGGTCATACCAGTCACAGCCTCCACTTACTTCAGGGTATTCATCCAGTAGAGAATCAAACTCCAGAATGTGAGAAAAACACTCAAAGTCTGTGCATTTGCCCGAACCACGACTGGGACAACCATGGGTGGGTAAATTATTTCTCTTGTTATATAAAAGTGACTTTTTTTTTCCAAAATTGAGAGAGAAAACGTGAAGGAGGAGAGGGGGGTTTTGAGTAGGTGAGCATTCGGTTTGGTTGGTTTTATAGTAAACCAAGAACCAAACCAATAGCTACGGATTATAAATTTCGAGAACCAAACCAACCCACAAAACGCATAGAACCAAACCAATCCAATCCATTAGACTACGGTTTGGTTTCGGTTTTAACCACGGTTTGTTTTGAACTAAGCTATCATCAATATTGAAGTACTTAAAATTACAAAGAAATTATATTAAAACAATTCATTCAAATTCTTCTAACATCGACCAACTAATTTAAGAGTAGAATCCCAATAATTTCCTCAAACAAATAAAACGAAATACCGGTAAGTCACTAAAATGAACCAACTAAGAATACCACTTATTAAACATCTTAAGATAGTTTAACCTAAGGGCAAAGAGATTGATGCTACTTTAGTACATTAGGTTTATATAGTATAGGGATTGGTTTTCTTATATAGAAAGTTAGGGTAATTAGTCTTGGTAATGGTAGTAGAGGAATTGAAATTGAAAACTAATATTAGTGGATATAATAGATCAATAAATTAGGAAAGTACGCTCCCATATTTATTTGGTGAATCCAACTATACATATTATATATATATTATATGGTTCGGATTGGTTCGAAACCATAACCGTGAACATGAATCCACAAACCAAACCATATAAAGCGGTTTCTAATTCTTTTAAACCATGACCAAACCATACTACTAAATAACCGAACCAAATCTTTCGGTTTGGATTTTGACTGGATTCACGGTTTGACGGATATTTGCTCTAGTTTTGAGGGAGATTTGTGGGGAGTTGGGTGTAGTAATAACTTTTAGACTTTAGAAACTCACAATCCAACCCACGCAGACGAAATGACGTGTAGACAACTGCCACAATTTTTAGGGAATTTAATTTCACGCTCCTCTTTTATCCAAATGCTTTCCTCTTTTTATTTTGTAGTGATGTGAAATTATATGATTACTCTTTTTATGTGTGAAATGAAAAATGTATAAAGCGTAATAAGTAAAGACATAAAATGGAGTGCACTTGAACAAAAGAGAAGTGCAAAAATCAATTTCAAAATTTTAAACCGCATTATTATGTTCCTCTAAACAATTTTCTCTTTTTTGCCTTCTAAAATCAAATCTACAACAAGAAAACCATTTCACACATCCCTGCTATTTCATTACTCCAATTTTGAGACTGTCTTGAAATCAACTATGCTTTGTTTTCACATCGCGACAATCCTACTGCACATATAGATAATGTCCACAACAATCGCAAAACACATCTGCTTGGATTTTAATTTTAAAAGAGTTATGTAATCAGTCACTTTTATCGTACGGGTACAACGCTAGCTTGTTAACTATTAAAAAGTTGTGAGGGACCATGCGTGGGCACCCTTGGCCCTCCCCCTGCCTTTGTCCCTAAATGTATTTACAATTTTTGTCGTCGTATTTCCTGTTCTGTTCTTTTGATTTAAAATCGATTTTATACACTATTTCCCTGATATATGTATAAATTGCAATACAGTCCATACATAAATGGGCGTTGCTCACTTGTTCTATGAGAAAGTGTCACATGACGTATTTTAATTTGGTGTACATGCTGGTGATGCATGACATCTGAAGTCAGTTTGGGGATGCTTATGGGATAAAATCCCCACTTCCTCTCCAATTTTTTTTTTAATAATTAGAGGTGTCCGGGGCAGTTTACACTAGCAGCAGACCCATTTAAAACAAAAACAAAGCTCTTTTAACCTCAAATGAGTTGATAGCACTTGAGATGTTTTGAACTTAAAACATGAGGAGAAAGCAATTAAACTCCTAAATTTTAGACCTTGATTACTAGGTGAACCTTTGGATTCACTTCCTCTCCAACTTTCATCTTCAATTGCACATTTTTTCCCCTTCAAAATATACTAGTAATACAGAATGGATCCCACCAACTACAACTTTAGGTGGCAAAACCACCTAGTATACCTGAGACCATAGCCATTTCGTACAAGTTTTTGATTGCGAGAGGAGGGTGATCGACCCGATGAATTTCCGCTCTTAATGCGAAAGAATTAGGACAAAATCCACTTTGATCCCCTATGGTTTAAGCTATGAACGGTTCGTCTCTAGACATAAGTCCACCAGGTGACCGTCTAGGGTCTCCCGTTTTAGGCCATAATAGGACCCCCAAAATGGTAAAATATACTAAATATTATATGTTTGAACAATTTTGCAAGAAAATGTAGCTTGGTGGTAAGACAACGTGCGTAAGGGCGCGGGATCCTGAGGCCGATCCCTGGCAGCTTAATTTTTTATCGCAAAGTTTTGAATCTGTACAGCAAAAAGTTGCCGAAGCAGAGCTTTGGAGTCTCAAACCCATGACCTTAGGGAATTATAGGCGGTACAACCATTGAACCACAAGGCTAGCTTGTTTCCTACATTGAACAACTAATAAATATATTAGAAAAAATGAGAGACCCCATTTTCAAATCCAGCCTAAGGCCTTAGAAATCTCAAGGTCGGGCCAGTGCAGATACACCTCTTATGGTTCAAAAGTGTGCACATAACACCCTGTGATTTGTGAAATATGCAGATACACACCCTGCCGTCATGTTTTGCATCCATATTAATAGAATTTTGAATTTAAAAAAAATATATACAAGAGGAAAAATACCCTTTTGCCACCAAAATATAATCTGAGCTGTCCATAATGTACTAATTATAGAATAGAGTGTCTCTGTAAAAAATCAACTCGATCAGATATCAATAACTCAGTGATCTAATTCTTGTTAAAATGAATGATAAATTTAAGATTAAAAATTTACTTCCCAATAAATTCGATTCGACTATGAGGTTTTCATTTTTTAATCGACTTGAATTTTGATATAAATGTAATATACTAGTATTCGTCAAACTTTACAATATCAATGCTTCATATCCAACTTTGAGTACATGGGATGAATGGTTAGATTCAAGGAAGAAGAATAATCAAGAGAGAAGATGAGGGCATATTGGACTTTTAATGCTATTTATGTTAATATGAATGAAAAACATGATTGCAGAAAGTGTCTGCACATTTCTCAAACCAAAGGAGGTTAAAGACACTTATCTCCATTATTGGACTTTGCCCAAATAATTAACTAGAAATTTGTACTCGTGAAAGACACTTATCTCCATTATTTTAACCAATCAGTTGAGCTATACTTTAAAAAGCTGAGTCCTAATGCTACAATCGAAAGTAAAAAAAACCTTCCATACAAGTTTTTGCTTGTGAGGAGGGTGGCCCAAAATTTTGGAGTATTAATGAGAACGAACTAGAAACTTATACTCCTTAATTGTCTCCTTGTAATGACAATTATCTCCACTCTAATTTTAATCAGTTGTGCTATGCTTTCAACTTTCAAACAGAGTCCTAATGCAACAATTGAAGATAAATAAACCTTTTTTTTTTTTTTTTTTCCGGTTGACGAACGAAATCATGCATGCATCTTCACAAGCATCGATCAAATATCAACATATGTCGTATGTACGCACAGGGTACATGGTTTTTGCACTTCTGTTTGTTTATCACCACTCTATCATTGCCTATAAGTTTTGTTTTGTTGAGTTAAACATAACCGCGTCATGTACATATGTATTTTAGCCAGTGATTATCACTGTCGGAATTCTATCTTAATCCAGGAACTCCGCCTGTCACGCGTTACATTGGGGGCTATGATAGCTAGAGTTTAGAGCACTGGTTAAATTTTTCACTAAGTAAGAACTCTGCGAATACAACCGACAATATATCTAATTGGAGGATCAAAGTGTAATTTGTGCTAAAAAGAAATAGTTGAATCAGAGGGACCCAGGAACAGGGTGTCTGCACGTGTTACGGGGCCCACCCCAAGTCCCGTTATTTGATTTGAATCATTAATTTGTTCGTCTTGTCAAGTACGTGGTCCATGTAAAAAGTCAGGTAAATTAGACATTGGTAACTGTATTTTAAAAATACATTTTTCTTCGAAAAGAAACAGTCGAAGAAACAACTGTAATTAAGGTGATTTTTTTTTTATCTAAAGTGAACATTAGATGTTCTCCAATCAAATAATTATTGATGTCCGATCAATCTTAATTTTTATGTGGACTACGTACTCAATGAGACTAACAAAATAAATGGTTCAGATCAAATAATGGGACCTAGGGTGGGCCCCATAACGTGTGCACAACACACACCCCGTTCCCTAGGGACCCTACTGAAATCTTATTTTTTGACTTGCAAAAAAACGAATTTATCAATCTTCGATAATAAAGATTAAAATGATCCAAAGCATGATAACATCGCAACGAACAACGTGAATTCCAACTAACTAGGCACCCATGCTTTTTGATAATCATATGCCATCCAGGACCCAAAGGACGAAAAAAATACTAGCAAGATGTACCCCCATCCCAATCTCACTGACGGACGGTGCCAAGAATTTCTCTACACGGAAGGTGACCATGTATCAAGACAAAATATAAAAATAAACAAGCACAACAACAACGTAGAATTTGGAAATATTAGAGTTGGAGCGAGCCTATATACTTTCATAGAAAAATCTTTTTTAAATAGAATAGTAGAGGTTCTTTTTCCCTTGTAGGGGCAACTGCCCGTGCTGATCTCCCCCTAGCTCCATCCCTGATCTTACTGAAACTAGCTACCTCCATTAATCCACATTTTATTTTACACTACTACATATAAACTACTATTTTGTAACTGATCCCTGGGACCAATCCAGCAAGCTAAGGAATTTTTAATCCTATCCAAATCTAATTAACAATGTGGGGTAATCTTGCCAAGCTATGATTATCTTTTGTTAATCTAGTGTGACTTTTTTAGGCGGAAGAGTACAACTACTCCATCTAATCAAGATCGATAGACCAATTTAATGATTAATTAACCACACTAAACCTGCTTAAGTGTCTCTAATTAATTAGAAATCGTTTTTCTCGTTTCACCATCAATTGTCCCAACTTGATCTTATCTCTTACTGTGTTACATGATAATCTACTCTAACAATGACTCGGATTCCACTGGGGTAAATAACGATGATTCTACTAAAAAAAGTGGAAAGGGAAAAAGGTAAAAAGTGGGGAAAAAAGTTTGATTTTCAAAGAGTGAGATCAAAGTAAGATTACAATCATAGTTAACTAACGTAAATTTTAAAGGGATTGCGTCTTTTAATTTAACCGGATTTGCCTTGTCATCTGTGTTTTACAAAGCCAAATCTAAGCTTGTGATCTGTTTTCACAAAGGATATCAATAGGGTTGTAATCAGTCTGGTTCTCTCTCTAACTTTTCTCTTTTCTTTTCTTTGCCTTCTCTCTACAAACATCTGGTAGGGTTTCTGGCAGGGGGCTGGGGTTGCCGGCTCACCCCACCCCACCCCCCACCCCTCCATCACCGGCTGTCCACTCCATGCTATGACGGGTTGTTGGGACGCTTGGTGAGATCCTCAGCCGAATAAGCCCCCGGAATCGAAGCGGCGGTTTATCCGGTGACATGATTACATCTGGGGTTCTGTTTTCTCCTCCTCCTCTCTCTCCAGATCTGTCACTCCCTGAATTTGGTACTCCCTATCGATGGCACCAATTGTCCGCGTGCAGTCTGCCTATGTGCTCTCTTTTCCAATCTTCCTCACCGTGCGAGTTTTATCCGCATTATCAAGCTGGCCCGGCCTTGTTGTTTGGGTGTTGCTTGTTCGAGCCCTGACAAGTTTGTTGTTGTGAGACGGAGATAACTGTTGGTGTTGCTGAATGGTGGGGTGTGGTTGTTGCGGTGATCTGCGATCCCGGTGACCGGATTTAAGAGTGTAGATCTGTTTCTGTAGGTTTTAGTTTCTATTCTCTGTTGCATTTGTTTTTTTGGTTTCCTACCCCTGATGGGGCCGTTTCCTCTCCTTCGGGGGTTTCCTTTGGTTTAGTTGTGCGTTTTTTCTGCGGCGAATGTTGTGCCCAGAAGGTTTGTGTGTGGGAGTGGGGAGCTTTCTTGCTGGCCTCTCCTTTTTGGCTTGATTTGCCCGTTGTGCTGTGGGAATCTTGCTCTTCGTGATGTACTGTTTTTCCTATCAATGGAAACTCCTAACATTTTGGCCCAAAAAAAAAAAAAATCAGTCTGGTTAGCTAGGTTTGGTCTAAACTTGGTTTTTCTTGATGCACACCAAAACCTAAATTGAAACAGAAATTTTTATTTTTATTTTTATTTTTTTGCAAAAACCGAACCAAACCGAACCGGTTCAATACAAAATCCAAACCGAATCAAAATTTTTGTCTCCACTTTTTTTCGGCCGGTTCTGTTTTTTGGGTCTTAGTTTCACTACTAAAAGACCATTTCGATGAAGACTCCGTTTGGCTCACCTTTAACTGGGAGACTCCGGCCGTTTGGTGGGATCATTTTGACTTGCTGTTTTTGTTTTGAGATTATTTTCCCTCACTGATCTCCTGAGTCAAAATCGTCTCATGCGGCCCCTTGTGTGATGCAAAACGGGAACCATCAAAATCCTATGTAACGATCCAAAACGTTCATGTATTCATAAACATTTCCCGTTTGTGGCAACTGTTTGGATGACAGGGACTTTCAGATTTGGGCTGAGAGGCCTCTTTTATGTACTGAATTTGTATTGATCTGAGTATTATTAGATTCATTTAGGGTTTAGGCTTCGACCTCTTCAGGTGGGCTACATCTTATTTGGGTGTCCTCAATTGTTTTCTTGTCAATCATAGGTTTGAGTCTTGAATTGGGCAAAAGATTGTTCTTTAACCATGAAGCTGTTTCCTTGCGCCTATTAGTCTTGTAACAACTTCAAGATTAATACTAAAATTTTCTTTTGCCGTTCAAAAAAAAAAGGTCTCAACATATTTAATGTCCTTGTCAAAAATCAAGTTTATTGAGATTGCCAAAAGCTTGGTCTAATCATATTTCTTTGAAGAGAAATAAACGGTCAAATTGTCTATTCCTCTTGTGACAAATATGATTCTTTCAAATGGATACCAATATTCAACGAACCTGATTTCTAACAAGGAAATTAAGCACATCGAGACATACAAAGTGAATTGTTCAGATTGTCGAATATTAGACTCCTGATCAGCTCTGTTTTGCATCACATAAAGGTTCATTTAATTTGGAATTATCACATGAGAAGATCTCGACTCTGATCTCCTATATCTGTATCTATGCCGAGGGTGCTCTGCTTGGCAGCCCATGAATGAGAATTCTCGTCCCGTCTTCTGGGGCTGCAGGTCATATTTATCTTATGTGGTTCTGCACGCGAATACTTCTTCCTTCGTTTGCTGTTTCTTTAGGTGGACTATCCTGTGATCACTGATGCACAATAATTCCCATAATATTATTGGAACCTGTGTACGGCCACCGACAGTGGCTGCATCGATAGGGAACCGATCAGCACTCAGAGCCCATTCTAGCTGTGTCCCATACGGAAAATTCGAACCATTCACTAATTCTTTTTAAAAAAAAATCGAGTAGTCCTTGTGAAAAAATTAGCTCAATTGGATAAGTTTAGATACTTGATCCAATCTTGTCATTTTCTATTCAGATTTCAAGATCACTCATTTTTTTTTTTTTTTAAATAATGATTGAACGGCTCAAATTTTTTACATGAAGCCCGGTGTGGGACCGATTTTGGTGCTTCCTTCCTTTTCATAAGGCAATGGAAAAATTCGCTCTCTCCCTATATCTCACGAGGTCAGTAATTTCTCCCTACAAATATTCACATACTCTTCTTTATGATATCCAAATAAGCCCGCCACTTCTCAACTTCAACTGCTATTTCGTGTAGAAAACGTCCTTTTTTTTTTTTTTCCTGATAATGCAAGGTGTCATGAGCAATCTTACGAGCTCTTCGGATTAATTTCTATAACCTCTCTTACCACCGTTTTACACATTTATATGGAAAAGTAAGGCAACGCTAAAAATGGCAATGACGTCGAATGTGAAACCTTAAAAAAGAAGCGAACCCAAAAGTTGGGCTCAAGAATCTTGGAAAGAGACATTAAAGAAACTCTTTTTTTTTTTTTTTTGGGTAGTTAATCAAGAGCTTTTATTAGTGGGAAAATATCTGATTAAAGTAAGAAACAATAGAGAAGTAGTCTAAACATCTACATGGAAAGGAACCCATCAAGCTAATCTTGACTACTCGAGAAGATATGTTGTTCTAGTGAAATGCTGCTGGTACACCATCTTCGGCACAGACAGCGCATACAGCATGCGTTTGTGCCCGTCTTGGGTCCAATAAAGATAATCGGAGCAGGTCATTTTGTTCAATATACTTTGCTTAAGGTCCCTGTAAAAAATCAGCTCCATCCGACATCAATAAGGGCATTTACGAAGCAACCAAAATCGCTTAAGAAAATGCCCTTATCGATTTTGGATGCTTCGTCAATGCCCTTATCAATGTCGGATGAAGCTGATTTTTTACAAAGACCTTGAGAAAAATATATTGAACAAAATGAGTAGCTCCGATTATCTTTGTTGGACTCGAGACGGGTCCAAACGCGCGCTGTACGCGCGATCTGTGCAGAAACTGCTGTACCTGTAGCAGAGTCCGTTGTTTTATATGCATCTTATTCCAAATTTGCCTTTTATGGCTGCAGACTGAATCGAAGTAAATTTGATTAATTTGTTGTTGCACCTCTACAATTTTGTTAATATAATTCGTATTCGATTTTGGTAAAAAGATCAAATTGTCGGTCAGGTTTTTTTTTCATTCTTATCTCAGCAATGGTTGACCGAGAGCCGTTCATTTGCCAAGATAAAATTCGAGCTATCGGATGTATGATTCGAAGGCTTGGATCGTGCACAATGCGCATGCTGTGCACTTGTGCACAATAGGCTCCCCCAATTACCTTTTGATGTGGTCTCAAAGAAGCATAATAGTGTAAATTAATTTAGCGTAAGTGAAATCATGATATTCTTTTAACTTTTTCCCTCTCACAACCTCTTTTAAACTAAAAAAATTACTGTGTTTTCATAGTTTGTAGCTATTATTCTTCAATTTCTTGGATGTGTGCACCATAAATATAAATATGCAGTTGGTATAGTAAATTTTTGGCATCTATATGCAGTTGGATTTTGCTATGGGAGTCGATTTGTCCACTACACTTCTACTTGATAAAATTGGCCAATTACGGGTGTTTTTTTTTTTTTTTGGGTCAACCGATAATAAATCATGATATTATAACTCCAACCAAAGAGTACATCAAGATGAAAACTCGTACTTAGACAAAGGATCAAGTAACCACAACGGCGGATATTCATCCCACAGACTATACCCCAAACCAACTAAACTTTTTCATGCAGAAACAAGAAACATCCCAACTGGGAGAAACTCAGTCGAGAGAAAAACTCACGGCAAGAAACCGGAGAGAAAACCTCCACGAAAGGGAGAAGAGGATTGCAAACCAACAAAAAAATGAAAAAAAAACCTCACCATCATCATCCACCAACATAAATCTCCAACTCCGACAATCCAATCATGCACAAAAGCTTCGCACCCACATCGCACATCTAAACCGCACCATCAGAGATGAGTCACCGGCGAACAACGAATATGACCAGTCAACGGCCAATTACGGGTGTTTAGCATGTCGAAAAAGTAAAAAATTAAGTTTTTCATTTTACTCAAGAACTAAGATAAAAAAAAAAAAAAGGGTAACAACTAGGTATTTTAATTAAGTGAATTTTTTGAGAGCTCAAATGCAGTGTATTTTTTTTTTTTTTCAATTGGGAACCTCATAATGACAATCTTAGTAGCTAAGTTTTAGAGACATTTGTCTAATTGAATGTTATTTGATTTTTGATAACTGTGGCGAATGATCTATGAAATTTGACAATTTAAACTAATAAGCAGAAATATTTTGATAGGAATTTATATTAACCGGGTATACTTGGAATCGCCTTGTTCATAGCACGGATTTTATGCTAGTTTGACATATGTTAGGAAGTTAGGAAGTTAGTAGACACAAAAGTCTTGAATTCAAGATCTTGGTGAACTTGGAACGAGCATCCAACTAACTAACTGGGCCAGTTTGCAAGTTCAACTGTTGATCATTTATCTGACTCGTCAATTTTGTTATACCTACCAAAAAATTAATGTTTGGATCGGATAATAGTAGTGATCATGTGATTGGAACATATTTATATTGAAACTTATAATTCTCCAAAATCATACTAGTGGTTAAACTTTTTCAAGGTCACTATAATTTTGTATAAATGCCCAAAGTAGGTAGGAAGCCGAACAAAATAGACAATTCCATTTGTTAATTCCCTAAGATGGGACCCATACTTGAAAATATAAACAGAGCTTGCAATTGGTGTGCTTTTTGGCTAGGGGCGTACAGCAAGGCCACAGATCAAATTGGTGGCAATGTGGTATGAAGAAACCAGACTCCGCACACGGAGTTGGTGGCATCAACTTTTTTTTTTTTTAAACACGAAAGGATTAGAGAGTAACTTCCAGTACTACCATATGATCATTCTTTGGTGGAAAAGTCGAAGTTCCATTAATGGAGGAAAGCAATACCAATATACTACTATTATATAATCATTGTTACCCTTTCTCTCTCATCAACATGTCTCGTCCTAGCTCTGGAGCCCACCAGGCGAACGCCTTGGGGCCTCAAATTTTTGGTCCAATAAGACGACTTCCAAATATAGAATAGGGATGATGCTATGATGTCCCCGATCATTTTGGGGACACTGTAATTTTTGGCATAACATGACATAACTAAGGTATAACCAAAAACCAATCAAGGCATAACCAAAAATCAACCAAGGCATAACCAACCAAGTTATGCCTTGTTATGGTTTTGGTTATACTTGTAATGAATTTGATTATGCTTATAATGATTTTGTTATGCCAAAAGTTACGGTGTCCCCAAAATGACCGGGGACACCAAAGTCATTCCCTAATAGATATATACAATGTACGTCAAATATTTTTCAAATAGGTCATGATGTAGCACAACACCTTCGGTTTTGGTAAGGAAAAAAAAAAGGTAGCGAATTGACGCCGCTAAGATTCGGACTCACGAGCAACGGTACCAGTGAGGTGTAACAAGCAGATTACCATTGAACTACACGGTTATTTTCCTACTCATGTCAAAACACTAGTTTTGGAATATGCTAATATTGGCTATCTCAATATTCGCATAGAATAATAATGGAATAATGTCCCTTTGCCCTAGCTAATTTGGAGGCCCAAGAGTTGGTCCCACGCCCTTTGGATAAACCCTAAATCAGGCTGCACATCAACATCAATGTATGTCTTTACTCATAATGTGCCCGAGGCTCTAACAAAATACTCCGGAAGAGAGAAATTAATGCCTGGGCCAATGTTCGGTTGTAGGTATCTATCAGCAGCTTAATCTTTTTTTTTTTTTTAAAGAGGTCATAGCGGTATATACTGCATAGCCAATAAAATTTACAAGGAAACCAGATATAAAGATGGCAACTATGGTTGTTGTTTCGAAAAATCACTGAGACGCCTTTTTCTTTCACTTGCTATCGGATCACTTAATATCTTTCATCTTTAAAACCGATCATCCGCACTCATCGGCCATCGATATCGAAACTTTGTTACTTCCTTCCAAATCGAAGTTAATCAAACCAAATCAAGTTTATTAGAAGTAGATGGATCTAGATAATTGCACAAAACTCTACACTATTAATTATTGTGTTGTGTACATGGTCCCCACAAAAGCTTGAGGATAAGCTTCCTCTTTCTAGTAATGTTTTTAATGTGCTCGATTGCATCATTTGGGCAATAAAGTAATAACCAATAATGAAGAGATTAGAATATTCGTGTGCATATCCAGAAAAAAAAAAAATGAAATACTATAATCCTTCAGAACTCAAATGATTGGCCAAGCTGACATGTAATCCAGCTATACACTTCACCATTAATTTTTCAAAAAAAGCATATTGAAATATGATTTTAAAACTCTAAATTTTTATACTCGTTTTAAAAGTTGCATTTTAGTGCTTCAAATTACACGGAATAAAATAAAAGACAATGTTTGGAGTGCACTTATAAGAGGTGGAATGCAGAAATCATTATCTGCTTAGAAAATTTTCATATATATATATATATAACGAGATTCTCAACTCATGAACATCTTGTGAGTTGCAATACATTTTTATCCATTTATAGCCGATTGTCGCATATGCAAACATATTTTTTACTCCCTCCGTTTCAAATTGCTCGTCCCTTGTACTATTTGGGGATGTTCCAAATTGTTAGTCCTCTTTGAAAAGTCAAAATAAAATGCGTTCAATCTTCTGAAATAGTTCATTTTCCGATAACAATGATTTCATTCAAAAGTTGAAATATAAGGGCATTGCTGAAAATTAATATATCTTTTTTAATGCGAACGTATTTATTGCACGTCTCCTTAAAAAGTTAGAATTTCCGTAAAGGACTTACATAATTACTAGTCACAATCATGCTTCAAATAAAGGATTAGGTAGGATTAACAACCAATTATATTACTAGTAGTATGCGCGTGGAGCCCCTTACAAGTATGAAGTCATTGTGCTAAATTTGTATCACTGGAGTTTTTTAATTCGAAGGCCGATTGACTACTTACTTTCTATTTTCTCCACAAAAGAGAAAAAGTGTTAAATATTTCTCTGACATCTCCTGAGATTTTTCTTAATGAAACATATCTCCTCCACGTCTGATAAATGACTACAAACCTCTATGTGGTTTTAATGATTATTTTATCGGCACCCAACTAATAACTGTTCGACAAAAAACGTGATAGAATTAACCAAAAGTGACTTATATTAATTGGCCAATTCAACATTTTTGGTAATATAATAAATACTAGAAAGCCCTCAGTTCTCAATTTTTTTTGACCAAAAAGGAAAATTTGTCATTTCTAAACAAAATGGTTCTTTGACTTAACAAGTAAAAAATAAAAAGCTATTAATTAATTTTATATTTTTTTTTCAAAACAATTATCCCAATGGACAAAGAAAATATAATTTTGATCAACACAAGTGAGAGTTCATTGTTTTTTTTTTTTAAATTTCTTTTTATGATCAGAAAAGAAGAATTTTTTGTTGCAAGTCACTTTTAGCTCATTTCGTCACGTGTTTAGACAACCAATTGTCGATTTTGAGTATCAGTGAAATACACCTAGAAACCACAAAAGTTTTATTGTCATTTTTCACACGTGAACTGAGCATCCGTCATTAAAGAAAACCTCAAGGGGTTATCAATGAATTTTTCCCAAAAGAAAAACAAGCCGTTTAAAAAAATTTAAGGTGAAAAAAACCCACGATTTCTAAACAATAACGTTCCAGGCAGGCTAAAAGAGAGAAATGAACGTGCGCAGCGAGTGGTTCGTCCACCTTGGACATGTGGGTCCCAACCTTCTATCCCAAATCTCACTCTGCTCTATAAAAGCCTTTAATATCTCCGACTCATACATTACAGCAAAAACAACTTGGCCAAAAGATAAAAATAGTAGTAAAAGAAACACTCTATGGCCGAAGCAGCCGCCAAAACTCCGATCAGTCACCGGAACTCGGGCGAGGTCGCTAAGTATTCGGGCGAGTATGAGAGCGCGGTTCTGATGATCTTTGGAAGCCTGGAGGAAGGCGAATGGTCACCGGAAAGCTCGTGCAACTCCGGAGATAGCTTTAACAGCGGGGACTTTGTTGAGGAGCTGGAGGAGGAGGAAGTGGATGAGAGTTCTTGCAATGTTGAAGAAAACAAGGCCTTTTGGGAGTCTGAGGAGCAGCTTGTTCAGGTGATTGGACAAGGCTAATTTTGGTATATAGCGTGATTGTTTTTTTTTTTTTCCTCCCCGGCAAACAAAATGTTTTGTAAAACTCGAAAGAGATAAATCGAGGGAAAAATCAGTAAAGCGTACAAATGCTTAGCTGTGCAAAATGGAAACAAAACAAACATCCGACCGTATTGGGATTTGTCCTACATTAGTTAATTATCTCCTCCAAAATTAGTATATGAGCCTAGGCGATCTCTTCACTCTTTGCCAATTGGTTTGAAGTTTAATGCTTTACTATGGTATCAGATCTAGAGTTTCGGAGAATTTATTCCCTTTATTTGTGCCATAAGTGTACCGTTATTTGTGTGATCCAAGTTTTATATGGATCCTTTGATTACCTCTCTATGTGCGAGTCGGGGAGTGTTGGGAATTGTCCCACATTGGTTAATTATCTCTTCCAAAACTAGTATATGAGCCTGGCGAGTGCGACCCCATTAGTTAATTATCTTGTCCAAAATTAGTATATGAACCTGACGAGTCGGAGGTCGCACATGCGGGAAAGTATTAGCATTTGTCCCACATTGGTTAATTATCTTCTCCAAAACTAATATATGAGTCTAGACGACCTCTCCACTTTTTGCCAATTAATTTGGAGTTGGATGCTTTAGCAGACCGACCAACAGTTGGATAAAAATACACCTCAATGCTATGTTATACATTCAACTTCCGAATACCATCTGAATAGCCCTTAGAGACCTTTACTGTGTTGATATATCAACCTTCGCTTTCATCCACATCTCCACTTTGTTTTGTTGGGTCATGAACCCGACCTGGAACCCGCACCCCCAAGCACAAGCACAAGCACGCAAACACAACCAAGCACAAACATGAGAGATGCGAGGAAAAACTTCGTATATGTATTAATCACAAAACAAATACAATATACATGAAAAAACCTCTCCGGCACGCCACAACTCGGTTGCTCTCACTTCTCTCTCTCTCTCTCCCTCACTCCGGTGGCTCTCTGATAGTCTCTCCGGACATCTCCGAGGAGCCTGCCTCCTCCTCGCTCACGCTCTCTCTTGACCCCTCTCTGTCTCACTCAGCCCCCACACGCACACTGCCCCTTGGCAGTCAATACAAATACCAAAACACATGGGGAGTAATCCACTACACTCACATCCACCCTACTTGGATGTACCCAACAGATTTTGATATCTATCAAACTTCACTTTCATCCACATAAGGAAATCGTTACTCAAAGCCGTTCCATTTTCTTGGCTTTTTGCAGGCAACTTTGCGGAGGAGTAGCTCTATAGAAACCAAAATCAGGCATGCTGTAAAGGATGCTCTAAAGGAGATAAATTTGGAGGGAATAGGTTGTGATTGCCTGGGACCGGTGGCCGAAGGTTGCCGGAACTGTAGACAGAGAGAGATTTCCGATCGCCTTCGAAATGCGGGTTATAGTTGTAACATCTGCAAGTCCAAGTGGAGGAGCTCGACAGATATTCCATCAGGTAATTAACCCAAATATTTCTTGAAATTTTTTTGTTGACACTTATACTAGAATATTTTAAGATGACCAAACTACACCTTCATTTGTCTTATAGAACTCTGCTTTTGTTCTGTTTTTCCTTCCAGGGGAGCACACCTATTTGGAAATAGTAGACAATACAAGTTCAAAGAAAGGAGAAACAATTAGGGTCGTAATTGAGCTCAACTTCCGAGCTGAATTCGAGATGGCAAGAGCTGGTGAAGAGTACAACAGCTTGATCCGACGATTACCCGAAGTGTTCGTTGGAAAAGCTGAAAGACTGAGAACCCTGATCAAGATACTGTGCTCGGCAGCTAAAAAGTGCATCAAGGACAAGAAGATGCACATGCCTCCATGGAGGAAGCACAAATATATGCAAGCTAAATGGCTAGGTAAATGCGAGCAAAATTCGTCATCAGTGAATTTTTTGGCGAAGAATTTGGATCAGCAGGCGCCGCGGAAGCACAGGGCTTCCTTGCTTGCCTTCGATTTCCTGGAAAACATGCCGAGTTTGCATTGTAGTACTGCTATTAGAGTTGTTTGATGGTGAAGAAATTTTGAAGTTCTGTCAACCACCTGGTTTTGTGATATGTCCCTCGGATTACGCTAGTGTAATTTTGTGAGTTTTTGCTCGGATTTCACTGTTGTAATATTTTATATCCCATAATTATAGTCTATCTCTTTGTCTAGAGATGTCATGTCCCTAAATACATGTCCACTTTGAATAATCAAAGGGATTTTTCATTTTTTTTTTTTGGTAATTTTTAAGGAGCGTCCTTCATCAGTGGGCCGGTATAAGCAGTTTTTTTTTTTGGTCAAAATTTAGAAGTGCTTTCATTGGTACGAAAACCATCCATCAATAATGGATAGCCATCGGTATAAGTAGTTTGAAAGGGTCGATTAGACAGAAGTGATTCTAATGAAGTACCTTTTGATTAGGGTTAAAGTGCATTAAATGTATATTTCCTTAAAAGCTGGAATTTAAAGAAGAGACTTAAATAATAAAATTATTGGACACAAAAGGAGTAATTACCATAGTTATCTAAAACATAAGATTATATAGGATTTGAAAACAATTCCGAACGCGCTAATTTGGACCTAAATTTACTCGTAATGACTAGTTCAAACAAGGGACTATTTCAGTTGGTAAGATTCTTATATCTCACTAGGTCAAAAGTTCAAATTTTGCTACCTGCGTGTGGGTGTTCTTTACTTAGTGGGACACTTTTTTTCTTTAATTATTTGTTTTTTCCATGTGATGAGCTTGTTTATTGCATTCGTTGAGTTGTTGGACTGATTATCTCGTGGACTGTCACAACTGGTATCGTAACCTGAGGTTTGTACTTTCTGATTCATACATGCATGATGTAAATGAATATCTCTCCTATCGATTGACAAAATAAAAAAAAATTAACTTCTAATCAGCTCACGTCATTTTCCAATTTTTTTTGTTGCCCACCTCATTCTTCTTCCATTATCCATCTTATATAGGAGTACATTAATAACTAGTCCAAAATCCTTGTTGTATTTGAGATATTAATCCTAGTTCTCATTGCCCCTAACATTGAAATTCCCATGGTTTAGACGTGGTTATTATATGCACTTGTTAGACAGACTATATGTACCTAAGAGATTAGTTGGTTTGAAGCCCTGATGACGAGATTACTAGTAAGAAAACTCATAGGAAATTTTCTCGCAGAATATTACTAGTATTAGTTTTGTAGCAACTACGAAAAAACCGCCACATTGTTCTGAATGGATTTTTGTTGTTACATAGTAAATGATCCCCAAATGCACTTTTGGGGAAGGAGGGAGAAAAAGGTAAAAAGAGGGCGAACTTTGGGGTCTCAGTGGTGAATATTATAAAAATCATAATGCAGGAATTGACATAAAGTTGAAATTGTAACCTTTAGTTATCTAAACTTCTCCGCATGGAAATCCAGTGTGTGGTGCATTAACTTTTTTTCATGGAAAATGCAAACAATATTTATAAACTATATATAATCATTAGTTTAATTAAATTCACTTACAAAACTATAGGGTCACCGGATCCCTAAGAGATCATCTCCAGCAAATTTCTCAATAATTTTCCAAATTTGTTCTCTGTATCTTGCTAACAATACAGACATATATGATTATTTATAAAAAATTGGACTCTGACTTATGCCAATAATATCAACAAAAAATGCTATCTGTCCAAATTTGTTTTCTGTATCTTACCAACAACATAGACAAATATGGTTAATTATAAAAATTTGGAGTCTATGTTATTATGCTGTAGACACATAAAATTTACTGCCAATCACAAGTTGCCACGTGTTGCGAGACCTAGTAAATAGGGCACAGTAAATGGCCAATCAAATGTTGCCATGTGTCTCAAGGTCAAAAGTCAAGATGATACGTATAAGCCAATCAAATGGTGCCACGTGTCAAAGTGACACAGTTATTATTTTTATTGAGACTGGCCAATCAAATTAAGTCACTTGGTGAAATAATAATTGTATTTCTCTCTGTATGTAATTATCTTTCTTAAAATAAAATAAAGAAGGATAATTATTGAATTATAATTATCTCGTTTACACTAAATAAAGAAATAATTTAAGGGAGATAAATATGCAGGAAGTAGAGATTGATCATGACTCTCCATCCTACATCTCTATAAAAGAAAGAAGGATAATTATTGAATTTAATTATTTCTTTTACACTAAATAAATAAATAATTAAAGGGAGATAAATGTGAAGGAAGCAGAGATTGGTCGTGACTCTCCATCCCACATCTCTATAAATAGAGGTGCTCCCCCCTCATATTTTCCATCAGCACATTGAAGCACACAAGTTCCAGAGCTCTGAAGATCAAAGCCCTCAAGCCCTTCAGAATTCTTCAAAACAAGAAGGTTCTTCAGATCAAAGCTTCAAAGCTCCGAAGAATATACAAGTCAAGTCCACATCAAACAAGACGGTTCTTCAGATCAAAGCTTCAAAGCCCTGAAGAACGCTCAATTCAAATCTCCATCATCAAATCCAAACTCCAAAACTCTGAAGATCAAAGCTGCGAAGGCCCTTCAGAATCTTTCAAGTCCACATCAAGCCAAACACTCTTCAGTTCAAAGTATCCAAGCCCTGAAGTACGTTCAAGCCAAGTCTGCCAATCATTAGTCTCCTTCAACCAAATGAAGAAGATCTCAAATACTAATTTGAGACCAAGCTCTGAAGCCCTCAAATCAACATCTGCAAATCCGCATCTCCTTCAACCAAATCGAAGAAGATCTCAAATACCGACTTGAAAAGAAGCTCTAAAGCCCTCAAGTCAATATCCACAAATCCGTCATCTTTTTCACCTAAATTGGAGAAGATCAAGCAATTCAACTTGAGAAAAAGCCTCAAAGCCCTCAAGTCAAAGCTCGTCAAATTCGCCATCATCTTCGCAAAGACCGCAGAAGATATCGCCGTTCAAATCGAGATCAAGCTATCAAGCCCTCGTTTCAACAACCGAAGAGAAGAATTAGAGGATTAATTTTCTTTGAAAATTGCATTAGAGATTGTAACCCTAAATTTCTCAAATTAATAAAATTGACTTATTCAGCATCTTTCCGTCTTTTTTTGTAGACTCGAATTTTGCGTGATACAGATTTTGGCACGCCCGGTGGGACAATCTCTACTTCTCATCTCTTCTCTTTCCAAATCAAATTTGAAGGTTACACATATTATCAAATATGTCTGGAGGAAATAAGGGTGCATCTTCCATGACGCCAAGCAAATCAAGCCTTTTATCATGCATGTTGGGGGCAAAAGAAGTTGACACCAATAAGGGCGAGCACGTGTTCCTACACCCGTCCATCCTCCGAAGGTCGAGGAAAAGTAACAAATCTACACCTTCCTCTTCTTGTGAAGATCTGCACTACACTGATGACGAAGTCGTGCCGGTCATGATGGTGCAATCGTCTACTCTTGAGGAACAACTTACGGCCTTGACCAAGACACTTGAAAAGCTTGTGAAGTACAATCAACGACAAGAAGCTCAACTTAAAGAGCTTTCAGATAAGGTGGATCAAATGGGAATGTCAAGGTGCAGCGAGAAGGAGTCATCTGAATCTATGATCAAAGAAGCTCCACGCATCGTCCTCAAAACTTCGCTTGAACCTATTCAGCAAGATGTTCTCCAAACCTCGCACAAAGCTACTCCAGAAGATATTTTCTTAGTCTCGCGCGAAGGTATTTCACACAAAGTACTCAAAGTCTCAACAAACCCAGAGACTTCAAGTAAAAAGATGCAAGTCTCCATTGATGGATCAACACCTGCTAATCAATTGAAGGAATTCATCATGGGGGCAATTGCTGAAAAAGATGCAAGGGGATCTCAAACTTTTCGATCATATGCCAAGCCGTACACACGGAGGATCGAACAATTAAAGATGCCAGAAAATTATCGACCTCCGAAATTCCAACAATTTGATGGCAATGGAGACCCCAAACAGCATCTTGCACATTTTGTGGAGACATGTAGCAGTGCTGGAACGGATGGAGATCTGCTTGTCAAACAATTTGTACGATCATTGAAAGATTATGCTTTTGATTGGTACATAGACGTGGAGCCGAATTCCATAAACAGTTGGGACCAATTGCAGCAAGATTTCCTCAATAGATTTTTCAGCACACGGCGCATTGTCAACATGACTGAACTCAGCAACACTCGCCAGCAAGAAGGCGAGTCAGTCATTGATTACATCAACAGATGGAGAAGCTTAAACCTCAATTGCAAAGATCGCATGTCAGAAGCCTCGGCCATTGAGATGTGCACCAGAGGGATGTGTTGGAGCCTTCAATACATTTTGCAAGGCATACAACCAAAGACTTTTGAAGAGTTGGCCACACGAGCTCATGACATGGAGCTTAGCGTCTCAATTTCTGAAAAAGAAGATGACTTTTTTCAAGAGCAAAAAGATCAATGTTGCCAAGAAAACTCTTCTTCAAGTAAATTGAAAGCAAGTGGTGAGCTTTCATCCCAAGAGTCTGATTCTTCTGTTGGCTCACCAAAATTGGAGTACAACGACGAGGAGGACGAAGATGAAGCAACATCGTACTCAATCACGATGATCTTTGAGCCTTCAAACATCATAACTCCACAAAGTCAACAAGTTATTCTTCGAAGTACATCAAATTCAGAAGTGCTCTTGGATACGAGTCTAAACTATCTTCCATCTTCGCAAGTTTGAAGATTCAACCACACTCCATGACGCATGAGTCTAAACTGCATGTTATTCCCGGCCCACAGGAGTTTAAACTGTGAATGGCAAATTAAAAAAAAAACCACAAAAAAAAAATTTTATGAACTACGTTTGACTTGATCCCATTTGGGGTACGTAGGCAGCTTTAAATTTCAATTCAAAGCACAGTCATAACAAAAAAAAAAAATTATGTTTACTTTATTCTTCAAAGGATAAGTAGACTAAATATTGAATTTTATTCATCAAACCAAATCAAAGAAAGCAAGCAACATGTGGTGGATCGTGTAGACAGATTGTTCATTTGACTTCTCAAAAGAACTGGTATCCTTAGTCTCGTGGTTCAAATTGAGATTCCATGCTCTCCAACACATCTTCTATGCTCAAAGCGTAGACCTAAGGCACTCCAAGCATTTGCCACATCAAAGTTTCCCTTCAAACTTCATGGGGGATGGCAGGAGGAATATGCTTGTTGCCTTAGTTTGCTTTGACATGAACTCTTCAAACTTCATGGGGGATGGCAGGAGGAATATGCTTGTTGCCTTAGCTTGCTTTGACATGAACTCTCCAGCTTCGTTGGTGATGGCAGAAGGTCATTCTCTTGCCTTCGTTTGCTTCTGTTAAATTCCTTTGACTCCATGGGTGCTAACCGAAGATAGAGTCGCTCCATTGCCTTGGTGTGCTCTTATTGTGGTCCCCAACCTCATGGATGATTACAAAAGGTAGAGTAGCTCGCATGCCTTGGGCTGCTTTTGTATGAATTCTTCAAACTCCAAGGATGATGGTAGAAGGTAGAGTCACTTCCTCTTTCTTGTTCACTTTTGTCGTGGTCACTCCAACTTCATGGCAGAACCTTCCTAGCAAGATTGGCTTCAACATGCCAATCAAAAGAAAAGATTGGCTCCAACTTCATGGCATAACTTAGGCAATGGCTTCAAAATCGTGGCATGCGTCAGGGACCATCCTAACATGGCATGAGTTTCTTGGCAAGGCATTGGCTTTAACATTGTGGCAGGCTTCAAGAACCTCCTAGCACGGCTTCAACTGGCTTCAACACTGTGGAAAGCTTTAAGAACCATCCTAGCATGGCAGCACCCTCCGAGCAAAACATTGGCTTCGACGTCGTGGCAGGCTTCAAGGACCTTCTTAGCATGGTATAAGCTAGCTTCAATACCACGGCGACCTTTGATGAGCTCTTCTTTGGCATAGTCCTAACACAAGGAATTCATGAAGAAATTGCGGAGCAAAGCTTGAAGAAGTTGCAGAGCCTTAAAGCTTGAAGAAGTTGCAGAGCCTTAAAGCTCGAAGAAGCGGCGACACCTTAAAGCTCGAAGAAGCGGCGGAACCTTAAAGCTCAAAGATGTGGCGGAACCTTAAAGCTCAAAGAAGCTGCGGAGTAGAGCTCAAAGAAGCGGTGGAACCTTAAAGCTCGACGAAGCAGTGGAGCCTTAAAACTTGAAGAAATGGCAGAGCAGAGCTCGAAAAAATAATAGCAGCGGAGCCTTAAAGCTTGAAGAGGCAATGGTTGCAGAGTTTAAAACTTGAAGAGGCAGTGGCTATGGAGCGTAAAGTTCAAACAAGCAACTGTGAAGATCAAAATCTGCAAAAGAAAACATTGACTGGGCATTAGTAGATAATTCAGAGCGTTGCTGATATGTAAAAGAAAAGTCAAGCGGTGTAAAATTTTGGGACCCAAGTTCTCTGATCATTCGCCTGGTGAAATTCTTTGTACCTGCAAGTAAAAGAAAAAAAAAAGTCAGCCCACAGGATCAAAATCATTGTGAATTAACTAAGCAATGTACAATTTTGGTCTAACGAATTATCATGACGTACTGTGCACAATCTATTTTAGCAGGGTCACGGAAAAAATTTGGTTCCAGTCCTAAGTGGGCTTCACACGTGCTGGCATGGGAAAATTGGGAGCAACAGGTGTGCGCCAAGAGTGACGGTGTCATACGAGCTAAAAGACCAATACATGCCGTGATACGAAAACGGGGTCTATGGTTTGCCATACATTCGGTGGTACCCAAGAAATCAAGAACACAGTGTAGAAAGCCAAAGCCAAAGAGGACAAAATAGTTGTGAATCATCCTATTGTGCTTGCAAAATTATTAGCTACGTGGTTGTATGTCCAGTGTTTTGATTAGTCACAGCAAGGAGATCAAGTGCAGAAGCAAAATAATTTGAAGAGGAGTGTGCCGAATCGGGACATGCAAGAAATTAAAGCGGAACAACTGTTTATGTGCTTGATGTTTTTTACTCTTGTTCCTCCGAAAAAAGGGGACTGTTACTTTCTAATGGGGCCAGATCATTACAAAGCACAAGAAGCCAAAAGCAAAATAATAAAAAAAGTGACAAAGCAATGAAGAAGGAGAGGACTTGCGAGGTTTCTAAGCAGACCCAATTGTGAGAATTGGCTTCTATTCCTCTGTATTTATAGTGTGGGGGGCTGATTTCTTCTCCGTTATCGTGAGCCTTCTGAACCGAGTGACGTAACACCTGCAGAACCGGAGGGGGTTGTTCCTCCGGGAAAAAGCTCCGACGATCTAATCAGAAAAGGAGCCGGGAAGAAGTTTGGTCAGAAAATATATGTTAGGGGAATCCAGAGTGTTTTTAGAGCTTACCTTCTACTTGTAGTAGGTACCTCAGTATTTATAGGCGGAGAGAGGAAGAGTGTAGAACGGGTTGTGTCTGTCACCCACGTGCTCGATGACGCTCGGATGACGTCACGAGTCAGAAGCATTAATTGAACGCCGCCTGTTGGGAAGAGGGGAGCCGCCCAGTCAGAACAAAAAAAAGGGGGGGTCACATCAATCAGAGACGTCCCATCCGTTATCAGAGATACTCTCCTGCGATTCTGTGGAACCTTCTAGAAGGTTCTGGAGCTGTGGCCTCCGAGTGAAGTCATCGTATCCGAAGGAACGAGGAGCAACAGTTAGCGTACTTCACCGAACGAAAGACATCTGTCTTTTACCAGATCCGAACAAACGGGTATCTCCCTTCGGAGCATGATCGAAGCTCGGCCGGGTCCCTCAAGACATTTTATCCTTCGGAGAACGTGTACGACTGACGTCTCTGGGTTCCTTGTGGAGCAGATGAACTGAGACAACTAACTGGTCAGGAACGCCATATCAAATCCCGAGCCTTTTGAACCTCTTGGACCTTCGGATATTTCGCCCCACTACAATAGCCCCTCAACTCCTGTTTCCATAGTTGTAAAGCTTCGGAATGGAAGGAGGAGTTGAAAAATCAGAAGTGGCCGAGGAACAATCCGCCACCGAACCAGAACCGTTGACATGAACTTCCGAACGCCAACGCCAGTACCATGTCAAACGTCAGAAAGATGTCGAAGCGTCAGGTCCGTACTTTTCATTTAATGCTTCTGCAACCGCCAGCTTCAGAAGAGGCCACGCGTCCATCCGCCACTGGATGTCGATACGGCGTAGCCCGTAAGTCTCCACGTGTCAGACATCGACGGTCACATCAATCTCCCGCCCAAATCCTACGGTTGGGGGTTCGGCGATGCTTCGAATTCCACCCTAGGTATAAAGAGGCGACGAGAGGAGAGAGAAAATCACTTTTTCTCCCTCTCTCAGACGTTTGAGCAGTTCCAGCCGTCCCCATTCTCAGAAACTCAAGCCATCTGCAGATTTCGACGACTTTGAAGCCCTCGACCCAGATTTTTCGTTGATTTCCAGGTAGATCTTTGCTTTTTCACTCTCTTCATGCATCTCAGTTACCGTTTTTGGGTCGTTTTTCTTGCTTTTCGCCTGATTTTCCCGCCTGTGCACTGTAGAAAACTGTAGAAAACGTTGAAGATATTCATATGTTCTTCCGAACGTAGTTGAATCTTCAACATCTGTTCTTCCGAGCACCAATAGGAATACCCTCTTTCCAGTTTTAATCTTTATTCGGAACTCGGAATCTCTGCTTCGGTTAATCGTCTCTCGGAAGGAGCGGTTCCCTCGGAGTCTTACTTCACCAAACATAGGCACATTAGGATTTGACCATGCAATTCGCTAACGGTCTTTCCCCTTGCACTTGATAGGTATGGCTACTTCTGCTTCGGTTTGGTCTGGGGAGTCATTTCGCTCGGTAGATAGCGCGGACTTAGGCGCTGGAGGCTCGAACCTTGCGATTTCCGACGCTATCTCCAACCTAGCTCGGCATTACCGTGTTCGGGAGAGGAACGGGGACTCTGGAGACTCTGCGGGAACGGACATCCCTGCTAGCATCACTCCTCTCCGAACGATGCCACCGGACAGCGAGATCGTTGATTTGGAGGTGGGCGACGAGGAGGAAGGCGCTGAAGATGCCGAGGAAACAGTTTCCGAACGAGAAACATCCGAGAGAGGAACGCCTATGGCTTCCTCCAGCCATACCGAGGTTATGGGTGGAGCCGCAGGGTCTTCCTCCAACCCTCCCAAGAAAAAGAGGAAGATAGTCCCCTTGGACCCTGACGTCATTCCTGACCGAACAGGGAAGGACCCCTGCCAGTACTGGAAATCCTTCGAGAGCGAAGAAGGCATGAGGTCATTCCGAAGGGATTACAAAATCCCGAATGATGTGGTCATCACACCAGTTCCCGGCCCTCGGATTAGGTTCAGTGATGAACACATCACGGTTCCACTAATGGCCATTACCGAAGGTGGCCTGAGGTTTCCGATGCACAGGGTCCTCAAGGAGGTCCTTTCGCTCTTCTCGCTCACTCCTTGCCAGTTGAGCGTTAATTCTTTTAGGATCATCCACTCCATAATAAAGCTCGCCGAGCTAAAACTGTATCCACTTGAAGCACACCACATTTTTGAGACTTACACAATGTCTCGCAACGTGAGATATTCGCGATACTACCTGTGTTCCCGAAGGAACATGGCAAAAATAATTCCCGAAGGGATGTACGACTCCGAGAAATGGGCTTCGGATTACGTCGAAGTTCGGGGTAATTACCAGTTTCCCCAAACGGAGTATGGGCAATTCGAAGTTGCCACACGCCGGGGCGAGCCTCGTAAGAATTCATAATGTTTCACCGCTTTCTTCAATTTTAAGTCGCTTAGCCCAATACTTTTTGTGCTTCGGACTGATGTTTTACTTGTTTTGTTCAACAGCTACAACCCGGATTAACAAGGCCTTGGTGCGAGCTGCAAGAAATTGCAAGCTTGCTGCCACGCTTCTCACCATCCCCTGGGAAGAGAGAGACGCTCCCACAATCCTCCAATACAAAGCAGCATACGGCGGCAGGATCCGAAGGAAGGAAGCTGACAAGGGAGAGGAAACATCGGAAGAGCTTCCAGCAGAAAGATTCCCGAGCGAAGACAGGCCTCTCCGAGGACTTATCCGAGAACCTTCCGAAGACTCCACGCCCGACGAAGAAGAAAACATGCCTCCAAGGAGCATGAAAGAGTTGCTGCAGAAGAAGCTGGAAGCAGCTGAACAAGGCAAGGCCAAGGGCCTTGCAAAGAAAGCCGGGGCACCAGAGGCCTCGAGCTCTGGCCCGAGCAAGAAGGTGCCTCCTCCCTCAACTCAGAAACGTGCTACTCCTCCTGCTCCTTTAGCACCGAAGGAAGGCCCGGCTAGCAAAAAACAAAAAACGGTGCTGACGGACGCCGCAGGCAGTGCACCTGAGGCGGCCAAGGGGAAGGGGACAACCGAAGACAATGTTCCATGGGCACCGAGCTTCGTCACACCTGACAAGAAGCAGATCCTGAAGTCTGACAGCCTTCGGGAGGACCCTTCCCTCGCCCTGACACTACTGTCAGGGGTAGGCCTGCCCAAGGATGTCCAATCTCCCCCTTCGCTCAAGGCTGCGCTCACCGAGTACTACTACCATGCTGCGAGGGTGAGTTTCTTCGGCTTTAACATTTTCGCTTCTTCCTTTCTTTCCGTGCAAATACTAACTTGTGCTTGTCCCTCAGGCCTCCCAGTCCATTATGAGTGTCAACCTTCATCTCACTGAGCATGAGAAAAAGAAAAAATTGCTGCTGCAATCGTTACAAGTGAATAAAGACGCAGCTGATGAATACAAGAGAAGCTGGGAGGAGTCCGAGGCAGCACGCAAAGCGCTCGAGGCTCAAGTGTTCAACCTCAACGACTTGGTAAAAGGCTTACAGGAGGCTGCTGAAAAAACCAGGCTGGAGGGGAAGGACGAAGGGTTGGCCGAGGGAAGAGCTCTTGGCCGAGAGGAGATGAAGGTGGAGCTGGAGAAGGAATACAGCAAGGGGTACGACAAGGGGTACTTTGAGGCCGAGGAAGTGGCCGCAGAAGAACTCGCCGAGGCCCAGGCTGAAATGCTCGAAGACCAGCATAAAGCAAGTTTCATGCTGGGCTACAACACAGGCTTTGATGACGCCGGCGTGGAGGTTGATGACGAGCGGAGACTGCTAGTTGAAGTGCCCCCTCGTAATCATGCCGAAGCGCCACAGGCCGAGGAGGCACAACAACAGCCCGAGGCTGAGGAGCAGCCTGACCCTGTCGTGACGCCCGTAGGTGCATCTACCGAAGTTGACACCACTCCAGCTCCTCTGACAGATGACCCTACTCTGCCTCTCTTCCCCACTCCAACCCCTTGAGTTGTTGGGCGCTTTGTTCTTTTTGTTTTGTTCTTGTTATTGCCCGTTTTGTTAATTTGGACACACTTTCGCCAGTTATGTAAGAATAGAACGTTGCAAGGTTTTTGGAAATGTGCTGAAATTGCAAGTACTTTTGTTCGGTTACTGAAACATAGGGAAATTTCACAAGTATTGTTCTTCGGTTTGTTTTTTTTGTTTTTTTTGTTTTTTTTTGAATTAACCAGGATGTTCGGATCAAGTGCAAATCTGACTTGCAAATTGTATTATGCACGCTCCACGCTCCATCATGTTTTTGTTCGGATATCTTGTTCGGATTTCTTGTTCTATCGTTCCCCAATAGCCCCCTATCTGCTAGGATTGCCCAGGGACAGAGGCGGGAATTCAAGCAGATAGTAAAATACCAATTATCCGAGGGCACATAGAGCAGGAGCTCGCCCGAGCGAACGTAATGGGGAAGTGGGGGGGGGGGGGGGGCGACGAAAGAGACGCCCAAACGAAGGCACCGAGGGCGAAGTGGAGTGCACCCACACGAACATGACGCGGAGCCCAACGGCTTAAAAGTGGGCGAGGGGAAATACCCAATACTTACAAAAAGAAAACACAGAAAACAAACAAGATAAGAAAACAAGCTTCTATTATCATGGCCCAAAGGCTTACAAGGGTGAACAGAGATAACAATTGAAGAAAAGTAAAAACATGAAACAGCATCTAGCCATGGAACTTCCGAAGCTTCTGCGCATTCCAAGGGTTAGGTATGGGAGTACCATCCATCTCAGCTAGCTTGTACACCCCATGACCGATCTTCTCAATCACTCGGTAAGGACCTTCGTAGGGATCCTTAAGTTTCGTCAGTTTTTTTGCTTCCACAACCATCCGAAGAACGAGATCCCCGACGTTGAATGGTCGTGACCGAACGTTCTTGTTGTAGCTTCGCGCCACCTCCTGTTTATACGCAGCATGCGAAGGTTGCATTATCGCGAAGTTCTTCGGCTAAGTCAATTCAGAACCCACGAGGGCATGTTAACAACTGGGTTGAAATTTTCGTACGGGCTGTGGGAGGGGGGGGGGGGGGGGGTTGGGTGGGGTATCAACGTGGATAGGGGGAGGACGGCCCCATGCCGTAGGCCATTTAAAACGGGGTACGGCCCGCTGGACCGCGAGGCGTGGTACGATAGGCCCATAAGACATGAGGGAGTTCCTCAACCCACAAGCCGAGCTTCCTGTCCAACGACGCTTAAGGCCCCCGAGTGATGGGTTTGTTTGATGCTTCGGCGTGGACCATTGCCCTGGGATACGCGACCGAGGAATTCTGGATCGTGATCTGGTCGTTTGTAGAACGCTTGAGGGCAGCAGCACGAATTGTGGCCGTTGTACGAAAGAATGGCATATGGAACACCCGAACCTCGAAATGATGTGCTTCCATATGAACGTTCCACGTCTCCGGCAGTCGGCTTCACCATTGCATGGCTTCGACCCAACTAGTGAAACAAACTGTGGCAGTCAATAAATACTCAAACCCCCAGGAGCCTGGTCAATTTTGCCCACTATGTCGAAAGCCATAC